>CP092871.1:1218443-1237635 GCA_030710605.1 Cordylochernes scorpioides | reverse complement strand
ATAAGACCGATGGTCTTAATAAAGCTTTGTGTGTGTATCTCGGTTGTATTCAGACATCAGGCGAAATTTGTTAATAATTTCTTGTTAGAATAAAATTGTTTTATGATTAACCGCTCTGGTCTTGTTTACAATACAGCATTGGATCGGTCTACAGTCGAAACAGTCGTTCAGGAAGACGTAACAATATATAGTACTATATCCTTAGTGAGGATCAAATAAAATTTCCAGAAATTACCAAATCCAGAAAATCCAGATATTTGGATATTCCAGGATGAGACGAATTAGGCGACTTATAAAGAGATGACATTGTAGGAAACCAGCTAGGTCGTGTAGAGATAGACAAGGAATCATAGCTGGCATGGGCCGATGTAGGTTAATTCTAATTCTTCAAGGATAGAAGGCTGGTGCTGGTGCTTATCTCCATGGTTAAACCAATTCCTGAAGTCCACTCCTCTCCAGAGTAAAAGGCCTTTCTACAAAGGTTCTTTTATTAAACAATTATCTTTTGTGTTAGAGAGGTTTTCACTGGCTTTGGATTTACTATTGTTCAAATTAGAGCGCTCGAATTCGAACTGAAAACAGAATCTGATAAAGAAAAATTTATAAAATAATTTCAAGAATATATAACTAAAGATCTACATTCATAGACAAAGCTTAAGGAAGTTGTACCTTTTATTATGTATATTGGGATTCAGACAATAACTCTGAAAGATACACTCATGAACAAAACTTAAGGAAGTTGTACCTTTTAGCATGAATATCGGGATTCAGACAATAACTCTGAATGATACACTCATGAACAAAACTTAAGAAAGTTGTACCTTTTACCATGAATATCGGGATTCAGACAATAACTCTGAAAGATACACTCGTGAACAAAACTTAAGGAAATTGTACCTTTTAGCAGGTATATCGGGATTCAGACAATAACTCTGAAAGATACACTCATGGACAAAACTTAAGGAAGTTGAACCTTTTAGCAGGTATATCGGGGTTCAGACAATAACTCTGAAAGATACACTCATGGACAAAACTTAAGGAAGTTGTACCTTTTAGCAGGTATATCGGGATTCAGACAATAACTCTGAAAGATACGCTCATGGACAAAACTTAAGGAATTTGTACCTTTTATTATGTATAACGGGATTCAGATAATAATTCTGAAAGATATTTGATAGACAATGATATTTATTGAAGACATACGAGATAACTAAGTATGAACAAAATTGCCTCTGTCTCCTTAAAAAAAAAAACAGACATTCTGCTTCCTTAAGTTTTGTCCATGAGTGTACATGTCGATCAATCTCTATGTAGTGATGGTGTATCTACAGGCCAGTCTGGTGACGATGGAGACCAAGCCCGACAGGATGTACACTCAGACTGCCATCTACAGAGGCGCTGCAGTGGCCATCAAGAAGATTCTCTTCAGCTTGGGCGACGTCTCGCGGCTGACCAAGAAGGAGATGAAGTCTGTAGGTGACAGCCCTCTCAGCTCCTGTTACACGATCTCAACCAAACAGCTCTTGTTGTAACTTCAACCATCATATGGTCCTTCAAACTCACATCTTTAAACACCTATATAATTTTTCAGTTAATATGATACTCCTGTTGAAGGGTTGACAGGTCCAAAAGCTTGAGAAAAAAAAAGTTATACAAGAAATTCCGAAATCACTTTATTAGGTACCGCTCAAAAAGAGAAACCTTCTTCTTCTTTCTTATCTCCACTCAATCACACTAAGGTATCAAGCTTGTAAACCTTGAGACTTTTGATGGTGTCTGCTGGGGAAGAGTAGTGCTCATGAATGGTTGAGTCAATACAGTCAATAATGTGTTTTGGGGTTGTCGGTTGACACTTAGTACATAGTGGGAAAACCTTGCAACCATTCAGGAAATTTATTGTCCGTAGATGACCAGACTTAAGTCTGGAAATCAAAGACTGTTGTTTTCTTGGGAGGACAGAACCGGTGCTTGTCCCTCCTGCTCTGTACCAGTCATATGCAGCATTAGATTTCTATACTTAAAAGAGCAACCTAGTTTATGAGAATTACAACAATGAAAAATATGTGAAGGTTATTCACATATTAAACAAAATGTTAACGCGGGATTCAATCCCGGTTCATGACTGTCGGGAATCAAAGGTGTTACCCACTCGTCCACCGACGTTTTTTTATATATATACAAGAAACTTATCCCTGGAAGCATTATTTATTAAATTAAAACAGCTTTATGTTTATTTATTTGGTAATTTTGGAAAGGTTTCGTTCTCTTTCTCCTAAAACCTCTTCATCATGGCCGCTATGACTTAAGAGCTGTTTTATCGCACTTGATTAAGAGCTGTTAGAGATTCAAAGTTCACCCAATCCTATCGAATCAAAAGACATGTCGCTATGGCTGTTTTAAGATATCGCCATTTTGAATAGTACCAGTGAATTATTCCAGGCAAATAAGTCTTCTTCTTTCTTATCTCCACTCAATCATATCAGGGTACTGGGTGAAGTAGAATGTGTCTGCCTTTGTCATTAAGACTGGGAACACTACTCAGTGGCAGGCCGACTTAGCTCCAAAAGAAATGACCGCCTCTGACATGAGGAACAGATGCCATGTGCAGCCACTCCTAACATGAAGTATAAACGCTGCTCATCCTGTATCCTTGGATTAGGAGCCCTTACAGGGTTCTATCAGCCGGGCCAGCTGAGCCCAGGTTTTTTAGTGAGATTGTGACTACTCCCTCTCCTCCTTTTTCATCCGGACTTGGGACTGGCAAAGGCGGAGTTAGGCAAATAAGTTATTTATATGAACGGCTTATGCTGTCAGGCGCTCTTCTTTCTTCCTCTGAGAGAGCTGGAATTTTGGCCTTTCAAATTCTGCAGACGTTCATGTATAGGATGTTATCAAACATATGGAAATAGAGCGCCATCTATACTCAAGATATCAAACCATTTAGCACGATTCCTACTCAAATAATAATAGTAATGCTGTCCATACTGCAATGGAAGAAATTTTGCAAGGACTTGGTTCATCAGTGGCAAACCCTTCCAAAGGTTTTTTTCTGTTCAATATACCATACAGTTATGAGATTGCATACATGCATCTGATATTGTAATCTTCCTATATTTCCCCGGCACTTTGAAAGTCATTCTTTGTTAAGGTAGTTAGGGATTCTATGGGCATAAGTTTAGAAGACAGTAGAAATATACATAAATATAAGGTTGTCCCAAAAATTCGTAAATATATTATGATTTATAAAACGACATTTTAAAATTATCCCGCATGAGTTTCTTTTCAACGAAAAATCCAAATTCATTTTGAGGAGAAATAATGATTATTTCTAACCTTAGAGATGAGGTATGGAAGGATGAATTGTGAAGAGTAATGATAAACGGAAAAATAAAAGTGCCCAGGGATGGGAATCGAACCCACAGTGTTCCGCTTACCGGGCAAAAGCCATGTCCACTAGGCTACCCTGGACATATTTTTCCGTTCGTAAATAATACATAAAGTAATTTATAATACAATATAATGCGGCTTGTGATTGTAAAACGACATTTTAAAATTATACCGCATGTGTTTCTTTTCAACGAAAAATCCAAATTCATTTTAAGGAGAAATAATGATTATTTCTAACCTTAGAGATGAAGTATGAAAGAATGAATTGTGAAGATGATTATTGTGATTATGATTTATATTTTGCAAGTATTTACGAAATTTGAGATAACCTTGGTAATATTGGTAACCTTGGTAAAATTATAACAGTTTTCTTTTAGAAGAATTATTAAATCTCTGATATTTTCTATATCAAGGGTGGCCAATCAGCAGTTGGGCCAAGTTTTCGAATTACAAAGTTATCCCAAAAGTTCGTAAAACACTTGGAAAATATAAATCATAATTTTGAAAATAGAGAAATCCATAAATAAATCTTTAATTAAAAAAGCATATATTGGATCAAAAATCCTTGATAAAGGTTGGCGTTCAGCCAACTGAAATATTGGTAAAATAAATTATATTTTGATCCAATATATGCCTTTTTAATTAAATGAATCATAATATATATTGGATCAAAATATCATTTATTTTACCAATACCAAAATGATATTTTGATCCAATATATGCCATTTTAATTGAAGATTTATTTATGGATTGCTCTATTTTCAGAATCATAAAATGTTTACGAACTTTTGTGACAACCTTGTATCTGTTCATCCACAAATATTTCACAATATTTTCCATTGCTGTAGGGACAATAGTAAGATGGTGTGTGTTTTTCTGTGTGTGGAAAATAAATCGAGTTAAAATAGTTTAATATCTTGAAATATGTCAATCCGTCGCTATTTTCAAGTTAAGTTTGTCACCCCATATGCATCGTGTCTATCATGTATCATATGTGACTTGTTCTTTCGGTGCAGATGAAAGAGCTTCGCCATGACAACGTGAACAAGTTCATAGGAGCCTGCGTGGAGCCCCACTGTCTGTACGTGGTCACGGAGTATTGTTCCAAGGGCAGTCTGCAGGTACGTGCCTGGTACATCCTGGTGTCAGACTGTGTCACCAGTGTGGGATGCAGGACATCTTGGAGAATGAAGACTTCAAGTTGGATCAGCTCTTCATCGCTTCCCTGGTGTTTGATCTCATCAAGGTACGTTACTTCACACAGTTTCTTTCATATCACCATCTCTGGTTTAATTATAAAACAGAAGATCTTTTTTGTTTATTTATTTATTTATGCTTATGAGGTGATACAGCAGCGTATTTACAATTAGAGAGGAGACAAAATGAATTAAATCTAGAAAAAAGAAGTGAGGCCATATCGGTCATCTTTTTTGTGATTGCCGTTTAATAATACTGAAAAAAAAAAGTCTTGTACATATTTCAAATGGATATGCCTACTTTGTTTTCAATATTGTTTTTTTTTCCATGTGTTAAGCGTATTCACGTAAGTTTGGCCTTTAATACCCATTTCTTGGTTTCTCAAGAAGCCACTGGGGCCAAAAATATTTTTGGTCGCAGTGGTACAGTCTGCTCCACGCTGACGAGCGCCAACAACGCGAAACGCGTTCGTGGATGGCTTTTCTTGATTTATCAAGAAATTGGGGTGGTCAAATATCAGGGAACAGGCTATATCAATGTTTAGTTGATTTCTGTTCCACCAGATGGTGCTCTGCCTTCTGAAAAGCACATGTACTCCTGGTTAGCTACTTTGTTTTCAATATTTCAAATGATCTCTCTTTGTTTCTATCTTTAGTTTACCTCTAAAGTTCAAGTGCCCCTGGTAGGACATGACGCTCTAAGTCGAAATAGAATAGAAAAATAATATAAAATACCATAAGGAATTGAAATTCTTTCAAACGCGTATGATTCTTTTAAAAATAAAACACACAAACACAAAAGCCTTTATTAGGGACTTGCCCCATACAGATTCTCCTAATTGGGTAAGGTAATAATCATCTTGTGTTATTTACATAGAAATTGAATTGGCTTTACTCTTCATCTCAAAGTCATTCACTTGTTGACTGGTCCTTACACATACACACACACACATAATGATGATCTAAATTTTTATAGTAAGCTATTGCCTTAGATTTGTTTGCTGATTGTTTGTCTCCAAGGATAATTTGTTTTGATGGTGAAGAGACCTTATAAAGGTATATAAACATATTTTTTAGAATTTTTGACAAAATATCTTTTTACTATCTCTTCCATTCTTGAAGTATCATTCGTATTGAAATGTTCTTACATAGAGAGAGCAGATATGGAAATAAGATTTGACATATTTTCTGATAACGTTTTCACAAAGTTGGTTTTGTTCAAATTAATCTTCATACGTATTTATCCGATGAATTCTTTATTTTATTTTCATAAAAACATGAATATATATACGAAATTATAATAGACGCGTATGATTCTTTTAAAAATTTAAACAACTAAATACACATTATTAACAATTATTTTCAATTTAAAATATAGATGGCTATGAGTTGATAATAATATTTGAAATAATATTTTATAATGTATGCATTTATGTATGCATATATTTTTTAAATAAAACTATAAAAATAATGATACGCGGGTGGAATAGTCTCAATTTCTTAAAACAGATGGCGCTCTAATACATCACAGAGAACACGATGTTAACTCTAATCAAAACTTAAGTAGAGAAATATTTATAATAAAGATGTGGAAAGAATCTGAAAAAGACGTGAGGTGTGTGAGACCAAAAACATTTACTTAACTCGTATTTTTATGTATTTAAACACCAATCATGTAATACACCTTTTGTTATTTTCAATGTCAATACTTTTAAATGATATTTCTTAATTTTTCTCATGTTTAACGTGATTACGCACATTTCGGCCTAAGGGAGATCGACCAGCGTGTAAACATACTAAAAGGAACTGCTCTCTAAACTCTGATAATGAAGGGTTTATAAAAAGAGAGATTAAGAGGAACGTGGTAATAAAGAAACTTACCACGTTCCTCTTAATCTCTCTTTTTATATTCCAAACGTGGCTTATCATGAATGAAGGGTTTATAAAGACCATTGGTGTTTGGATAGCATCCCAGTTGGCTGCATAGCATGTGTGATTCCCCAGTTAAGATGTCCACTGTGCAGGGGATGATGTACATCTACAGTTGATATGTCCACTGTGCAGGGGATGATGTACATCTACAGTTGAGATGTCCACTGTGCAGGGGATGATGTACATCTACAGTTGAGATGTCCACTGTGCAGGGGATGATGTACATCTACAGTTGAGATGCCCACTGTGCAGGGTATGATGTACATCTACAGTTGAGATGTCCACAGTGCAGGGGATGATGTACATCTACAGTTGAGATGTCCACTGTGCAGGGGATGATGTACATCTACAGTTGAGATGTCCACTGTGCAGGGGATGATGTACATCTACAGTTGAGATGTCCACTGTGCAGGGGATGATGTACATCTACAGTTGAGATGTCCACTGTGCAGGGGATGATGTACATCTACAGTTGAGATGTCCACTGTGCAGGGTATGATGTACATCTACAGTTGAGATGTCCACAGTGCAGGGGATGATGTACATCTACAGTTGAGATGTCCACTGTGCAGGGGAAGATGTACATCTACAGTTGAGATGTCCACTGTGCAGGGTATGATGTACATCTACAGTTGAGATGTCCACTGTGCAGGGGATGATGTACATCTACAGTTGAGATGTTCACTGTGCAGGGGATGATGTACATCTACAGTTGAGATGTCCACTGTGCAGGGGATGATGTACCTCCACGGGAGCGAGTTAAAGGTCCACGGCAACCTCAAGTCCTCTAACTGTGTCATCAGTGCGAGGTGGGGACTCCAGGTGACGGACTACGGACTCCACCAGCTGAGGACCGCACAGACATTGTCGGAGGAGGAATACTACCGCGGTGGGTGCTCCCCTGTCCTTTTTGTGGTTTGGAATTCTTGACGTTCCGACCGACCTTGTCGGTATCCTGAAATGGCTGTTTCAAAATTCAAACTAACGAACCTTCTGAACATACGTAAACATATACACAGTAGAACTTGGGTAACTTGAAGGTCTTCAATTCTGATATATATATCTTGGTCCCTAAGATTTCTTATCAATAGAATTTTCTATTTTAATTCGAATTTTTGGATAATTTGAGGTTTTTTTTGTCCCTTGGGCTTCAAATTGTACAAGTTCGACTGTATATGTATATATATTCGGTATTACTATCATCAAAACAGACGTTAAAACAAGGGAAAATAGAAACTGAAACTTGAAGAATCGGATAGGTTAGCTGACAATAGATAACCCTTAGTTTTAGCGTCGTTTTGACGATATTTGGGACTTTTCTAGATCAATATCCGTTCTCCCGGTTAATTTTCTATCTATAAATATATACATACAGTTAAACCTGTCCATAGCGCCCCCTCTTGGGACTCACAAAAATAGGGTGCTATAGAGAGGGGGTGCTATAGACAGGTCACTTTTAATGTAAATCGCATCGTACTACGTATTTAAAATCGGGCATTATAGAGAAGGAGGCGCTATTTAGAGGGGGTGCTATAGACAGGTCACTTTTAATGTAAATCGCATCGTACTACGTATTTAAAATCGGGCATTATTGAGAGGGAGGCGCTATTTAGAGGGGGCGCTATAGACAGGTCACTTTTAATGTAAATCGCATCGTACTGCGTATTTAAAATCGGGCATTATTGAGAGGGAGGCGCTATTTAGAGGGGGCGCTATAGACAGGTCACTTTTAATGTAAATCGCATCGTACTACGTATTTAAAATCGGACATTATAGAGAGGGAAGCGCTATTTAGAGGGGGTGCTATAGACAGGTCACTTTTAATGTAAATCGCATCGTACTGCGTATTTAAAATCGGGCATTATAGAGAGGGAAGCGTTATTTAGAGGAAGCGCTATAGACAGGTTTAACTGTATTTCTAAATTTTTACTACCTTAACCAAGTTAAATAAAGACTTTGGAACCTATCGGGGCGAAAGGTTTCTTTTATCATTCCTATTGAGGGAGATGTCTCTTTTGCTGCATGAATATCATCCTCCAGTAACTCTACGTGATATTCTTGCCTGAAAATCGGCCCTTGCCATTTCACCAGTTTAAACATCTGTTTGGTGATTTCGACCAATTCCATAACCCCTATCGTAGATGTTATGAAATCGAAGCCGCCTCTGTACTGATGAACGCCATAGCCCGATACCATGGAATATATGGTGGATTTTTGTCTGTATTTGCTACATTTGACACTTCAGACCTCTCAAGTTTACAAGCAATATTCCTAACATGCATAAGTGCAAAATGAATAATGATATTTGAGGAAGAGCGATTGCTCGAAGCATCAACATATATAGTCACGACCGTCTTTCCACCGTCAATTTCTCAATTCCTCATGTCACGGATGCGCGCGCATCATCATTAGTATAATATAAAAAGCCAACAATGAAGAATGAATGTAAGATAAAAAGCCAACAATGAAGAGTAAATATGATATAAAAAGCCATCAATGAAGAATGAATGTAAGATAAAAAGCCAACAATAAAGAGTAAATGTAATATAAAAAGCCAACAATGAAGAATAAATGTAAGATAAAAAGCCAACAATAAAGAGTAAATATAATATAAAAAGCCAACAATGAAGAATAAATGTAAGATAAAAAGCCAACAATGAAGAGTAAATATAATATAAAAAGCCAACAATGAAGAATGAATGTAAGATAAAAAGCCAACAATGAAGAGTAAATATGATATAAAAAGCCAACAATGAAGAATAAATGTAAGATAAAAAGCCAACAATGAAGAGTAAATATAATATAAAAAGCCAACAATGAAGAATGAATGTAAGATAAAAAGCCAACAATGAAGAGTAAATATAATAAAAAAAGCCAACAATGAAGAATGAATGTAAGATAAAAAGCCAACAATGAAGAGTAAATATGATATAAAAAGCCAACAATGAAGAATGAATGTAAGATAAAAAGCCAACAATAAAGAGTAAATGGAAGATAAAAAGCCAACAATGAAGAGTAAATATAATATAAAAAGCCAACAATGAAGAATAAATGTAAGATAAAAAGCCAACAATGAAGAGTAAATATAATATAAAAAGCCAACAATGAAGAATGAATGTAAGATAAAAAGCCAACAATGAAGAGTAAATATGATATAAAAAGCCAACAATGAAGAATGAATGTAAGATAAAAAGCCAACAATGAAGAGTAAATGTAATATAAAAAGCCAACAATGAAGAATGAATGTAAGATAAAAAGCCAACAATGAAGAGTAAATGTAATATAAAAAGCCAACAATGAAGAATAAATGTAAGATAAAAAGCCAACAATGAAGAGTAAATGTAATATAAAAAGCCAACAATGAAGAATAAATGTAAGATAAAAAGCCAACAATGAAGAGTAAATATAATATACAAAGCCAACAATGAAGAGTGAATGTAAGATAAAAAGCCAACAATGAAGAGTAAATGTAATATAAAATGCCAACAATGAAGAATGAATGTAAGATAAAAAGCCAACAATGAAGAGTGAATGTAATATAAAAAGCCAACAATGAAGAATGAATGTAAGGTATAAAGCCAACAATGAAGAGTGAATGTAAGATAAAAAGCCAACAATGAATAGTAAATGTAATATAAAAAGCCAACAATGAAGAATGAATGTAAGATAAAAAGCCAACAATGAAGAGTAAATATAATATAAAAAGCCAACAATGAAGAGTGAATGTAAGATAAAAAGCCAACAATGAAGAGTAAATGTAATATAAAAAGCCAACAGAGTGAATGTAAGATAAAAACCCAACAATGAAGAGTGAATGCAATATAAAAAGCCAACCTTGAAGAATGAATGTAAGATAAAAAGCCAACAATGAAGAGTAAATATGATATAAAAAGCCAACAATGAAGAGTGAATGTAAGATAAAAAGCCAACAATGAAGAGTAAATGTAATATAAAAAGCCAACAGAGTGAATGTAAGATAAAAAGCCAACAATGAAGAGTAAATATAATATAAAAAGCCAACAATGAAGAATGAATGTAAGATAAAAAGCCAACAATGAAGAGTGAATATAATATAAAAAGCCAACAATGAAGAATGAATGTAAGATAAAAAGTCAACAATGAAGAGTGAATGTAAGATAAAAAGCCAACAATGAATAGTAAATGTAATATAAAATGCCAACAATGAAGAATGTATGTAAGATAAAAAGCCAACAATGAAGAGTAAATATAATATAAAAAGCCAACAATCAAGAGTGAATGTAAGATAAAAAGCCAACAATGAAGAGTAAATGTAATATAAAAAGCCAACAGAGTGAATGTAAGATAAAAACCCAACAATGAAGAGTGAATGTAATATAAAAAAGCCAACCTTGAAGAATGAATGTAAGATAAAAAGCCAACAATGAAGAGTGAATATGATATAAAAAGCCAACAATGAAGAGTGAATGTAAGATAAAAAGCCAACAATGAAGAGTAAATGTAATATAAAAAGCCAATAGAGTGAATGTAAGATAAAAAAGCCAACAATGAAGAGTAAATATAATATAAAAAGCCAACAATGAAGAGTAAATCTCTATATATATAAAAATGAATGTTTGTCTGTTTGTATGTTTGTTTGTATGTCCGGTATACAAATTCGCAGTAGTTCACTAATTCAAACCAAAATTTCCATACATAGGTAAAATATACGGGGGAAGACGATAGGCTATTTAAAAATATATATAAATCAATTATTAAAACTATATATTTTCAGTCAGAAAATGATGATGACGATATTGCTGTATCATGTTTGATTATCAGATACAAAATAATATCGGGGAAAAATTCCAAAAAGCAGAGACCACGGGTGAAACCAGTTCATTATTTTGTACGCAGGAACAAAATTCTAACAGAAAAAACATTCATTCGAGCAGAAAACAAAAGCCAGATCATCTTTCTATAAAAATATCGCTTCTCAGACACAAAGTTTGCAGCGGGACGTTTCACAAGTGTGACATCCACGGCGCCAATTTATAATTGTAACGAATAGCATTTGAATAAAAACATTTAATCGGGTAAAACCCGGGCGTTGCCCGGGTCATTCGTCATTAATATATAGTCACGACCGTCTTTCCTCAATTCCTCATCGCTGTCACGGATGCGCGCGCTCATCATTATGATCATTATCTTCTATAGAAGCTTCTATCTTTATAATTATGTATATTTACAAAAAGTCAATTCGCTCGCGCCTCTAGCGGTGAAAATAAGGGGTAATACCAGCTGACCTAATGTACATATACATTTTGGAGCGGGACGTTTCACAAGAGTGACATCCACGGCTCCAATTTATAATTGTAACAAATAGTATTTGAATAAAAACATTCAATTGGGTAAAACCCGGGCGTTGCCCGGGCCATTCGTCTAGTATTATATATTTATAATTGTATATTTTCTACTGTCCTCAAAGCTTATGTCCATAGTTTATCTAAAATACCCATTACAGGAGTCTAGCATCAGTATCACTATAAAAGGAAGATCGAAAAATACACTATAACAGCGGTATGGTAGATTAAACTGGCGAAACCGCTGGGAGGGTTCACCACATGAGCCAGGCCCTTCCCATTAATTTTTCCATTGCAGTAAGGACAGTAGAAATTGTTTATTTTAAAAATAATCTTACGCGTCTATAATAGTTTCGAATTTTGATAACAGATGGCGCACTAGTGCATCATAATCAGCCTCTTTCCTGGAGGTGGACTCTCATCAGAATCTCTGTTTCGGTTGAAAGGACTTTGACTGACATAAAATGGCAGGATTCTATAAGTGACCATTTTTGAGCCATGTGTTTTACACCTATGGTCTCTCATAAGAAACTATCGATAAACTCTCAAATTTATAAATAAATGTAAAAGATAACAATTTTTTAAATGGCAATGCATTTCTTTATTGTGAGCTTGCAATCTTTTACCCAAAATATTGCCCTGAAACCGAATGTTTTGTTGAAAAGATAGAGAATTGAAGGTGCAGTCGTGAAGATGGGAAAGATATTTATTTACTTATCAAGTAGTTTTTCAATTACTTGAAAAGAGAGAATTATACATTAAATATTTATCACAGTAATATAGAATTTATAAAATGAATACTATATTAGTGAATTAAAAAAATAATAGGTAGGTTAACTATACATATTTACAACCATCATCAAAATGGTATATTCTAAAACTATGGTCAAAAATGTAGAACAGTCAATAAATGAAAATAAAATATATGTTTTTGAAAAATAAAATATTTACACTTTTAGATTATATATAATATATATATACCCATTGTAATATATTCCAATATATACCTATATCCCCATGTGTTATATAGGTATAATGTAATTGTCAAGGTGACAGAAATAAAATTTCGAGTGAGTGACAGCCGGCGCCAGTAGAAGAAAAAATGTCCGAAAAACAAGTCGGGTTCCCAGGTGTGCTCCCTTCTTACTCAAACAGATTAGTCCGCTTTGAGACACGATGATTGACAGACCCCTCTAGACAGATCTCTCCTGACCGGTGTCGGCTACACTTACTCTCTCGCCATCTCTGTGGTGATATCTAACATGTCTCGTTCTTTTGTGTAATCCCAATTCCACGCCTGAACCCACTCTAAACATTGTGGCCACCACGGCTGCAACCAACATGCCACACTACAGTCATCCAACAAGATAGCTAACTGCATTACAACATATATATATAACAAGTTACCTTATTTACAAAAAATATTCATGCTAAATACTGTACTGTAAATGATACAATGTAATGTTTGTAGAATAACTATACCAATAAGCGATATTTGCATACCGTATCTGAATACAACGTCCGCAGGCCAGCTATGGACCGCCCCCGAGCTGCTCCAGAGTCCCTGTGGCCCACCCACCCAGAAAGGCGACGTCTACGCCTTTGGCATCATCCTACATGAGATCCTGGCCAGGAAGGGACCATTCGGAAACACCGGGCTCTCCCCTAAAGGTAGGTCGCTGTTCGTAGTTTTCCTCAATTTTACATTTTATATTTACATTCTTTTCTCTTTTTTTACAATAGCAGTTAACTATATCCAATATTATAGAAATTATTGATATTTCTTCTGTACAATACAATTTAAATTTTTTTATTGATTATTTTAATCAAATTTTACAAAGGTGGAAAAATATAGTAAAAGAGCATATAAAATTTAGGGGACAATATATATAGTTGTGTACAAATGTCTTCAGCAAGGAAGACATCCCCACCTTGAGAGAGTTCTCCTCCAGACAAGGTCTTCTTGTACACTCCTCAATTGCACGCCGAGGAAGTACTTATATTTTCTTCTGTATATACTAATATTTACAAGTAATTGTTACCCCCAGACATTATTCGAATAAGAAAAATAGATATTTGAGCAAATAGTTTTATTTTTTTTAGGTATTGAGGACTTTCGATCAAATTTTTCTCTTAAACGGGCAAGACCAAAAGCAAAATAAAAGAGATGCCTGCACTCGTGGGCATAGGTAAGGCTATATTAGAGAAAAATATTATTTTTTTATATTTAGCTTCACAATATAGTCAGATCTACGCTCGCGAGTGCACACATTTTTTTCTTTTGCTCTTGGATTTGCCCGTTGAAAAGAAAACTTTGCTCAAAAGCTTGAAACACCTCGATATAACTAAACTCTTTGCCCAAAAATCTTGTTTTCTTTATTCGAATACAAATATCTAATCGCCAATTTAATCTACCAGACCGCTTCTTAGAGCTCTAATATTGTATTGGATCATTCTGTTTATATATGTTACACTGAAGGTTGGAATGTCAGAAATGATATTCAGGTAAACTATGGACATAAGTTTTCAGGACAGTAGAATTACATATAAATGTTTGCATTGAGCAATGCTCTCTCTTCCACAAACAAATAAAAGAAACTCAATGCGAAAGGTTGTATTTTTATTTTTATAATTTGTAGCGCATTTTTTCGTTTACTTCTGCAAACAATAAGGACAAGGCCAGTTAGGTATAAATTAATATAAAAGAAACATTTGTGCTTAAATGCTTTATTTTCCTATGTTTTGCTTTGTATTAACTAATATGTGGTATTTAGTTATTTATCAGTATTATGGTTCCTGAAAAGATGCCATCCCTACTAGTGGTGAAGTTTGTAAGGAAGCATCTGTATGTTGGCAGAGATCGTGGGGAGGGTCCGTGCGGGCGCCAGGTCCGGCGTAGTCTTCCGCCCATCCTTCGCCGGTATAGATTGCCAGGACTACGTGGTTCTGACGGTGAAGGACTGCTGGAGCCAGCGTCCCGAGGTCCGGCCGGAGCTCCGAGCCATTCGTCACCGCCTGCAGCGGATGAGACAGGGCCTGTAGGTATTTGCCATAGCTCGGACTGGAGAGTCAGTAGCGAGGCTAATCAGAACGTGAAATCCTCAACAACGTAGGTCATTACAATTCTCAACAACATAGATCATCAGCAATCCTCAACAAAATGAAGCTTAAATTTCTTTAGAGGAAGCTTATTGGAAGGAAATTTTATTGGGAAGAAAGGCTCTGCTTGAAATAAACTTGTTGCATATATATATGCATATAACATTATATAAACATATAAGTTTAGTTAATTAATTGTTCCCACAGAGTAGATGTGTGTAAGATCACAAGTAAATAGGCGCTAACCGTTAGAAGATAAGTTTCTCTTTGTTTACAATGCTATAAGTTTCTCTTTTTGTTTTTATCTCTCTTTTGTAAATCAATAATGTTTGATTAATCTTCTTGGAATCAGTATCTTCAAAAGGTATAAGCAAAGTCACAAAACATTTGTGAAAGAAACTTTATTGAGAAGAAAGGCTCAATGCCTGGAGTAAAACTTCGTTAGAGAAAATGTATGCGTGAAGGAAACTTGCAAAGCTATGCCTGAAGTGAACTTTTGAGAGAAAGTTTATGCTTGTAGTAAATTTTCTAAGCTATATGCCTGAAGTGACTTTTGTGAGAGAAAATTTATGCTTGTAGAGGAAACTTTGCTGAAAAGAGGGTTCTGTGCAAAGGAAGGTTTGTTGACCATGGATGATAAGAGTGAAAAAAATAGCCTCATTGCACCACGTTTGCCGTTTACTTGAGGTAAAAGGAAATAAAGTTCCATTGTCCTGTGTGGTAAAAAGTTTCTGATTTTTCCTTCAATAATCGATTGATGATGTTGATATGTAATTATTCTTCCTCTCTTATATAATTCAGTCGTTAATCTTCCTCAGCATCAGTTCCATCTTACTCCATGTTGATGATGGCATTATTCAGGAATTCAATAGATGAATTAACTGTTACAACACCCAACTCACTCCGGACCACATATACAGTTGCCCGGCCATCTTTGCAGCCCTCTATATGGCAGACATCAATCCAGAAGAGGACATTCATACGAAAAAGGCGCCTTTGTTGGCTGGTATTGTGATCAGGGTGCACGGACCGATCTGATCTGCTCCATGGACAAGACACCACCACCACCTCAGTTGGCCGGTATTGTGATCAGGGTGCACGGACCGATCTGATCTGCTCCATGGACAAGACACCACCACCTCAGTTGGCCGGTATTGTGATCAGGGTGCATGGACAGATCTGATTTGTTCCATGGACAAGACACCATCAATAGATTAATTGAAGATGAAAAAGAATTAAGATTGCTCTGTTCATCAGTAGCGAACCTTCCAAGTGATTTCGATCATTCAATCCACCAGATATTAGCTATAACTATTGTATGTCCATTCTTCCATCATAATCTGTACTTGATGATTTATTCGTGGCTATGATCATGTTCAATGAAGGTGTGTAAATATGTTTCTGTTACTCTCTGCAAGATTTCATGATTGAAAACGCTACTGTTTACATTCAAATTGTTTCACCAGATTGCCTTGTTAGGTTCGTCGGGTTTAATTTTCTCTACCCACATTACAGGCATTGGAGATGCTGTTTGGTTAGGTATTTACATTTAAATGTTCATTTTAAAAGGAATTTAGGTTTTTGAAATAAGTCATATCATATACATTACAGTAAGGGTATTAGAAATTGTTAATTTTTAAAAAGAATCATACGCGTCTATAATAGTTTCGAATTTTGATAACAGATGGGGCGCTAATGCATCAAAATATGTTATGCTCAGTGAAATTAATTGTTATCACATCGTCTATCTTTCTATCTTTGGTAATAAAGACATCTCATTGTACATAGTAGTGGTTATCTTACAGGTCCACTTATATACTGATTATCAAATATGTTTCAGATTTATTGTCTGAATCCCGATATACGTACATGCTAAAAGTTAAAACAGTCCTAAGTTTGTTCATGAGTGTACAATTATAAAGAATATGTGTGTAACATGTAAAACTATGGGAAAAAATAGTACAAATGTAATATTGTACTGGGATAAGGTGCATGAATTATGAAAAAGGCATCTCCTTATCGTGTAACTGAAAGTTGCTGATGGCTTGCGCCATCTATCGAAATAAATATCAACTATTCTCGTTGATTTTTAATTATTCCAGAATTATCCAAATATCTATTCTAGATTAATCAAGAAAAGCTAACCACGGACGCGTTTCGGGCTGTTGGCCCTCATCAGCGTGGTGTAAGCTGTACCTCAACGACCAAAAAACTGGTCATTCAGGCATCCTGAAAAATCATGAAACGGGTAGTTAAGGCCAGAATTGATGAGGGCCAACAGCCCGAAACGCGTCTGTGGTTAGCTTTTCTTGATTAAACAAGAATGGGTATTTGGCCAATTCTGGAATAATTAAAAATCAACGAAAATAGATGATATTTATTCCGATAGATGACGCAAGCCATCAGCAACTTTCAGTTTCACGATAAGGAGATGCCTTTTTCATAATGTAAAACTATATTTGTAATAAAGATATTTAAAGATGCATAGGTATGTTTGAAGCCAAATGAGGTGCTGGCAGGAAGTCCAACATCATGGACAACATCATCGACCGCATGGAGCGGTACACGGACAACCTGGAGGAGCTGGTTGAGGAGAGAACGGCGCTTCTTATCGAGGAGCAGAAGAAGACTGAGACCTTGCTGCGGCAGATGTTGCCCAGGTACCTGCCTGTCCACTGTCTCTATAGTACCTACTTGCTCGTTTTGTTTGTCTCCTGGTACCTACTTGCTCGTTTTGTTTGTCTCCTGGTACCTACTTTATCGTTTTGTTTGTCTATTGTCTCCTGGTACCTACTTGCTCGTGTTGTATGTCTCGTGGTACCTACTTGCTCGTTTTGTTTGTCTATTGTCTCCTGGTACGGAATGACATTGCACACATGCGCCACCATCGATGCAGAGAGAGAATGTGGGCGCCAGGTCTGTGGCCGCCAAAATGATGCGAGGGGACGCCGTCATCCCTGAGGCCTACGATGCCGCGACCATCTACTTCAGCGACATCGTGGGCTTCACCGAGATGTGCGCCAAGAAGACACCCATGGCGGTGAGTAAGGGATTTCTGAGTCACACAGCCTCTTCACAAGTCCTTTGGCATTGCGGGTGTGAGACGGGGGAACCTCGTAACTAAATTTAAAGTTCGTGCGGCATTAATAGTTGATGGTAAGGAGTGGAAAAGTAAGATTTTCAAAGACCGAGCATTACAACCGTGGAGCGGGAGAGGACCAACCGGCCATATGGTCGTTGCTCACGGCCCTGAGTGACATGTAGGCTGTGTCTAAGTCTAGCCGTTCGTACAACTGCCTAGAGTCCTCCTTTTGTTCGGCGAGTTTGGACGTGGGTCTCGCTCATATGTCCGAGAGGTCCTGTCAGAAAACAGTGATACAAATGTCAACCTGACGAGGCTAAATAGAATGTCCCTGTCGTCACTATAGTCTGGAATTTTGCTAACTGTTCCCTTGTCCTTAACGAATTAGAAGCCGTATGGCGTTTACCTTAGAGGACTGTATCTTCAATCACCACCTCTTCAACTACCCAGGCGACACCCCAATGGTGATTCCAATGCCCAGGCGACACCCCAATGGTGATTCCAATACCCAGGCGACACCCCAATGGTGATTCCAATACCCAGGCGACACCCCAATGGTGATTCCAATACCCAGGCGACACCCCAATGGTGATTCCAATGCCCAGGCGACACCCCAATGGTGATTCCAGTACCCAGGCGACACCCCAATGGTGATTCCAATGCCCAGGCGACACCCCAATGGTGATTCCAATACCCAGGCGACACCCCAATGGTGATTCCAATGCCCAGGCGACACCCCAATGGTGATTCCAATGCCCAGGCGACACCCCAATGGTGATTCCAATACCCAGGCGACACCCCAATGGTGATTCCAATGCCCAGGCGACACCCCAATGGTGATTCCAATACCCAGGCGACACTCCAATGGTGATTCCAATGCCCAGGCGACACCCCAATGGTGATTCCAATGCCCAGGCAACACCTCAATGGTGATTCCAATGCCCAGGAGACACCCCAATGGCAATTCCAATGCCCAGGCGACACCCCAATGGTGATTCCAATGCCCAGGCAACACCTCAATGGTGATTCCAATGCCCAGGAGACACCCCAATGGTGATTCCAATGCCCAGGCGACACCCCAATGGTGCCGATAATACTCATCCAAAGGAAGATAATGCACAACTAATTACTACTCACTCACACTTTATTTAAAAAAAAAAGTCAATTATTTACAA
>CP092871.1:1164020-1218343 GCA_030710605.1 Cordylochernes scorpioides | reverse complement strand
TGGGAGCACTACTCAGTGGCAGGCCGACTTAGCTCCAATATGAAATGGCCGCCTCTGACATGAGTGACAGACGCCATGTACAGCCGCTCCTAACATGGAGTACAAACGCTGCTTATCCTGTATCCCTGGGTTAGGAGTCCTTACAGGGTACTATCAGCCGGGCCAGCTGAGTCCAGGTTTTTTATTGAGCTTGTTACTGCTCCCACTCCTCCTTTTTCATCCGGGCTTGGAACCGGCAAAGACGGAGTAGGAATTAGGTCTTATTATTACCTTGTGTTTATAACTTATTAGTGCTAGTTTTTCAACTCATTCTTCTACACACAAGATAATAAGACCAAATCCAAATAAATAAATAGTGTGTGACGTTTCAGCGTTGTTACCATCTTCAGACAAAAGTACTGAATGAGAAATTATACCACACCATGTTTTAAATAGTTACTGTTATCAAGTGTGTAAACAAGATCATATTACCTCTTCTTTATAATCGATAATCCAAATTGTGCCTTATCACTCTTCTTTTTTTTATGCTTATTCCTAGTACACATGGTACAGGCCATCATAATCATGGTGGGTAGAGGTTGACGACTGCTTTTACTGTAAGTGCACCACATGTCTACATATGTGAAAAGCAGTTCGACTTTGCACTTACAAATATGCTAGAGCCTCGTTTGGTTACTTGCACTCGCTGGTGGGGTTGGACTTTTGCAAGAATTGGGGAGTCATTGGAGCTTTTTTTTTTTTCAAATCAGAAAAAAAGTGCCCAATGCAGGAATCGAACCCAGGTCGTAGCAGTCGAACCCACCGATTTAGACCATCCTTCCACCGACCCCTGTCAATGATCCCTAAAACCATAGAGCATATATCTTCTTTTATAACTTGTCATTAATAAATAAGCATCTCCTGATGGTGTAACTGGAAGTTGCTGATGGCTTGCACCATCTTTCGGAATAAACCGTTCACCGGTACTGGTCCTGCCGCTACATCAGGCCTCTCATCCGGGAGGTATTTACCATCATCGGGCCGCCCCCTGACCTGCAGGGCTGGGTCTTCGAGCATGGCCTAGATGATGACGCCCTGGCCATCCTGGCGTCTCCCAAGACGCGCATCTATAGGTACTTCCTCGGCGCGGAACTGAGGAGTGTACAAGAAGACCTTGTCTGGAGGAGGACTCTCTCAAGGTGGGGAAGCCTTCCTTGCTGAAGACATTTGTATATATATTCCCCTACATTTTATATGCCATTTTACTCTTTTATTTTTCCACCTTTGTAAAATTTGATTAAAAGAATCAATAAAATTGTTTAAATTGTCAAATTGTCTTTCGGAATAAATATCAAATAATTGTTGATTTTTAATTATTTTAACTTCACCATACAGCAGGCTCAGAGGACAGTTGGCTGTGGCAGTGGAGACCCTGTCTGAAGATGAAGAAGATCCACTGGAGATCAGTGAGGCCATCAGTATCCGGGCCAATCTCTTTGGCTCCCCTAGTGGCCATGGCTACTCCCCCTCCCCTGGGGGCCCTTTCTCCGCCCTCACCCCCTCCATGTGGCCCCAGGACCTACTGGCTTCCTTAGCACAGGTGGGTGTCAATCTGTCTGCTTGTTTGTCTGTATTGACTGAGTGAGTGTGCAGCCTGAGGATGCTGAGTGCCACCCCGAGTACAGATTTGATGAGTTTGGCTTCCGCATTGACGATGAAGGTATGAAACCACATTATTGTCTTTATTTACTACCTCTCTTTGGTACAATGTAAATTTTGAAATGGAAGAGAACAATTTAAAAATTTCCACTTCCTTAAATTTTGTCCATGCGTGTATTGATATTTTTATAAACACAAGGTAATAAGACCAAATCCAATTAAATAAATAGTGTGTGACGTTTCAGTAACAGCGTTGTTACCATCTTCAGACAAAAGTACTGAATGGTACCGAAGTACCAAAACGTCACACACTATTTATTTGGATTTGGTCTTATTACCTTGTGTTTATAATCTATAATCCAAATTGTGCTTTATCGTGATATTTTTAAAAGTGTTCATCCACTTGTTAAACATTCTAATTTCAATTGAATATAAAATAAACTTTATTGACTGTATTGACTCATCCATTGATGAGCTCTACTCATCCCCAGCTACAGACACCATCAACAAGCTCTACAAGTTTGATACACTAATATGATTGAGTGGAGATAAGAAAGAAGAAGAAAATAAAATAAAATGTTATGGTAATCATATGGAGATGAAGAGAGGTCTTTACCAAATGTGTGCGTTCAAGAAAGAAAAATATGGGGAACTTTCTTTGTTGGATGTTTCTGGATCAAGTTTGTAGAGAATCCCTCGCTCGGGTCTGGAATGTACCATCTGCCCCAGGCTGCAAGTTGCATACCAAGTCTTTCTTTGGAAGTTGTACAGTATGTTTGTTGTTGTTTCTCATCCCCTTGTGTAAAGATTACATGAATTCCAGGAGTTCAAAAACATCTTCTTTTTCTTTCTTATCTCCACTCAATCATATTAGGGTATCAAGTTTGTAGAGCTTTAGACTTTTGATGGTGTTTGACAACCATCATGATGGGGTGAAGTAGAATGTGTCTGCCTTTGTCATTAAGACTGGGAGCACTACTCAGTGGCAGGCCGACTTAGCTCCAAAAGAAATGGCCGCCTCTGATATGAGGAACAGATGCCATGTGCAGCTGCTCCTAACATGGAGTACAAACGCTGCTCATCCTGTATCCCTGGATTAGGAGCCTTTACAGGGTACTATCAGCCGGGCCAGCTGAACCCAGGTTTTTTAGCGAGCTTGTTACAGCTCCCCCTCCTCCTTTTTCAACAGGGCTTGGGACCGGCTAAGGCAGAGTTAAAAACATCTGATCTCATGTAATGGGGTATAGGGGTGCAGCTTTCGTTGATCATGGCACCATGATACACTTTGGTGAAAGTCTGACGCTTTGCCTGTGGAATACAGTATAGATTAGATAATTTAAAAGATTTCTGGAGAATTGTTTCTTTTTATATTATTCAAGTAATCTCAAGCTTCCAGACATCTCTGTCCTTCTATAGGAGAACTTATATAAAAGAATAAAATGCAGCCTGATGCCATCTGCCTCAGGCTGCAAGTTGCATACAAAATCTCTTCCCTTGGAATGCAATATAGATGTAGACTTAGTTGCATAGAAATTGATTTTATTCTTTTTGTTCTTACTGCTATAAATATTTGAGGGGTTCACCACTGATGAACCAGGCCCTCCCAAATATTTATTGATCGCAGTAAGAACAGAAGAAAGTTTGTCTTATATGTAAAAGATGTGTGCTTGCATCATTCTTTGTTTAACTTTCCGAACTTCTCAGGGAATTCAAGCTAAAAAACTATGTAAAACACCAAGCAAAGTTAATGCTAGGATATATGCAAATATATATATCAAAATTTTTGTACTTTTATATTTCTAACTTGTATTTTAATTTATTTTTAGCATCACAAGGTAATAAGACCAAAATCAAATAAATTAATAGTGTGTAACATTTTGTTAACAGCGTCATCAGACAAAAGACTCCAAATGTCATACACTATTCATTTATTTGGATTTGGTCTTATTACCTTGTAATTAGAACTACAAGGTAATAAGACCAAATCCAAATAAACAAATAGTGTGTGACATTTCGGTAACAACGCTGTTACCGAAACGTCACACACTATTTATTTATTTGGATTTGGTCTTATTGCCTTGTGTTTATAATCTATAATCCAAATTGTGTACCTTATCATCTGAATAGCAAATTCAATAAAAGTGTGCTCAGTGAAGATTTGTGAGTTAAAATGTTTTAAAAGAAACTTATCCCTGGAAACATGATAGTTTCACTTTGAATAAATCTGGGAACAAAGTCTGACTGCCATGTGGTGGACAACCAACCAACAACAGCAGCTCACCCATCATGGAGACTTATGGACTAAATAGTGATGTGAATGCTACCATGTCCAGGGAGGCAGACATGACCTATGTTCCAGGGATGACAACAAGGTCCAGAAATATGCTAGTCACCTCAAACATGACTGAAGGGGGACAAAGTCTGACTGTCCATGTGGTGGATAGCCAACCTATGACAGCAGCTCACCCATCATGGAGACTTATGAACTAAATAGTGATGTGAATGCTACCATGTCCAGGGAGGCAGACATGACCTATGTTCCAGGGATTACAACAAGGTCCAGAAATATGCTAGTCACCTCAAACATGACTGAAGGGGGACAAAGTCTGACTGTCCATGTGGTGGATAGCCAACCTATGACAGCAGCTCACCCATCATGGAGACTTATGAACTAAATAGTGATGTGAATGCTACCATGTCCAGGGAGGCAGACATGACCTATGTTCCAGGGATGACAACAAGGTCCAGAAATATGCTAGTCACCTCAAACATGACTGAAGGGGAACAAAGTCTGACTGTCCATGTGGTGGATAGCCAACCTATGACAGCAGCTCACCCATCATGGAGACTTATGGACTAAATAGTGATGTGAATGCTACCATGTCCAGGGAGGCAGACATGACCTATGTTCCAGGGATTACAACAAGGTCCAGAAATATGCTAGTCACCTCAAACATGACTGAAGGGGGACAAAGTCTGACTGTCCATGTGGTGGATAGCCAACCTATGACAGCAGCTCACCCATCATGGAGACTTATGAACTAAATAGTGATGTGAATGCTACCATGTCCAGGGAGGCAGACATGACCTATGTTCCAGGGATGACAACAAGGTCCAGAAATATGCTAGTCACCTCAAACATGACTGAAGGGGAACAAAGTCTGACTGTCCATGTGGTGGATAGCCAACCTATGACAGCAGCTCACCCATCATGGAGACTTATGAACTAAATAGTGATGTGAATGCTACCATGTCCAGGGAGGCAGACATGACCTATGTTCCAGGGATGACAACAAGGTCCAGAAATATGCTAGTCACCTCAAACATGACTGAAGGGGGGACAAAGTCTGACTGTCCATGTGGTGGATAGCCAACCTATGACAGCAGCTCACCCATCATGGAGACTTATGAACTAAATAGTGATGTGAATGCTACCATGTCCAGGGAGGCAGACATGACCTATGTTCCAGGGATGACAACAAGGTCCAGAAATATGCTAGTCACCTCAAACATGACTGAAGGGGAACAAAGTCTGACTGTCCATGTGGTGGATAGCCAACCTATGACAGCAGCTCACCCATCATGGAGACTTATGAACTAAATAGTGATGTGAATGCTACCATGTCCAGGGAGGCAGACATGACCTATGTTCCAGGGATGACAACAAGGTCCAGAAATATGCTAGTCACCTCAAACATGACTGAAGGGGAACAAAGTCTGACTGTCCATGTGGTGGATAGCCAACCTATGACAGCAGCTCACCCATCATGGAGACTTATGAACTAAATAGTGATGTGAATGCTACCATGTCCAGGGAGGCAGACATGACCTATGTTCCAGGGATGACAACAAGGTCCAGAAATATGCTAGTCACCTCAAACATGACTGAAGGGGAACAAAGTCTGACTGTCCATGTGGTGGATAGCCAACCTATGACAGCAGCTCACCCATCATGGAGACTTATGAACTAAATAGTGATGTGAATGCTACCATGTCCAGGGAGGCAGACATGACCTATGTTCCAGGGATGACAACAAGGTCCAGAAATATGCTAGTCACCTCAAACATGACTGAAGGGGGACAAAGTCTGACTGTCCATGTGGTGGATAGCCAACCTATGACAGCAGCTCACCCATCATGGAGACTTATGAACTAAATAGTGATGTGAATGCTACCATGTCCAGGGAGGCAGACATGACCTATGTTCCAGGGATGACAACAAGGTCCAGAAATATGCTAGTCACCTCAAACATGACTGAAGGGGAACAAAGTCTGACTGTCCATGTGGTGGATAGCCAACCTATGACAGCAGCTCACCCATCATGGAGACTTATGAACTAAATAGTGATGTGAATGCTACCATGTCCAGGGAGGCAGACATGACCTATGTTCCAGGGATGACAACAAGGTCCAGAAATATGCTAGTCACCTCAAACATGACTAAAAAAATGCAAAGGGAGGACTAGAGGGAAACTAAAGGGGGAGCAAAGTCTGACTGTCACCTCCATGTGGTGTTCCCTGGACAGCCAAACAATGACAGCAGCTCTCCATCATAACATGACTTATGGACTAAATAGTGATGGGAATGCTATCGCGTCTGAGGAAGCCGACGGGACCTATGTTCCAGGGATGACAATAATGTTGAGAAATATGCTAGTCACACCCCAAACATGACTAAAAAAGGAGGGACTAGAGGGAAACTAAAGGAGAGCAAAGTCTGACTGTCACCTCCATGCAGTGTCCCCTGGACAGCCAAACAATGACAGCAGCTCTTTTCACTCATGGAGACTTATGGACTAAATAATGATATAGATGATACTGTGTCCGGGGAGGCAGACATGACCAATGTTCCAGGGATGACAACAAGGTTGAGAAATATGCTAGTTACCTCAAACATGACTAGAGGGGAGCAAAGTCTGGCTGTCACCTCCATGCAGTGCTCCCTTGACAGCCAAACAATGACAGCAGCTCACCCATCATGGGGACTTTGAAGAAATTAATGTTAGAACTCTGTGACCTCCACTGTCCATGATACATGTGATGCTATGACAGATGGTCCGGAGCCCAGCTCCTCCAAACTGCTGAGTTCCTCCTTTGTGGAGGACCCCCAGCACCGGCTGCAGTGGCTGGCCCACCTGGAGTTCACCCACAACAAGGAAGTGGGGGACCTCACCTGGGACAAGGTACTGGCTACTTGGTAGAGAGGCTTCTATAAGACACTATTTCTGAATCCAGTCTTTCCCAGAGGTGGGCTCTTATCAGAGACACATTGTATGTGAGCAATAGTTACCCACAAATATTTGAATAAACAAAACTAGGGTAACAAGAATTTCTCACCACTCGTCCATTGACCCTCTTTTATGTTGATACTGAAGCTAAACTCTTGGAGAAGGTATTTTAAACGAACAATGGACATAAGCTTTGAGGACAGTAGAAGTACAAATAAATTTATAAACATGCTTCAAGCACTGTCCTACTTCAAACAACAAATATGGGTCGTTTAGACTTGACATAAAATTTCCAATAATAGATGGGAGCCAGCTAAAAACATTGTGTTTGTATTAAATCTAGACTGTGGTGAATATGGATTTGTGAGTGATTTGACGCAGAGAGAGCGGGAAAATTTTCTCAACCCTTTCAAATTTGTCAGGCGACCTGTTCTTGTAATCCTGGTGTAATCACTACACGTGAGATTAGAATTCAAAATTTCTCCTTTTTTTCTGGAAGTTAGGTTTGGCACCTGTCTGTGGTGCAGGTGGAGGTGCAGCTCCCCCGCTCAGACAAGCTGGACAAGATGTTGGCCCAGGGTATCCCCCACTCCCTCCGCCCCCAGCTCTGGATGAGGATCTCCGGGGCCCTGAAGAAGAAGCAGACCTCAGAGATGAGCTACAAGGATGTGGTGCGGGTCAGCTCCAACGACCATGTCATGACCTCCAAGCAGATAGAGAAGGTAGGACCATTGCTGTGGGCAGCCAGCAGGGAGATACAGGATGCTGTGGCAGGACCTTCTGCGCACCATGCCCACCAATGCCTGCTTCTCTCACATGACCAGCACTGGCATCCCGCGGCTCAGGAGAATTCTGCGCAGCATTGCCTGGCTCTACCCTGACATTGGCTACTGTCAGGGTACTGGAGTGGTGAGTTATCCCCCCTTCACATCTTGAAAAATATAAACCTGTATATATATACAGTAGAACTTCCCTGTAAAGAACACCTAATTGCAGAGCCAAAGTGTCCTTTAGGGAGAGATGTCCTATTGCCGGAGAGTTGCTAAATAGTAAAAATAGTAATTTTGCAAATGAAAACTGTCCTTTATTGAGAGGTATCCGCTAGCAGGGTGTCTGCTAAAGGGAGGTTCTACTGTATATGTAGTATAAAACTCAACATCTCCCCTCTTGTATAGCACCAATAAAGCCAACCTACAGGAAACCCAGACAGAGGGTAAAGTCCGACCATTTGACAAACCAGTGAAATTCCAAGGGACAATCACTTGGGACCTGTTAGTTAACACCCCAGGACTTTTAAGGCAGTTGGGGATTGGGTGCGACATGAGAAGCCATCCTGCTGTGTCAGCTCGTCTCCCTTTGGTTGCCTAGATCCCGCATCCAACTTGTGATGCGCTCATTTCCCATCTTTTATACCACATATTGTTGTTGTTATTTCTTATCCCCTTGTGTAAAGATTACACAAATTTCATGAGTGATCTCATGGAATGGGGTATAGAGGTGCAGCTTTCGTTGATCATGGCACCATGATCCAGGCACACTTTGGTGAAAGTCTGACTTTGCCTGTAGTTTGAGGCCATTTCTAACATGGAAGCAGACGCCTTAGCTGCTGACTCTAACATGAGTACAGATGCAGCTCCTCCGTATCCCTGGAGTGGGACCCTTGCTGAAGTCTATCAACTGGGTCAGTTGAAGTCAGGATTTTTAAAGAGGTCTACTCCTCTTCTAACAATGCTGCTGTTGGTCCGCGACTGCTTATTCGTCAGTTATTCTGCTTGTTTCACAGCTGGCCTTCATATCTGAAGGTGGTTCCCCTATCCGCCACCTGGGGATGCGCCCTGTAGCAGTCAGCTCTGCCAATAGATACCACATATTAATACTGAAAGGTTGTATTAGGGCCTTAAAGAAAAACCTCTTGGTTTGAAATCTCACACAGTTTTATCCAAATAAAGAAGTGAGTCATTATAAGTTTAGTTCTTGTGTTTTAAATGGCATTGGGACAAGTTCTGTCCTCCCAAGAGAACAACAGTCTTTGATTTCCAGACTTAAGTCTGGTCATCTACGTACAATGACTTTCCAGAATGGTTGCAGGGTTTTCCCACTATGTACTAAGTACAATTCTCAACCTGCAACCCCAAAACACATTATTGACTGTATTGACTCATCCATTAATGAGCTCTAGTCATCCCCAGCAGACACCATCAACAAGCTCTACAAGCTTGATACCCTGATATGATTGAGTGGAGATAAGAAAGAAGAAATGGCATTAGTGATTCATGCTTGGTTTATCTCCCCTCCTGAAAACCAACTCACAACTTAACAGATCAGACTTCACCATGCTTTCCCGTCTTAGAACAGGCCATCTACATCCAATGATTTTCACAAGTGGATCCAAAACCTTTCCAAATTGCACCAAATGTCAGGATTCTCCAGCGAGCCCAGAATATATCGTGTAATGCATTGGGAATTGCCGAACAGACATCTACACCGACCCAGCTGTGGTCATTAAGGCGATAAAGAGACCTTCAGGATCTGGTCTAGACTTGAAGTCCAGACCTGGGACAAGAGAAAAAAAGTTTGGTTTATTAAATTATCTCTGTACAATGTTGTTTCCATACAAACAGACACAGAGAGAGATGTGCCCCCAGATTGTGGCGTCTCTCCTGCTGTTCCTGGAGGAAGAAGAGGTGTTCTGGCTGGTGAGCTGGGTGGTGGAGGAACTGGTGCCGGCCAGTTACTACTCCAGCTCTCTCCTCGGGGTGCAGGCTGACCAGCGGGTGTTGGCCTCCCTGCTGCCCTCACTGCTGCCCTCACTGCACTCTCTGCTCTCCCATCATGACATTGGTACATCCCTCTCTCCAGTGGTAGCTCTGTGTGACACCTCTCTGCTCTCCCATCATGACATTGGTACATCCCTCCCTCCATTGGTAGCTCTGTGTGACACCTCTCTGCTCTCCCATCATGACATTGGTACATCCCTCTCTCCATTGGTAGCTCTGTGCGACACCTCTCTGCTCTCCCATCATGACATTGGTACATCCCTCCCTCCATTGGTAGCTCTGTGTGACACCTCTCTGCTCTCCCATCATGACATTGGTACATCCCTCTCTCCATTGGTAGCTCTGTGCGACACCTCTCTGCTCTCCCATCATGACATTGGTACATCCCTCTCTCCATTGGTAGCTCTGTGCGACACCTCTCTGCTCTCCCATCATGACATTGGTACATCCCTCTCTCCATTGGTAGCTTTGTGTGACACCTCTCTGCTCTCCCATCATGACATTGGTACATCCCTCTCTCCAGTGGTAGCTCTGTGTGACACCTCTCTGCTCTCCCATCATGACATTGGTACATCCCTCTCTCCATTGGTAGCTTTGTGTGGCACCTCTATCATGTGTATAACATCATAATTCATAGGTTCCAAGTCCCAATCCCTGGTTATAACACCATAATTTGGGGGTCATGTGAAGATGTCATTACAAGGATCAGCTGTATATTGAAACCACTTTAATACATGACCTTTGGGAAAGACCGCTGCTTATCTTCCAACACAGCTTGACTCTACAAGCTTAATACCCTAATATGATTGAGGGGAGATAAGAAAGAAGAGAAGAAACACAGCTTGAGGAGCATAGACTCATGGGATTTGTGTAATTTCTGTACAAGAGGAGAGATAAGAAGCAATAACTACTTTGCTATATTTAAAATTGATCTCTATTGCATTCTTTTTTTTGCTTATCCCTAGTACACGTGGTACAGGCCATGATAATCATGGTGGGTAGTTAGCGACTGCTTTTACTGTAAGCGCACCACATGTCTACACATGTGAAAAGCAGTTCGACTTTGCACTTACAAATGTGCCAGAGCCCCGTTTGGTTACTTGCACTCGCTGGTGGGGTTGGACTTTTGCAAGAACTATTTCATTCTAACCTTTATAACTTCTGAAGAATTTTCCTTATTGTATCTACTTCCTATCAACAAGATACACTCATGGACAAAACTTGAGGAAGTTTTACCTTCTAGTATGTATATATCAGGGTTCAGACAATAACTCTGAAAGATATTACAGTGACCTTTATTGAAGACACACAAGATAACCAAGTGTGTACAACCTCTGTCTCCCTAAAAAAATAGATGACAGGTTGATATTCAAAGACTCTCCCACTTTCTTAAGTTTAGTCCATGAGTGTAGTATTCCCAAAATACTAACTCTACCAAGTACTAACCACTATCTGTCTGTCTACTAACTTGTCCCTCCCTACTAACTTGTCCCTCCCTACTAACTCAGCATGTTCCCTCCAGAACTCTCACTCATCACCCTCCACTGGTTTCTCACCCTCTTTGCTGGAGTCCTCCACATGAAGATCCTGCTGCGTATCTGGGACCTCCTCTTCTACCACGGCTCTGTCATTCTCTTCCAGGTTACCATCGGCATGCTCAAGTTGAGAGTAAGCCTCTCACTCCCTTCAATTAGCTGATGGAAAATAGTTTTTTTCTTTTTGATTATCCCTAGTACAGGTGGTACAGGCCATGATAATCATGGTGGGTAGAAATAGGCGACTGATTTTACTGTAAGTGCACCACATGTCACATTTAATTTTCCACTTACAAATGTGCCAAAGCCCTGTTTGAATACTTGCACTCACTGGTGGGGTTGTAATTTTGCAAGAATCGAGGGCCTTTGGAGGATTTTTTTTTTTAAATCAGAAAAAAGTGCCCAATGCGGGAATTGAACCCGGGTCGTAGCGTCGAAAAACCAACGGTTAAAGATAAATGCCATCTATTAACCGTCGCTGAAAACTAGCCACAATACCTTCTTTGGAAAACTGAGAAGCCTCCACCTAGAGACCATAGTTTTGGGTAGTGGCACTCGTCAGTCTAGGGCAGACTTTATTCCATGAGATTCGCATGGATGTAGAAGGACATCTTGCCCAAAAACTTGTACAATCATCCTCTTATAAAAGAAGCTCTTCTCCCTGACTTGTGTTTGTTCTATAGTGGATAAGGAGATTATGGTTGTCTTAAATCTAATGGAATCTTCACAATCCGCTAAAGAGATGCTTAGAGGCAAAGTGGCTATGCCAAATATGGTGTCTAGCTTTGTGATGTCTATTTTAGCAAGAGAGGTGTGAGCTTTATCATTATAGTTAAACTAGACGGGTGACCCGGGCTTCGCCCCAGGATTGACCCGTGTGCATATCTACCCGAGTGATATATATTTAGATAAGATTTTTTTATAATTGTTTGTTATTAGCATTATCTATTTGTTTGCATCAGCATAATTTAATCTAATCTTTGATAGAGGGCGCTGTTCGTGAGCTAAGTAGAATAATTTGAATATATAGTTTTAATAATTGCTTTATATATATTTTTAAATAGCCTATCGTCTTCCCCGTATTTTTTTACCTATGTATGGAAATTTTGGTTTGAATTAGTGAACTACTGCGAATTTGTATACCGGACATACAAACATTCATTTTTATATATATAGATAAACATAATGGAAAAAAATAGAAAGCATAGTTCAGCATACACTGTTGTTGTTGTTGCTTATTCCTCAAGTCGTTTAAATGATCTCCATTATGTTCCATTGTCTCAGCTTTTCTATTATAGTCCTGGGGTTTTCCCAGAGGTCTTATGGAGAAGGAAAGAGGAGTGCACCTGCTGTTTGGTCTGAAGACCTGGGATTACCACTCAGTGTGACTTTGCATTCACTAGTCTCCCCATGAAAGACAATAAAAGACCCCTAGTAAACTCCCTGTAAAAGACAACACCTAGTTGCAGAGCCAAAGTGTCCTTCACCAAGAGATCTCCTTTTACCAGAGAGTTGCTATTTTTTTATATGATAAAACTTAAAAAATATGAGCATATTATATTTATTCATTATTATAGCATATTATATCATTGTTTAACACTTAGTAAATGGTTACAATAAACTAGGTAGAAATATTATTAAAAATTGTAATTGGATTTTATTTAAATGTAGGTATATATTGTAGAATTATATTTGAAAATTATCCTGCATGTGTTTCTTTTGAACGAAAAATCAAAATTTATTTTAAGGAGAAATAACGATTATTTCTAACCTTAGGGATGAAGTATGAAAGGATGAATTGTGAAGAGTAATGATAAACGGAAAATAAAAGTGTCCAGGGATGGGAATCGAACCCACAGTGTTCCGCTTACCAGGCAGATGCCATGTCCATTAGGCTACCCTGGACACTTTTATTTTTCCGTTCATCATTACTCTTCACAATTCATCCTTTCATACCTCATCCAAAAAGGTTAGAAATAGTCTATATTTCACCTTGAAATAAAATTTTGATTTTCCGTTTAAAAGAAACTCATGCGGTGTAACTTCAAGTGTTGTTTTACAATCATCGGTTAGAAATAATCGTTATTTCTCCTTAAAATAAATTTTGATATTTCGTTCAAAAGAAACACATGCGGGATAATTTTCAAATGTCGTTCTACAATTATAAGCCGCATTATATTGTATTATAGGTATATATTCTTTGTTCAATTTTGATATTCTGAATTGTCTCCACCACTAGCAGGAATATATCTTATATTTGAAATCAATAAATGATGCATTGGGAAAGTGTTAGTTGTTTAGTGGTGTCCTTTAGCGCATGCTTATTTTCATTGGGAAGACAATTTTGGCAGTAAAAACTCTCTGTTGTTTAGAGGTATCTACTGACATGAGTGTCTGCTAAGGGAGGTTCTACTGTATAAGCAACTTTTTTTTTTTTTAAATGACAAGACACTATACAGTAGAACCTCCATGAGAGGACACCCGCACTAGAGGACACCTCTCTACAAAGGACAGTTTTCATTTCCAAAATAATCATTTTTACTATTTAGTGAATCTCTGGTAAGAGGACACCTCTCTCTAAAGGGCACTTTGGCTCTGCAATTCCTTTACAGGGAGGTAGTTCTACTGTACTTTGAAACTCTTCTTGATCACTTAAAAGGGAAGCTGGGTAGGAAATAGCCTCTCTTAAATGGCAGCTTTCAATGTAACAATGTTCTAATTCAAAGGTTGACTGTGTTCTTTGTGTTGTTACTTATCCCCTTGTGTAAAGATTACACGAATTCCATGAGTTCATGCTCCTCGAGCTCTCATGGAATGGGGTGTAGGGGTGCAGCTTTCATTGATCATGGCACCATGATCCAGGCACACTTTGGTGAAAGTCTGACTTTGCCTGTAGTTTGAGGCCATTCCTAACATGGAAGCCTTTGCTGCCGACTCTAACATGAGTACAGATGCAGCTCCTCCGTATCCCAGTATCCCTTGCTGAGGTCTATCAATCGGGTCAGTTGAACTCAGGATTTTTAAAGAGGTCTACTCCTCTTCTAACAATGCTGCTGTTGGTCCGCGACTGCTTTTTCGTCAGTTATTATGCTTGTTTCGCAGCTGGCCTTCATATCTGAAGGTCATTCCCCTATCCGCCACCTGGGGACGCGCCCTATAGCAGTCAGCTCTGCCAAGGGCGTCTTCTTGTGCTAGTTGTACAAATTGGTGTCACACCTCCGTACTGTATCCCTCCTAGATACTCTTCTAAAAATATATTTACATATGCTTTCTTTGTTGCATAGAGGAACACTTTGAATTGGAACAGGTCAGAATTTTTGACCTCAAATACATTAATATCTCTTTATAGCATCTTCTTTTAAAGCAGCAACTTGGTTATCAGGTCCCAAGTTTACAGTCCAATTGTTTCAACCCTGGTTTTAACAACAACAGAAGTTTGATTTATGTGTAAAAAAATATTCATGTCTTAATGTTTGTATTTTCTATACATAGAGAATGTGTTATTGCTTTATATTAATGGCTTATAACAACATAACAACTTTCAGTTGCACATTAAGGAGATGCCTTTTTCATAATTTATGCACCTTATCCCAGTACAATATCACATTTGTACTATTTTTTCACATTGTGTCGCAGTCTCATGCAATTCTGGCCTTAACTACCCGTTTCATGATTTTTTAAGATGCTTGAATGACCAGTTTTTTGGTCGTTGAGATACAGCTTGCACCATGCTGATGAGGGCCAACAGCCCGAAACACGTCCGTGGTTAGCTTTTCCTGATTAATCAAGAATGGGTAATTGGCCAATTCTGGAATAATTAGAAATCAACAAGAATAGTTGATTTTTTTTTTCAGATAGATGGTGCAAGCCATCAGCAACTTACAATTGCACGATAAGGAGATGCCTTTTTCATAACATAAAATCTCTTGGTCTTGAGTGCTGAGTTTATGAGTGCTATGTATGAATTCCTATAGATAGCAGAGTAAATGGGGGATTTAGTTATTTATTCTGGATTCCCTAGAGAGTGAAGGACTCTTGCAAGTGTTGTATAATACATTCTGTGTGACTCTACAGTAGAACTACCTCTCTTCTAAGGACAACATCAAGTTGCAGAGCCAAAGTGTCCTTTACAGAGAGGTGTTCCTTCTTACCAGAGAGAAGCTATTTGGAAAAAAAATAGCAATGAAAAATGTTCATTCTTCAAAACTAGGTGTTGTCCTTTAGTGAGAGGTAGTTCTCTGCTGTATGGTGGAAATTGGGGAAAAACTCTGGTACTGTTGAACCTCCCTTTAGCAGACACCCCGCTAACGGACACCTCTCTACAAAGGACAGTTTTCATTTGAAAAATCACCATTTTTACTATTTAGCAACTCTCCAGTAAGAGGACAGTGTCCTTTACAGGGAGGTAGTTCTACTGTACTGTTGAATCTCTCATCAGACCACTTTGGTATAAACAAAATTTCACATAATCTGCGATGAAAGACCACCTCTAGGAGGAGACCAGGGGGTATTTTTGGCCATGTTCTCAAGTTCTACTTAGTCCTTTTATGAATTATTTAAAATCAATCAGTATATGATTATCATTGTTGCTTCATAGAGTACAGGATCTCCTCACGAATATTTACTGAAGAGGGTAGAAATCAGCCCCTCCTCTGAAGATATTTTGAAAGAATGAATTAATCCATTGTGAGCCATCCCATAATGGTTTAAAAGATCTCTAACTAACTCCCCAAATTTAGAGAGAGTAGTGCAGTCTAGATAGGAGGCTAACTTCATGTTATTCTTTTGTCTGATGATGGTAACAATGCTGTTACCGAAACGTCACACACTATTAATTTATTTGAATTTGGTCTTATTACCTTGTAGTTCTAATCTATAATCCAAATTGTGCCTTATCATACTCTGAAGTTATTTTGAGGGGAACAAGTTGTTCTAGAATTGTGAGCCGTAATGGTTTAAAACAAGCATGTCAAACTCAAATCCTAACACAGGCCAAATAAAAAAGTAATAAGATAATGTGGGCCGCAAAAAAAGAAAACAAGTAATTAAATTTTTATAGTAACATTTATGTAGGTTTATTTTAAAAAATACTAATAAGAAAAAAGAAAGTAAAGTTAATATTTTCTCACTGATATTTGGCATCTCTTTATTTTTATTATGTATTAATATTTTTTAACTTACCAGACACAGAATAACTGCACAAATTATTGAACGTAACTTAAAAAAAAAAATTTTTTCTAGTACTCCGAAAGAATATTTTCTTTAAACTTTAAGGCACACAATACTTATGGTGATGTACATACGTTATGTATGTAGGTATAATATTATCAAAACTTACGACTTATGTATGGCGACCAGTGGTTCGTTATTAATAAATAAATTATGTATAATTACAATTTTTAAAAATTAGGCTACAAATTTTTATTAATTTTTTTTTTAATTTATAAAAAAAAAATTATTAAAATATATTGTCTGGTGGGCCGCAAATTTATTCGTTGTGGGCCGCATGAGGCCCGCGGGCCAGCGAGTTTGACATGCTTGGTTTAAAAGAAGCTCCTCTAACTCCCCCACACCTAGATAGGTACAGTACAGTCAAGATAGGACCACCTAACTCCACTCTGTTGCTGCCAGGAAAGCACACAAGTGACATCTCCAACTCAGCCCAATTCTTCAATGGTTTAAAACTAACTAACTCTCCACACCTAGATAAGTACAGTACAGTCTAGATAGGACACTAACTCGAAATGTTGCTGCAGAAAGCACACTCAGTGACATCTCCAACTCAGCCCAATTCTTCAATGGCTTTAAAACTAACTAACTCTCCACACCTAGATAAGTACAGTACAGTCTAGATAGGACCACCTAACTCCACCTGTTGCTGCAGGAAAGCACACTAAGTGACATCTCCAACTCAGCCCAATTCTTCAATGGTTTAAAACTAAACTAACTCTCCACACCTAGATAAGTACAGTACAGTCTAGTAGGACCACCTAACTCCACCTGTTGCCTGCAGGAAAGCACACTCAGTGACATCTCCAACTCAGCCCAATTCTTCAATGGTTTAAAAACTAACTAACTCTCCACACCTAGATAAGTACAGTACAGTCTAGATAGGACCACCTAACTCCGCCTGTTGCTGCAGGAAAGCACACTCAGTGACATCTCCAACTCAGCCCAATTCTTCAATGGTTTAAAACTAACTAACTCTCCACACCTAGATAAGTACAGTACAGTCTAGATAGGACCACCTAACTCCGCCTGTTGCTGCAGGAAAGCACACTCAGTGACATCTCCAACTCAGCCCAATTCTTCAATGGTTTAAAACTAACTAACTCTCCACACCTAGTAAGTACAGTACAGTCTAGATAGGACCACCTAACTCGCCTGTTGCTGCAGGAAAGCACACTCAGTGACATCTCCAACTCAGCCCAATTCTTCAATGGTTTAAAACTAAACTAACTCTCCACACCTAGATAAGTACAGTACAGTCTAGATAGGACCACCTAACTCCACCTGTTGATGCAAGAAAGCACACTCAGTGACATCTCCAACTCAGCCCAATTCTTCAATGGTTTAAAACTAACTAACTCTCCACACCTAGATAAGTACAGTACAGTCTAGATAGGACCACCTAACTCCGCCTGTTGCTGCAGGAAAGCACACTCAGTGACATCTCCAACTCAGCCCAATTCTTCAATGGTTTAAAACTAACTAACTCTCCACACCTAGATAAGTACAGTACAGTCTAGATAGGACCACCTAACTCCGCCTGTTGCTGCAGGAAAGCACACTCAGTGACATCTCCAACTCAGCCCAATTCTTCAATGGTTTAAAACTAACTAACTCTCCACACCTAGATAAGTACAGTACAGTCTAGATAGGACCACCTAACTCCGCCTGTTGCTGCAGGAAAGCACACTCAGTGACATCTCCAACTCAGCCCAATTCTTCAATGGTTTAAAACTAACTAACTCTCCACACCTAGATAAGTACAGTACAGTCTAGATAGGACCACCTAACTCCGCCTGTTGCTGCAGGAAAGCACACTCAGTGACATCTCCAACTCAGCCCAATTCTTCAATGGTTTAAAACTAACTAACTCTCCACACCTAGATAAGTACAGTACAGTCTAGATAGGACCACCTAACTCCGCCTGTTGCTGCAGGAAAGCACACTCAGTGACATCTCCAACTCAGCCCAATTCTTCAATGGTTTAAAACTAACTAACTCTCCACACCTAGATAAGTACAGTACAGTCTAGATAGGACCACCTAACTCCGCCTGTTGCTGCAGGAAAGCACACTCAGTGACATCTCCAACTCAGCCCAATTCTTCAATGGTTTAAAACTAACTAACTCTCCACACCTAGATAAGTACAGTACAGTCTAGATAGGACCACCTAACCTCAGCCTGTTGCTGCAGGAAAGCACACTCAGTGACATCTCCAACTCAGCCCAATTCTTCAATGGTTTAAAACTAACTAACTCTCCACACCTAGATAAGTACAGTACAGTCTAGATAGGACCACCTAACTCCGCCTGTTGCTGCAGGAAAGCACACTCAGTGACATCTCCAACTCAGCCCAATTCTTCAATGGTTTAAAACTAACTAACTCTCCACACCTAGATAAGTACAGTACAGTCTAGATAGGACCACCTAACTCCGCCTGTTGCTGCAGGAAAGCACACTCAGTGACATCTCCAACTCAGCCCAATTCTTCAATGGTTTAAAACTAACTAACTCTCCACACCTAGATAAGTACAGTACAGTCTAGATAGGACCACCTAACTCCGCCTGTTGCTGCAGGAAAGCACACTCAGTGACATCTCCAACTCAGCCCAATTCTTCAATGGTTTAAAACTAACTAACTCTCCACACCTAGATAAGTACAGTACAGTCTAGATAGGACCACCTAACTCCGCCTGTTGCTGCAGGAAAGCACACTCAGTGACATCTCCAACTCAGCCCAATTCTTCAATGGTGTAAAAGATACCTAATTAACTCTCCACACCTAGATAAGTACAGTACAGTCTAGATAGGACCACCTAACTCCACCTGTTGCTGCAGGAAAGCACACTCAGTGACATCTCCAACTCAGCCCAATTCTTCAATGGTTTAAAACTAACTAACTCTCCACACCTAGATAAGTACAGTACAGTCTAGATAGGACCACCTAACTCGCCTGTTGCTGCAGGAAAGCACACTCAGTGACATCTCCAACTCAGCCCAATTCTTCAATGGTTTAAAACTAACTAACTCTCCACACCTAGATAAGTACAGTACAGTCTAGATAGGACCACCTAACTCCACCTGTTGCTGCAGGAAAGCACACTCAGTGACATCTCCAACTCAGCCCAATTCTTCAATGGTTTAAAACTAACTAACTCTCACTCCCTAGATAAGTACAGTACAGTCTAGATAGGACCACCTAACTCTCGCCTGTTGCTGCAGGAAAGCACACTAAGTGACATCTCCAACTCTCAGCCCAATTCTTCAATGGTTTAAAACTAACTAACTCTCCACACCTAGATAAGTACAGTACAGGTCTAGATAGGACCACCTAACTCCGCCTGTTGCTGCAGGAAAGCACACTCAGTGACATCTCCAACTCAGCCCAATTCTTCAATGGTTTAAACTAACTAACTCTCCACACCTAGATAAGTACAGTACAGTCTAGATAGGACCACCTAACTCCGCCTGTTGCTGCAGGAAAGCACACTCAGTGACATCTCCAACTCAGCCCAATTCTTCAATGGTTTAAAACTAACTAACTCTCCACACCTAGATAAGTACAGTACAGTCTAGATAGGACCACCTAACTCCGCCTGTTGCTGCAGGAAAGCACACTCAGTGACATCTCCAACTCAGCCCAATTCTTCAATGGTTTAAAACTAACTAACTCTCCACACCTAGATAAGTACAGTACAGTCTAGATAGGACCACCTAACTCCGCCTGTTGCTGCAGGAAAGCACACTCAGTGACATCTCCAACTCAGCCCAATTCTTCAATGGTGTAAAAGATACCTAATTAACTCTCCACACCTAGATAAGTACAGTACAGTCTAGATAGGACCACCTAACTCCACCTGTTGCTGCAGGAAAGCACACTCAGTGACATCTCCAACTCAGCCCAATTCTTCAATGGTTTAAAACTAACTAACTCTCCACACTAGATAAGTACAGTACAGTCTAGATAGGACCACCTAACTCCACCTGTTGCTGCAGGAAAGCACACTCAGTGACATCTCCAACTCAGCCCAATTCTTCAATGGTTTAAAACTAACTAACTCTCCACACCTAGATAGTACAGTACAGTCTAGATAGGACCACCTAACTCTGCCTGTTGCTGCAGGAAAGCACACTAAGTGACATCTCCAACTCAGCCCAATTCTTCAATGGTTTAAAAACTAACTAACTCTCCACACCTAGATAAGTACAGTACAGTCTAGATAGGACCACCTAACTCCGCCTGTTGCTGCAGGAAAGCACACTCAGTGACATCTCCAACTCAGCCCAATTCTTCAATGGTTTAAAACTAACTAACTCTCCACACCTAGATAAGTACAGTACAGTCTAGATAGGACCACCTAACTCCACCTGTTGCTGCAGGAAAGCACACCAGTGACATCTCCAACTCAGCCCAATTCTTCAATGGTTTAACAACTAACTAACTCTCCACACCTAGATAAGTAGCAGTACAGTCTAGATAGGACCACCTAACTCCGCCTGTTGCTGCAGGAAAGCACACTCAGTGACATCTCCAACTCAGCCCAATTCTTCAATGGTTTAAAACTAACTAACTCTCCACACCTAGATAAGTACAGTACAGTCTAGATAGGACCACCTAACTCCTACCTGTTGCTGCAGGAAAGCACCACTCAGTGACATCTCCAACTCAGCCCAATTCTTCAATGGTTTAAAAATAACTAATCTCCCACACCTAGATAAGTACAGTACAGTCTAGATAGGACCACTAACTCCTGCCTGTTGCTGCTAGGAAAGCACACTCAGTGACATCTCCAACTCAGCCCAATTCTTCAATGGTTTAAAACTAACTAACTCACCACACCTAATAAGTACAGTACAGTCTAGATAGGACCACCTAACTCCGCCTGTTGCTGCAGGAAAGCACACTCAGTGACATCTCCAACTCAGCCCAATTCTTCAATGGTTTAAAACTAACTAACTCTCCACACCTAGATAAGTACAGTACAGTCTAGATAGGACCACCTAACTCCGCCTGTTGCTGCAGAAAGCACACTCAGTGACATCTCCAACTCAGCCCAATTCTTCAATGGTTTAAAACTAACTAACTCTCCACACCTAGATAAGTACAGTACAGTCTAGATAGGACCACCTAACTCCACCTGTTGATGCAAGAAAGCACACTCAGTGACATCTCCAACTCAGCCCAATTCTTCAATGGTTTAAAAACTAACTAACTCTCCACACCTAGATAAGTACAGTACAGTCTAGATAGGACCACCTAACTCCGCCTGTTGCTGCAGGAAAGCACACTAAGTGACATCTCCAACTCAGCCCAATTCTTCAATGGTTTAAAACTAACTAACTCTCCACACCTAGATAAGTACAGTACAGTCTAGATAGACCACCTAACTCCGCCTGTTGCTGCAGGAAAGCACACTCAGTGACATCTCCAACTCAGCCCAATCTTCAATGGTTTTAAAACTAACTAACTCTCCACACCTAGATAAGTACAGTACAGTCTAGATAGGACCACCTAACTCCACCTGTTGATGCAAGAAAGCACACTCAGTGACATCTCCAACTCAGCCCAATTCTTCAATGGTTTAAAACTAACTAACTCTCCACACCTAGATAAGTACAGTACAGTCTAGATAGGACCACCTAACTCCACCTGTTGATGCAAGAAAGCACACTCAGTGACATCTCCAACTCAGCCCAATTCTTCAATGGTTTAAAACTAACTAACTCTCCACACCTAGATAAGTACAGTACAGTCTAGATAGGACCACCTAACTCCACCTGTTGATGCAAGAAAGCACACTCAGTGACATCTCCAACTCAGCCCAATTCTTCAATGGTTTAAAACTAACTAACTCTCCACACCTAGATAAGTACAGTACAGTCTAGATAGGACCACCTAACTCCGCCTGTTGCTGCAGGAAAGCACACTCAGTGACATCTCCAACTCAGCCCAATTCTTCAATGGTGTAAAAGATACCTAATTAACTCTCCACACCTAGATAAGTACAGTACAGTCTAGATAGGACCACCTAACTCCACCTGTTGCTGCAGGAAAGCACACTCAGTGACATCTCCAACTCAGCCCAATTCTTCAATGGTTTAAAACTAACTAACTCTCCACACCTAGATAAGTACAGTACAGTCTAGATAGGACCACCTAACTCCGCCTGTTGCTGCAGGAAAGCACACTCAGTGACATCTCCAACTCAGCCCAATTCTTCAATGGTGTAAAAGATACCTAATTAACTCTCCACACCTAGATAAGTACAGTACAGTCTAGATAGGACCACCTAACTCCACCTGTTGCTGCAGGAAAGCACACTCAGTGACATCTCCAACTCAGCCCAATTCTTCAATGGTTTAAACTAACTAACTCTCCACACCTAGATAAGTACAGTACAGTCTAGATAGGACCACCTAACTCCGCCTGTTGCTGCAGGAAAGCACACTCAGTGACATCTCCAACTCAGCCCAATTCTTCAATGGTTTAAAACTAACTAACTCTCCACACCTAGATAAGTACAGTACAGTCTAGATAGGACCACCTAACTCCGCCTGTTGCTGCAGGAAAGCACACTAAGTGACATCTCCAACTCAGCCCAATTCTTCAATGGTTTAAAACTAACTAACTCTCCACACCTAGATAAGTACAGTACAGTCTAGATAGGACCACCTAACTCCACCTGTTGCTGCAGGAAAGCACACTCAGTGACATCTCCAACTCAGCCCAATTCTTCAATGGTTTAAAACTAACTAACTCTCCACACCTAGATAAGTACAGTACAGTCTAGATAGGACCACCTAACTCCGCCTGTTGCTGCAGGAAAGCACACTCAGTGACATCTCCAACTCAGCCCAATTCTTCAATGGTTTAAAACTAACTAACTCTCCACACCTAGATAAGTACAGTACAGTCTAGATAGGACCACCTAACTCCACCTGTTGCTGCAGGAAAGCACACTCAGTGACATCTCCAACTCAGCCCAATTCTTCAATGGTTTAAAACTAACTAACTCTCCACACCTAGATAAGTACAGTACAGTCTAGATAGGACCACCTAACTCCACCTGTTGCTGCAGGAAAGCACACTCAGTGACATCTCCAACTCAGCCCAATTCTTCAATGGTTTAAAACTAACTAACTCTCCACACCTAGATAAGTACAGTACAGTCTAGATAGGACCACCTAACTCCGCCTGTTGCTGCAGGAAAGCACACTCAGTGACATCTCCAACTCAGCCCAATTCTTCAATGGTTTAAAACTAACTAACTCTCCACACCTAGATAAGTACAGTACAGTCTAGATAGGACCACCTAACTCCGCCTGTTGCTGCAGGAAAGCACACTCAGTGACATCTCCAACTCAGCCCAATTCTTCAATGGTTTAAAACTAACTAACTCTCCACACCTAGATAAGTACAGTACAGTCTAGATAGGACCACCTAACTCCGCCTGTTGCTGCAGGAAAGCACACTAAGTGACATCTCCAACTCAGCCCAATTCTTCAATGGTTTAAAACTAACTAACTCTCCACACCTAGATAAGTACAGTACAGTCTAGATAGGACCACCTAACTCCGCCTGTTGCTGCAGGAAAGCACACTCAGTGACATCTCCAACTCAGCCCAATTCTTCAATGGTGTAAAAGATACCTAATTAACTCTCCACACCTAGATAAGTACAGTACAGTCTAGATAGGACCACCTAACTCCACCTGTTGCTGCAGGAAAGCACACTCAGTGACATCTCCAACTCAGCCCAATTCTTCAATGGTTTAAAACTAACTAACTCTCCACACCTAGATAAGTACAGTACAGTCTAGATAGCAGGCTAACTCCACCTGTTGCTGCAGGAAAGCACACTAAGTGACATCTCCAACTTAGCCCAATTCTTCATTGGTTTAAAACTAACTAACTCTCCACACCTAGATAAGTACAGTACAGTCTAGATAGCAGGCTAACTCCACCTGTTGCTGCAGGAAAGCACACTCAGTGACATCTCCAACTCAGCCCAATTCTTCAACGCCCTGTCTGACATCCCCGGGGACATTGATGACATCGAGGACCTGCTGGAGATGGCGTTCCAGAGCGCCCTCACCACTGTCATGATTGACACCCAGCGCAGGAAACACCTCGCCTACCTCATGGCTGACCAAGGAGCTCTCCTCAACCCGGAGAACACCAAGAACCTCCCTAAACAGGCAAGTTTCTGCTGCTACAGGGATGGTGATTGATGTCTACATGAGAGGTAACTTGGATAAATATGGTTGCTTGAATCATGTTAACCTACAAATTTGTATGGACAGTATGGATAGTGACCTTTTAGGTAACCTAAAAAATGTTCTCCCACAGAAGAAAACAAAATAAACACAAGGTAATAAGACCAAATCCAAATAAATAAATAGTGTGTGACGTTGCTGTTACCGAAACGTCACACACTATTTATTTCTTTGGATTTGGTATTGCCTTGTGTTTATCTCTATATATATATATAAAAGTCAATGTCTGTCTGTCTTTTTTGCGATAAACTCAAAAACTACTGAACCAATTGGTACCAAATTTTGCATGTCGCTTTTTATAAACCTGAGGAAAATTTTCGGCTACATTTTGATTAGTATTTTTGGCTATTTCTTTTTTTCATTTGAAGAACTTTTTTTTTACGCGGAGTAATCCGGAAAGGAATGAATACCCAAATATGGCCATTTTTTATATGCATCGGTGGTTCAGTGGTAGAATGCTCGCCTGCCACGCGGGCGGCCCAGGTTCGATTCCCGGCCGATGCTTTTTTTTTCAAAATTTTTAAAACTCATTTTTATTATATACTAGACATATGACCCGGCTTAGCCCGAGAATTCCCCCGATTGCAATTTCCTTCATACTGAAAGTACATCAATAAAATATATTAGAAGTGCCATAGAATAGCAATACAGAAGTAACACATAAACTACAGGAAAAAAGTGTGTGTGATGGCAAAATTGTATTATATTAGTGTTTAGGTATTTGATTTAATTAATATAGTTGATATTATAATATATATTTATATTATATATAATATAAATGAGTTTTAAAAATTGCAAAAAAAAAATGCATCGGCCGGGAATCGAACCCGGGTCGCCCCGCTTGGCAGGCGAGCATTTTACCACTGAACCACCGATTCTTATAAAAAATGGCCATATTTGGGTATTCATTCCATTCCGGATTACTCCGCATAAAAAAAAAAAGTTTTTCAAATGAAAAAAAGAAATAGCCATCAGGGGAATTCTCGGGCGAAGCCGGGTCATACGTCTAGTAATCTATAATCCTCGAGGAGCATGAACTCATGGAATTCATGTAATCTTTACACATATAATAAATTGTATTGGAAAGGACAAGAGATCCCTGTACAGAGAACCAAGAAGAGTTCTTGAGCTTCTTTACGAGCACAACCTCCAAGATCTTGTCTAATTTAGACTAAAAGGATAAGTAAAAAAAAAAATGTAATCCTTACACAAGGGGATAAGAAACAACATAATCCAAATTGTGCCTTATCAAAATAAAATAATGAAACCAAACTGATTGAAATTTTAGAAACACAAGGTAATAAGACCAAATCCAAATAAATAAATAGTGTATGGCGTTTCGTTAACTGCAATGATACCATCTCATCAGATAAAATTACTGAATGAGAAAATATAACACAGTACGTTTTAAATACATAGTTACTGTTATTATATGCTGTGATATATTTTCTGATTCAGTACTTTTGTCTGATGATGGTAACAATGTTGTTACCGAATCGTCACACACTATTTATATATTTGGATTTGGTCTTGTTTTCTTGTAGTTCTCCCTAATCTATAATACAAATTGTGCCTTATCATCCTCTCAAGTTATTTTGAGGGAAAAGAATTGTTCTAGAATTGTGAGCCGTAATGATGTAAAAGATATCTAACTCCCCACATCTAGATAAGTACAGTACAGTCTAGATAGGAGGCCAACTCTTCTGAAGGTATTTTGAGGGAAAAAGAATTGTTCTAATGTGAGCCATTCCTTAATGGTGTAAAATATTCCTAACTAACTCCTACTCCTAGAGACTATGATAAAGCCCAATTTGGATTATAGATTATAATAAAAGAAAATAAGACCTAATCCAAATAATTTATTAGTGTATGACATTTTGGCAACAACATTGTCACCATCATCAGACAAAAGAATAAAAAAAAGAAATTGCCGAAACATCACACACTAATAAATTATTTAGATTAGGTCTTATTTTCTTTTATCCTAGAGACTAGTACAGTCATTTTTAATGATAACAATGGGAGAGGAATACACCAGATGTTGTAGAACATCAGAGCTATTTTAGATACTACCAAACTGTGAGCATGTAGACCAGATGTAGAACATCAGATCTATTTTAGCTACTTCCTGTAGATACTCCCAAACTGTGAGCATGTAGACCAGATGTAGAACAACCATGTAGATTCCCAGCTGTGTCTGCTAACACCTGGTCCAACATGCCTGTAGATACTCCCAAACTGTGAGCATGTAGACCAGATGTAGAACAACCATGTAGATTCCCAGCTGTGTCTGCTAACACCTGGTCCAACATGCCTGTAGATACTCCCAAACTGTGAGCATGTAGACCAGATGTAGAACCACCATGTAGATTCCCAGCTGTGTCTGCTAACACCTGGTCCAACATGCAGGTAGGACTGGGTTCTGGCTGTTTGGACTCAAGTTCTGTAGATGGCCGGCTGCTGTCTTGAGCTACTGATGATGCTGGGACATTATTATGTAGTTGAATGATTTATTGAATACAGTTAAACCTGTCTATAGCGCCCCCTCTAAATAGCGCCTTCCTCTCAATAGCACCCGATTTTTAACATTAAAATGTAATTTTTTTACATTAAAAGTGACCTGTCTATAGCACCCCCTCTCTAAAGCGCCCGATTTTAAACATTAAAATGTAAACATTTTTACATTAAAAGTAACCTGTCTATAGCACCCCTTCTCTATAGCACCCTATTTTGGTGAGTCCCAAGAGGGGGCGACAGGTTTAACTGTATCAATATTGTGTGGATAAACTCAGGATTTTGTGTGAAACTTCTTATGATTGAATCTTTTTATTTATTTATTTTTTAAAATTATTTTCTCACACTTTGTCTAATTCCCTTCCTAGTTAAACTGTTTAAGCCATTGGTGGAATTGAAGATGATTATTTGAAAGAGAATTGGTCAGGAAAAAGGTGAATAAATTATACTCATGGATAAAACTTGAAAAACACAAGGTATTAAGACCAAATCCAAATAAATAAATAGTGTGTGACGTTTCGGTAACAGCATTGTTACCATCTTCAGACAAAAGTAATGAATCTGACGTTTCGGTAACAACGCTGTTACAGCAACGTCGCACACTATTTATTTATTTGGATTTGGTCTTATTACCTTTTGTTTATAATCTATAATCCAAATTGTGCCTTATCAAAATTTAAGGAAGATGTACCTTTCAGCATGTATATCGGGATTCAGACAATAACTCTGAAAGATATTACAGTGACCTTTATTGAAGATGCACGAAATATCAAGTGTGAACAACATCTGTCTTCTTCAATGGTGACATCGAAGACATTCAACTTTCTTAAGTTTTGTCTATGATTAAGTATTGAAAAGCATTGTTACCGAAATGTCACACATGATTTATTAACTTAGATTTGGTCTTGTTACCTTATGTGCTTTTCAATCTACTCAACTTCACCAAGTCAGACTCCTGCTAACTGCTTGTCACCAGTTCTTGTGCACACAGCTAGGTTTCTTAAGGCTCAGACTGAACTCCTCTTTATAAAAATATTGTTCAATGGCCTCTGTCTATCCCAAGTGTGAGTTTAAGTAACCAAACAGGACTCTGGCACCTTGTAAGTTCTACACATTAAGAAGACCCAATACATTATCAGATGCATGCAGGCATTATTATAGCGGTAGGGTCGATTAGACTGGCTGGGAGGGTCCCCCTATTCATGAACCTAACTCAGACCTTGATTTAAACTCTTTCAATGCTTACAAAAAAGAAACATCCAAGCAAAAATATGGTAGTCAACATCCCATCATTGGTATCTGAACCAAAAGCCTGGAGCTATTCTGGAATATGAGATGAACCGACAGGCAGCAACCTGTATTTCAATGCTCAGACAAGGCAGCTCCTTCTCCAGGATGGTGTAAAGACACAATTCATCATCTGCAGGACCAAAGAGACCTCACCAGACCACCTCTTGGATTGTATGGGAGCCTCTAGACAGCACCTGTATTCCAACCCTACCAAGATTGTAAATTTAATCTATGAATATAGTCCCCATGATCTTGTCCTTATATATATAAAAATGAAATGCGAAATCGATGTTTGTTATTGCATCACGCAAAATCTACTGACTCAATCATTATGGAATTTCGCATGTAGGTAGCTGAAGATTTCGTTTAACATATAGGCTATTCAAAACACTAAAAAAGTTAATGTGCTTTTTTTAAAAAATAAAAAACCAAAAAGCGTTAGTTCCAGTCTTTTACCGCTAGGGCGCAGCACTGGTCGCGACGATAAATGAATTTGATTTTTTTAAAGCATCGGTGGTTCAGTGGTAGAATGCTCGCCTGCCACGCGGGCGGCCAGGGTTCGATTCCCGGCCGATGCATTTTTTTAAACAATTTTTAAAACTCATTTTTATTATATATCTATATTAATAAAATGCAAATTTCATAAGTGGTGTTCGCTAAAAACTTTCGTTACAATGCATCAATTTGGACCAAATTTTCAACATTTATGTAAAACGAGATGGAGCAGGTTTTGCTTAACATCAAAATATTTTCCCTAACTTTAACATGCGTAACTTCGCTGTTATCGATTAAATACAAAAAAAAATCAACAGAGTTAATTTTATTTATATATAAATACAAAAAAAAATTCAGCAATTCATTCAACTCAATCTAAAAAAATATTCAAAACAAGCAATTTTAAGATAACACCATATGTAAAACAGTCGGCCAAGAAAACAACAACGATATTACATCTTTCTCACATATTCACACACAATCTTGATTAATAATTAAAACTAATCTTTAACATTGTTTATTATACTTCATAATATATAATATTCGTTAGGCAAACTTTCACTCGGATAAAACCCGGGCGAAGCCGGGTACACATCCGCTAGTATAATTATATACAGTAGAACTTCCATGAGAGGCCACTCACGCTAGAGGACATTTCTCAATAAAGGACAGTTTTTATTTTCAAAATTATCATTTTTACTATTTAGAAACTCTCTGGTAAGAGGACACCTCTCCCTAAAGGACAATTTGGCTCTACAATTAGGTGTCCTTTATAGGGAGGTTCTACTGTAGTGGGATAATAATAAAAAAAAATCGATGAGCCAGGCACTTCCATTGAACTAAGGAGAGACAGAGGGAAGTATTCTATAAGTGAGGGAAATAGCCAGGCTATAAGCAGTTATATCTTGTATTATGATACATTAGCGTGCCATCTGTTATGAAAATTAGAAACTATTATAGACGGGTATGATTCTTTTTGAAAATTAAACAATTTCTACTGCCCTTACTGCAATGGAATAATAAATGGGAGGGCCTGGCTCATCAGTGGTTACTTAAACAATTTCTACTGTCCTTACTGCAATGGAAAAATTAATAACAGTAACACTGAAGAGCCAGGCCCTCCCATTAATTTTTCCATTGCAAACACAAGGTAATAAGACCAAATCTAAATAAATAAATAAAGTGTCGACACACCATTTATTTAGATTTGGTCTTATTACCTTGTGTTTATAATCTATAATCCAAATTGTGCCTTATCAATTTTTCCATTACAGTAAGGACAGTAGAAATTGTTTAATTTTTAAAAGAATCATACACATCTATAATAGTTTCAAATTATCATATCATGTACTACGGTATGTATGTATCCCACCAACCATGGCTGGTGCAGCACCTCACACGACGACACCTCAAGCGCTCCAAGTCCATGCTCCAGCTCATCCTGTTTGGAGACGAGGAGAACGACAACGACATCCGCAACAAGAATGTCCGGCAGACAGAGATCATGGTGGACCTGAGGGAGGCTATCCTGCAGGTGTCTCGGCACTTCCAGGCCCTCGACCCCAAGTGTAAAATTGTAAGTTCTCCTCCATCTTGTATCATCTCTCATATCTTTTTTTTTTTCATTGCAGTATGTAACTCTACAATGTTTTTTTTTTAAAGAAAATTTCATGCATCATAGTTTTTATTTATATAGTCTTCTTCTTCTTCTTTCTTATCTCCACACAATCATATTAGAGTATCAAGCTTGTAAAGCTTGAGATCATGACTGGGTGAAGTAGAATGCGTCTGCCTTTGTCATTAAGACTGGGAGCACTACTCAGTAGCAGGCCGACTTAGCTCCAAAAGAAATGGCCACCTCTGACATGAGGAACAGACGCTATATGCAGCCGCACATATTTATATAGTTAAAACTGTCTATAGCGCCCCCTCTTGGGACTCACCAAAATAGGGTGTTATAAACAGGTCACTTTTAATGTAAAATGTTTATATTTTAATGTTTAAAATTGGGCGCTATAGAGAGGTTTAACTGTATATAGATGGCATGTTATTGCCTTATAATTGATAGAAACATTAAGGCCATTGGCCACTTTGTGGTCTTTCCTATTTATCCGCTCTCTATAATTCACTTTTCCCACTCTCCTTGAACAATACAGTACAGTTTATCAAAATATGAAACTATTATAGACGCGTATGATTCTTTTAAAAATAAAACAATTTCTACTGCCCTTACTGCAATCGGAAAATTAATGGGGGGGGCATGGGCTCGTCAGTGGTGAACCCCCCCAGCGGTTTTGCCGCTGTTATATTGCACTTTTTAATTTTCTTTTATAGTGATACTGATGCTAGACTCTTGGAATGGGTATTTTAGATGAACTATGGACATAAGCTTTGAGGACAGCAGAATTACATACAATTATAAATATATAATATGCTTCGAGCAATTGCTCTTCCAAAAATTATTACTTATTTGGATTTGGACTTTATACCTCTTTTGTTTCTAATCTATAATCCAAAAATTGTACCATATTTATATATATGTATCATGTGACGGCTGCTAACAGGTCTGTGGTCTGGTTGGGTTTGTAGACTCTCTCCGCAGACTATTCCATGGAAAGTCACACCAAGGATCACGACATATTTGCCAATGTGTCTAGAACCCGGCATCGCAGAGCCAAAGCCTTGCTGGACTTTGGAAGACATGATGATGATGAATTAGGCTTTAGGAAAAATGATATCATCACAGTAAGTATCCTGCTGATACTAGGAATGTTAGTTCTCAACTACTAACTAGAAATGTTCTTTTTTGATAACTACTTGTTTCTTTCTTTAATTTCCTTTTTTAGATAGAACTGGAATTTTAGCCCATTCTGTTGAAGTTTTACCTATATATATATACAGTAAAACCCCTCTATAGTGAACCCCAATGGGACAGAGCTTTTGGTTCACTATAGCCACGGTTTGGCCCTTTTTTTTAACTTTTCTAAATTTTTAGACTGTATAATTAAAAAACAGCCATACAAACAGGAAAAGGCAGCCACTTAAATAATGGTCACTTTGTTTTAATTCCCTAAATTGACCTATTTCTTTACAGTAATGCTGAATATCAAAAGAAGTCATTTGATAATAGGTTCTTCTTATCATTAGCATACATATTTATATATAAACCTATGTATTATTTAAAAATTAAGCCAAATCCCCTAGGCAAAACATTATTAATTATATATTTAAAAGGTATAAAAGTATTTTAGAACATCTTTCTCAAATAATATAATACTAAATTTATTGAAAAAATGCCTCTAATACCTTGTTGTTTGAAAGTGAAAAGTGAAATTTGAAAATCAGAATTGTCTTAAAATATCGTTATTTCCATCAAAGGAATGAAGCTCCATGTATTCTGAATCAATTGAAGATGAATTAAAAGTATTCAATTCAGAAAAATCGGACGCGAAACATGTTGATACGATAGCGCGATCGGTAAAATTGCGAATAAAAAATGCCAATTTGCAAACACAAAATCTGCGGTAAAACGGCCGGCCAGGGGGAATATCCGCAAACCCTGAATGAGTCATATACCTAACAAGAATTCCATTCTAAAAATAGAACTGTAGTGGTAGTTTTTGAGAATTTATAAGTTGATTTGTTTGTGGCCCATGAGACACGGGGAACTTGGGGGAACTGTTTTTTTTTTTTTTTTTTTCTTCTTCTTCTTCCAATTCCAGTTTACACATATTCTTCTGAAGTGTATATTAAATTTTGTTTTTAACCTGTTATTCAAACCATTTCTGGCTTTAAAATTATTTGGAATTATGTTTTAGCCTAGGTTAAACTTGATATAGAACGCTTCTAAAAGGGCATGCTGCCACCTTTTTTTTTAGAACGCCACTCTTTGTTTCTTTTCTTTATTTTGGAAGCCATTTGTATTTTCTTCTATTTCAAAATTGTCGAATGCAAAGATATTCTATTAAATAAAAGTATAATGTGTAAAAATTTATACAACATACAGCAAAATAGAATGGAAATGAAAACAAGCAATGCCGCAAATTTTTTGTTTTGAAATCACGATCCGCAAGCTGAAACATGCTCAAAATTTTGTTGTTTTAAAAATTCTTGAAATCACAATTTCAAGTTTGTTATAAGCCTAGTATTTTAATAGATTTTATCATTTTGGGACCGAAAATAGGTTCGTTATAACGATGGTATTTTCAATGGAATGGAATTGGGAATCGCCGTGGGTTCGTTATAAGGGAAGGTTCGCTATATCCAAGGTTCGTATTAGCGGGGTTTTACTGTATATGTGAAAATTAAAATAAACATTTTAAAATTTTTGGTCTTGCACCATGCTGACAAGGGCCAACAGCCCAAAACGAGTTTGTGGTTAACTTTTCTTTTTTGATTTATAATTTACCTCTGCTTACTTAAAAAAAAAATATATATATATATATTAAGAAAAAGGCATCTCCTTATCGTGCAACTGAAAGTTGCTGATGGCTGGCGCCATCTATCGGAATAAATATCAACTATTCTCGTTGATTTTTAATTATTCCAGAATTGGCCAAATACTATTACTATTTTTTCACATTGTGTAGCGTCCTCACGCAATTCTGGCCTTAACTACCCGTTCCATGATTTTTCAGGATGCCTTAATGACCAATTTTTTTGGTCGTTGAGGTACAGCTTGCACCACGCTGATGAGGGCCAACAGCCCGAAACGCGTCCGTGGTTAGCTTTTCTTGATTAATCAAGAATGGGTATTTGGCCAATTCTGGAATAATTAAAAATCAACGAGAATAGTTGATATTTATTCCGATAGATGGCGCCAGCCATCAGCAACTTTCAGTTGCACGATAAGGAGATGCCTTTTTCTTAATTTATGCACCTTATCCCAGTACAATGTTACATTTGTACTATTTTTTCACATTGTGTAGCGTCCTCACGCAATTCTGGCCTTAACTACCCGTTCCATGATTTTTCAGGATGCCTTAATGACCAATTTTTTTTTTTGGTCGTTGAGGTACAGCTTGCACCACGCTGATGAGGGCCAACAGCCCGAAACGCGTCCGTGGTTAGCTTTTCTTGATTAATCAAGAATGGGTATTTGGCCAATTCTGGAATAATTAAAAATCAACGAGAATAGTTGATATTTATTCCGATAGATGGCGCCAGCCATCAGCAACTTTCAGTTGCACGATAAGGAGATGCCTTTTTCTTAATTTATGCACCTTATCCCAGTACAATGTTACATTTGTACTATTTTTTCATATATATATATATATTAAAAATAAAGAAGGCATCTCCTGACCACGAGCACATGTGCTTTCTAGATGGCAGAGCGCCATCTAGTGGAGCAAAAATAAACTAAACGTTTATTTAGCTTGCTCCGTGATATTTGGCCAACCCAATTTCTTGATAAATCAAGAAAAGCCATCCACGAACGCGTTTCGCACTGTTGGCGCTCGTCAGCGTGGAGAAGTCTGTAACCACTCTAATCAAAAATATTTTTTGGTCCCAATGGCTTCTTGAGAAATCAAGAAATGGGTATTTAAGGCCAAATTTGCGTAAAGACGCTTTACACATGAAAAAAACAATAGAAAAAAATAAAAGATAAGTGGGTCAGGTGTTGATATTAACCCTTAACTGGACGGGTTGGGTAGATTCTGCCCATGCATAAATTTAATATAGGAAAAAAATATATTTTTCGTTTACCTAGAGCTACCAGCTTTCATGTATTCTAATTTTACAGTGATACAAACATTTTCCATCCATCGTTTATAAATTTCTGTTTTGGGAGGGGGGTTAAATTTGCATGTGTGGGCGGATTCCGCCCAACCCGTCCAGAAGCGTAAGAATTTTTCGTGTCAGTGTTAGCTCGTGGCTCATACTTGAGTCCCTATCTTCCGCTATTTTAGCTTCCTCTTTTTATAAAATAACACTTATTTCTTTGGATTAGTAGAATAATCAATCAAGTCAACAGAGAGAACTATCCCTGCCATGCCAAAATATATATGTTTTATAGATTAGTCGACCACAACACACACACAACACACACACTTTGGAAGAAATATTCCAGCAGACAATTGATTCACTTCAGTAGAATTAGTTAATAAGTTGAAAGAACATGGTCTTACATATTTAGGATCGATGAGAAAGAACAAAACTTAGATTCACCACAATTTCAACCGCACCCTAATAGAGAATCAGTAACCTCTAATTTTAGTTTCTCTGGAGCAACCACCTTAGCCTCCTATGTTCCTAAAAAATAAAATCGGTAATCAGATTGATAAAAAAAAGGTAAAAAAGAAAGGAGTCAATTTATTGTTGATCTTGGGAGAGCATTGACTGATGAACACCTGGCCACACGTAATCTCAATTCTCTCCCGCGGGAATTATAGACGACAATTCAAGAAAAATGATGGTTCAAGTACATCAAGGGAATCTACGATGCCACAATCTGATATTCCAAAATGGTGCTACAAATGTCCATCAAAAAACGCAGTAAAAAAATAAAAACCCTTTGCTTTGTATGTCAACTAAGTGTTTGCAATAACATTTCTTTATAATTTTTTAAAACTGTAAATAGATTATATTCAGAATTTTTAAAAGTCAAAATCTGTATATTAACTATATATTAATTAAATATTTTTTTAAATAGTGATTTCAATCATTATTGAGCGCTTATTTCATAAAGTTACATAGGTGGGTTGAATCTACCCAACCCGTCCAGTTACGTAAGAAAAATCCACCCGTCCAGTTAAGGGTTAAAAATATATATAAAAATGAATGTTTGTATGTTTGTTGGTCTGTCTGTTGTATGCACGGTATACAAATTCGCAGTAGTTCACTAATTCAAACCAAAATTTCCATACATAGGTAAAAGAATACTGGGAAGACGATAGGCTATTTTAAAAATTTTGCTGTATCATGTTTGATTATCAGATACAAAATTATATCGGGAAAAATTCCAAAAAACAGAGACCACGGGTGAAACAGGGTACATTTAATAGGGTAAAACCCGGGCGTTGCCCGGGTCATTCGGCTAGTTAAAAATAAAGAAGGCATCTCCTGACCACGAGCACATATATATATAGATGACCAGCAATGTCAAAGACTTTCTACTTAAGTTCTGTCCATGAGTGTATATTCTCCAACATTACACATAGGTGTTGTTGTTGTTGTTTCTTATCCCATTGTGTAAAGATTACACAAATTCCATGAGTTCATGCTCCTCGAGCTGTTTTATGATGAGCAGTGGCCTCTCCCAAAGGTCCTGTTTAGTGCATAGGTGTGATCACACATTGACTGCAAAATTTATAAGGTACATTATTGTATTGTTCTAAACATGTGACATGCTACTGCAAGCCTCCAAAATATTCTCAAGTTCTTTCATATACAGTAGAACCTCCATGAGAGGACACTCGCGCTAGAGGACACCTCTCTACAAAGGACAGTTTTCATTTGCGAAATTACCATTTTTACTATATAACAACTCTCCGGTAAGAGGACACCTCTCCCTAAAGGACACTTTAATGGCGCTCTGGCACATTTGTAAGTGCAAAGTCGAACTGCTTTTTACATGTGTAGACATGTGGTGCACTTACAATAAAAGCATTCGCCTTCTTCTACTCACCATGTTTATCATGGCCTGTACCACGTGTACTAGAGATAAGCAAAATAAAAAGAACACTTTGGCTATGCAATTAGGTGTCCTTTACAGAGAGGTTCTACTGTATAACAAGTTGTGCCGAAAGATTCTCTCAGTAGGATTCAGGAATCTGTGTTAAATAAAGAGGTTGCGCTCACAGATCATCAGCCAGAAAGATGAGCACTGCTGGATTGGAGAGCTGAACGGCCTGCGCGGCTGGTTCCCGGCCAAGTTTGTGGAGCTCCTGGACGAGCGCAGCAAGCAGGTAGGTGCACCTCTGTACCACGCATGTCTGGACCTCACTGTGTTGGTCTGCGCAGTACTGCAGCGCTGGGGACGACTCCGTCACAGAGACCATCACTGATCTGGTGCGCGGCACGTAAGTACTCTGCTCTTTCTTTAAGAAAAGATAAAAGGCATCTCCTTATAGGGAAACTGAAATTTCCTGATGGTTTATGCCATCTATCATAATAAATATCAATTATTCATTGATTTTTAATTATTCCAGAAATGGCCAAATAACCATTCTTGATTAAACAGGAAAAGCTAACCATGTATGCATTTTAGGCTTTTGGCCCTTGTCAGCGTGGTGCAAGCTGTACCTCAACAAACAAAAAAACTATTCATTCAGGCATCCCAAAAAATCATGAACTCTTTCTTTGTTTTGAAATTTTTTACTCAAATCCCTTTGGTATAGTTTCACCAGGTAGAAGAGGTCAAAGTGTTCCAGCAGTGTCTGCTATGTAGCTCTGTTCATTTTAGAATATAAAGGAAGCGAGTCTTCACTTGATTTAAAAAACCTGGGCTCAGCTGGCCCGGCTGATAGTACCCTGTAAGGACTCCTAATCCAGGGATACAGGATGAGTCTGTACTCCATGTTAGGAGTGGCTGTACATGGTGTCTGTTCCTCATGTCAGAGGTGGCCATTTCATGCTACGCTAGAACACAAAGAAATTCACTTGTGAAGGTGTTTTTAGAAATTTTAAACACTATATACAGTAGAACTACCTCTCTGTAAAGGACACCTAGTTTGAGATCCAAAGTGTCCTTTAGCGAGAGGTGTTCTCTTACTGGAAAGCAACTAAATAGTAAAAATGGTAATTTTGAAAATGAAAACTGTCCTTTGTAGAAAGGTGTCTTCTAGCGTGAGTGTCCTTTCATGGAGGTTCTACTGTATCATTCAAGACCAAATCCAAATAAATAATTAGTGTGTGGCATTTAGTAACAACGCTGTTATCGAAATGTCACACACTATTTATTTATTTGGATTTGGTCTTATTAACCATTGTTTATAATCTATAATCCAAATTGTGCCTCATCATGTATTATTCAATAATTATTAATTTTACATAGAAATATTTTTTAAAAATCTATTTTGGTAACATTTGATGTGACAGCAGGGATGTGGTGTCCAGGTTATGTCCAGCTGTGAAGGCAGTGCTGGAGCACGGACTGAGGAAGTCCATCATCCTGGGTGGGGCTTGTCATCCCTGGCTTTTCATTGAGGAGGTACTGTCTTGTTGTTGGTATACCATCTGATGTGGTGTGTGATCTTGTACATGTAACAACATACGTATTCTATATACAGTTATCAGCGTCATGCGTTCTGTCACCGTTTGCTTTTGGTGGTGTGATCGTAGCGAGCCAATAGGAGAGCGCCATTCAGGTGTCACCGTTTGCTGCGCCACCATGTGGCGCGACGGTGACCTTGAGTGACGTAATGACAGGGTAGGAACAAGAAATCACTTGCTATCATTATCATATCATTTTATGTATATATCAGATTTAAAATATATTCATACAAAAAATCTAAATAATACAATTTTCAAATATCGTTGTGAAAATTTACATTTTAATTTTTGTATTTTAAAAACACACAAAGATTGAAGCGGGACGTTTCAAAAGAGTGCCATCCGCGACGCCAATTTATAATTGTAAAGAAAAGTATTTTAATAAAACATTTAATCGGGTAAAACCCGGGCGTTGCCCGGGTCATTCGGCTAGTGACAACATATGTGTGACAAGATACATGTGACAACACACGTATGACAACCCACATGTACAGGTGGCCAACAAGGAAGTGGAGAAAGACTTCAACTCTGTGTATTCCCGTCTAGTCCTCTGCAAGACCTTCAGGTACTGTACTGCTGTTAAGAGCATTACTGAGGTAGCTACTGGCATTGTTACATGAGTTGTTCTTCAGTACATAACACCTATTGCTCACTGCCATGTTATCCTTTGTTGAAGGACTTGGAAAACAAATGTAGTATGGTACAACACAAGGTAATAAGACCAAATCCAAATAAATAATGTTTGATGTTTTGGTAACAGCGTTGTTATCATCATTAGACAAAAGTATTGAATGGTGGCATGGTACCATTAATGATGGTAGCAACACAGTTACCGAGAAATGTCACTTACTATTTATTTATCTGAATTTGGTCTTATTACCTCTTGTGTTTTAATAAAAAACGACATTACCATATAAACTCTTACCTTCATACACCATTTATTATTTGTGGATTTCATCTTATTGTGTTTCTAATGTATAATCCTAATTGTACCTAATCGTCCATGAAGTAGTAAAGGAGAAGCTGTATACAAATGTCATCTGTGTGTGAACAGGTTGGATGAAGACGGCAAGGTCCTCACTCCAGAGGAGATCCTCTATAGGGTAAACTCCTCTTGTTACCTCTGTGACTTGCTCAAGTTGCCTCAAAGATCCCAAGGCTATAAAGACCAAATATATCTAGATATTACGATAATATAAAATAACAACAAGAAGCTCCTTTTTGTTCTTTTATCGCAATATAATAATGGTAATCAAAAAGTTGTTCTCTACATATCTAGATATTATCCCTTGGCAGAGCTGAATGCTACAGGGCATGTCCTCAGGTGGCGGGAACAATCTCAGGTATGATGGCCAGCTGCGAAAGTAAAAGTTGGTGGATGAGAGGGTAACACGCTCGATTTCCGACACTCATGAACCGGGATTGAATCCCGCGTTAAAATTTGTTTAATATGTGAATAACCTTCACATATTATTCACTGTTTCAATTATCATAAATTAGGTTGCTCTTGCTGAGCGGTACCTATCAATGTGATTTTGAACCAGGAAATAATCAGAATAACTGATGAATAGACAGTAACAGACCAAAAACTGCATTGTTAGAAGAGGAGAAAGACCTTTAAAAATCATGAATTCAATTGACCTGGTTGATGCATCTCAGCAAGGGTCCCTCTCCAGGGATGTCTGTACTCTCCTGTTAGATAAATATCATAAAATAATATCTCTGCAGACCTTACTGACCCAAGCCCTCTCATTTAATAACTTTAATCATCACAGTAAGGTCTGTAGAGATATTATATTTGATGAGTAGAGCTCATCAATGGATGAGCCAATACAGTCAATGATGTGGTTCGGAGTTGACACTTAGTACATAGTGGAACTCCGCCTTTGCCGGTCCCAAGCCCGGATGAAAAAGGAGGGGGGGAAGCAGTAACAAGCTCACTAAAAAACCTGGGCTCAGCTGATAGTACCCTGTAAGGGCTCCTGATCCAGGGATAAAGGATGAGCAGCATCTGTAATCCATGTTAGGAGCGGCTGCACATGGCATCTGTTCCTCATGTCAGAGGTGGCCATTTCTTTTGGAGCTAAGTCGGCCTGCCACTGAGTAGTGCTCCCATTCTTAATGACAAAGGCAAACGCATTTTACTTCACCCAATCATGATGATTGTCAATACCTTAATATGATTGAGTGGAGATAAGAAAGAAGAAGACCTAGTGGGAAACCCTTGGAACTTCACCTAATCATGATTTTAAAACTTAAAATAGTCTTGTGTCATTTTAGCTTATTGATATATCTCAGATGGCAATATCTGATGCCTCAAAAGCAATTTTCAAGTTTTAAAAACTAGATAATTTTCCTCTCTGTAATTTGAATCTCTTGCTTAGTTTGTAATCTCTCTAAACACAAGGTAGTAAGATCAAATAAATAAATAGTGTGACGTTTCAGTAGCAGCACTCTTACTGAAACATCACACATTATTTATTTATTTGGTCTTATTACCTTGTGTTTATCCCTATATATATAAAAGTCAGTGTATGTATGTTTGTCGGCTATACACGTCCACAATACGTAACTAATCTGACTGAAATTTTAACAGTATATAGAGTAGAATCTGGAAAAATGTATAGTGAAAATTTCAGGTCTCTATCCTGAATATTCATCTGGTTATTTGTAAATTTGCCCTTTCGCTCGCGAGCAGCGCCTCTAGCAGTGAAGGGAGGTAATATCAGCTGACCTAATGTACATGTAAAGTTTGGAGCAGGACGTTTCACAAGAGTGACATCCACGGCGGCAATTTATAATTGTAACGAATAGTATTTGAATAGAAACATTTAATCGGGTAAAACCCGGGCGTTGCCTGGGTCATTCGGCTAGTAATCTATAATTCAAATTGTGCCTTATCATTATTACCTGTAATCTCTCTAGTTCTCTCCCTTGACTGGGGAAATGTTTGTTCCTAACATTCCAAGCATGTGTACAGTCGGTGCAAGCTGTGAACCAGTCCCACGACAGTGCACATGCCCAGATGGATGTCAAGCTCCGCTCCTTGTTTTGTATTGGTCTCAAGTAAGTTGTGTGCTACACTGTACCTCCAGTATATCTCTCCTTAACTCCAGGTCCTGCAACAACACCGTGCTGTACGTAGTTCTATAAGGTATTTTAAATAATGTAGATATGGAAACTTTGCCTTGGGGATATTGATCTATAAAAATGAAAGTCTCTCCTGTCAAAACTGACAAGGGCCATTAGCCCAAAACCATGGTATCCAGATAGACACTTCTCAGTTTGCCAAAGCTGGTGTTGTGGCTATGTTACCAACCCAAGGCCGCTATTTTGCGGCAATGATCAATAGATGGTGTGTAGTTTCTGAAGTCTATTTTCATGTGAGAGGTGTCATTTATTTTTATAGGATATATGTTTCATTCAACTTTTTTCACACAAAACACTATGTATATATTATGAGAAAAGGGCATTGTCTCCTTATCATTACCACTAGAATGCAGTGTGAGGTTGTGGCAGTGAGCAGGTGCTCCACCTGTGGTTCGAGGTGCTGTGCTCCTGTCTCCCAGTTGTCCAGAAGTGGTACCACCCCTGGTCTTTCATCAACAGTCCCGGCTGGGTGCAGGTCAAATGTGAACTCAGGTAACACACCACTTTGGTATCCTCTCTCCTCCTCAGTCAATATATATAGCCATAAACACAAGGTAATAGGACCAAATCCAAATAATTAGTGTGTGATGTTTCGGTAACAGTGTTGTTACCGAAACGTCACACACTAATTATTTGGATTTGGTCTTATTACTTTGTGTTTATAATCTATAATCCAAATTGTGCCTTATCGAAACACATGGTAATAAGACCAAATAAATAAATAGTGTGTGACAGCTTTGTTACCATCATCAGACAAAAGTATTGAATGATTTACTTTTGTCTCTTTCCTGATGATGGTAACAATCCTGTTACCGAAACATTACACACTATTTATTTGATCTTATTACCATGTGTTTTAAGTAGCCTTTTTGTCCAATTCCTCAAGTTCCCTGGTCGCAGGTTGCTGGCACAGTTTTGCATTTAACTTGAATCCGGATTGGGAGCTTCCTGCCCGCAAAGAACCCTCTGCCCCTCTGAGGGAGGGGGTCCGGGACATGCTGGTCAAACATCACCTCTTCTCTTGGGACCTCTGTGAGTAGGTTTGTGCCTGTCATTGTCTCCAGTAGCTGCTGCTCTTTGACAGGTTTGGTAGCCTCTTCTACACACAAGGTAATAAGACCAAATCCAATTGTCTTATTACCTTGTGTTTATAATCTATAATCCAAATTGTGCCTTATCATTCTTCTACACTTGTTTTCTTTTACTTATCACATGGTACAGGACATGATAATCATGGTGGGTAGTTAGGCAATTGCAGTAAGTGCACCACATGTCTATACATGTAGATAGCCATTCAAAATTTGCACATACAAGTGTGCTCTATCTGATTACTTGGGTTGGAATTCTTCAAGTATTGAGGGCCATTGAAGCTAATTTTTCTTTAGGGGAAAAAAGTGCTCAATGCAGGATTCTCTCCTGAATTGTGTGGCTGTTGAAAATAGACGGTTTCTATCCCTCCACCCCACAGCAATGAACATTCCATTCTCCTGAAGATTCATTGAATCCCTTAGGGCAGGGCTCAGCAAGCTTTTGAGTCGGAAGTGTCAAAAATTACAAAGTTTTTAAAAAGCTACAATTTTTTTTTATGCCAACAATAAATAGTACTCAAATAAATGAAGTTTTTATTAATGTGAGTACTACACTCAGCTTCACATCCAAAGAGCTGCTCCCAAGCTGCAGGTTGCTGACTCCTACACAAGGTAATAACACCAAATCTAAATAAGTTAATGGTGTGTGAGGTCTTGGTAACAGTGTTGTTACCATCATCAGACTAAATGAGCATTCAGTACTTTTGTCTGATGATGGTAACAATGCTATTACCAAAATTTCACATACCATTTATTTAGATTTAGTCTAACCTTTCCGAATTGCACCAAATGTCAGGGTTCTCCAGCGAGCCCAGAACACATCATGTAATGCATCGGGCATTGCCGAACAGACATCTACACCGACCCAGCTGTGGTCAAAATACATTTATTGATCGTAATTTGTGCAAATGTTCAATATTCTTCAAAATACATTCCTACTGCATCAATACACTTGCGGAGACGCTTTTACCACGCCTGAAAGGCACCCTGAAACTCCTCGACAGGAATGCTTCTCAGGAACGTTGTAAAATAGTGTTGGATGTTTTCCACGGTTTCCCAATGTTTTCCTTTCATCTCTCTCTTGAGTCGCGGAAACAAAAAGAAGTCACATGGAGCTAAGTCGGGACTGTAAGGGGGGTGAGGGATCACCGAGGTGTTGCTCCGGGCCAGGAAGTTGGTAATGATGAAGGCTGTGTGGCTGGTGGCATTTTCATGATGGAGCTTGACCATGTCTTTAATGTCAGTCCTCACGCGTGCGATCCGGCGTTTCAATCTCCCTGAGCACCTCCAGGTAAAAGGCTGAGTTTACAGTTTGTCCCTGCGGTACAAACTCACAATGGACTATTCCTCGGATGTCAAAAAAGACAATGATCATCGTTTTGATGCGCGACTTGCCCATTCGCGCTTTCTTGGGGCGTGGGGATGATTTTGTGTGCCATGCACAGCTCTGCCTTTTCGACTCTGGGTCGTATTCAAACATCCAGGATCCGTCTCCGGTTACTACAGAGTTCAGAAAGTCCGGTCATTTTGAATCAAATCCAAACAATTCTTGACAGCGCAAAACTCTTAAGTTCTTTCTGGTCTTGCGTCAACACTTTCGGCACAAGCTTCGCACAGACCTTACACATTTGCAGATCATCGGTCACTATCCCATGTACCACAAAATGTGGACATGTGTAATGTGTCAGCAATTTGCTGGATGCTTAATCGACGGTCGGTACGAAAAACTTCGAGCACACGATCCACGTTCTCGTCAGTTCTGGCCGTTGTTGGGCGTCCTGAACGGGGTTCGTCGGCGACCTCCTCCCGGCCCTCCTTGAACGCCTTGTGCCACTTCCCAGACTGTGATCTTGAAATGCAATCGTCCTTGAAGGCTTTTTGCAGCATCTGGAATGTTTCGGTTGCATTTTTTCCAAGCCTCACACAAAACTTTATGGCGTATCGTTGTTCAAGCGAACGCTCCATCGTGCAATGTTACAAAAGTTGAAAACACACTTCATGCGGAGGCATGTATCTCCCCTCACACTGCTCGAAACTCAACTGACGACCGGATGGATTGAAAGGGCATATCCCTCCACCACATTTACCACGGTTTTACCGTGCTGCCATCTATCGTCGCGTCACAATACCTCATTACTTTCATAATGGACCCTGTATAAGGCCTGATTGTGCAACTGATGACCATCTGTTAGAATAATAATTGTTGTTTCTTATCCCCTTGTGTAAAGATTACACAAATTCCATGAGTTCATGCTCCTCGAGCTGTTTTATGATAAGCAGCGTCCTGTTTAGTGCATCTAATGCAAGCCAAAATGTGTTCTGGAGCTGCAGGTGCCAAGCTACATTTTGGGCAAGTGGGATAGATTTTGTTATTATTTTCTATCTTCAATGGCTTGAGATGGCCTGTTCTAAATGTTGTTGTTTGATGCTGTCTATTTCTGATGTTCAGAACTCCTCCTGGGTTCACTCCACTGTACCAACTGTGCTTAGGTGGGATCCTCCAGTTCTTGTTTATTTTTGTTTTGGCTATTGTTTCTATTTCTTTAAAAGTAAGTTTATTTTTCTGTGGCAAGGATTCTTTTGTGCCTTTTTCGCTAGCACATCAGCCATGACCAATTGTTGATTATTCCAGAGAGAGTGTTGGCAAAATTCCCTCTTTTAGTGATTTAAGGAAAAACTTCCAGATTTCAGGCTGTTGAGGAGATGCATTTCTCTTAATTCAACCATTTGATCCCAGTAAAATTTTCTCACTTTGGCCGTCAGTAAATGAGCGATATAAACTGTAAAATGATTCCTGGCAGCCACAACTTGGGATTACACTCTGTATTGGGCACTTTTTTCTTAATAAAAAATTTCTCCAATCGCCCCTAATTTTTGCCAAAGTAAAACCCCACAAGTGAGTGCAAGTAACTAAAATGGGCTCTGGCACATTTGTAAGTGCAAACGTTGAATTTTTTACATTACACTAAAAGCTATTGCCAATTATTACCCACCATGATTAGCATGGCCTCTACCACATGTACTATGAGAAGAATAAAAAATATATAACTTTTTTTTATTTAAAGGCATGTCCACAACAAATACCACACAATGTACAATATTAAACTTTCCATCCAAGAGTTTTGTTTAAAGTATGGAAATGAACAAATGTTTGGGTTCCAGAGTCCGGTGGAAGAACAAAAGAACCTCCTTGTTTCTACATTTCAGTTTAATTTATTGTGTTTTCCACCCCTTTTAAAAAATAAATTTTCCATATGCATCACTTATGCTGTGTTCATTTACCACACCATTCTTGGATCTAACTTCGTCCAACTGTGTGAAACATTTTATTTATTTTCATTTAGATAGAGCTTGTCTGGCCGACACTCATAGTTCTTCAAATGAAAGATACTTTGGCCAGTAATTCTTTTTATTGTCTCGACAAAAATCTTTTGTCCTCATCAGTAACAAACAAAAATTGAAACATGCGTTAAAAATTATTCTAAAATAAAAATCATTTTAATAATGTTTTAATTTTTGTTTGCTCCTAACAAAAGATTTTTGTCAAAACGTGGAGATAATAAAAAGATTCACTGGCCGAAGTATCTTCAATTTTAATAGCTATTTTATTTATTAGTAAGAAAAAAAAAAGGTTGATGCAAAAATCAATTATAATTTTGCATTGTCGCTAAGTATACATACATTGGAAGCTCATTATAACAGTGAGTTCAACAAGAATTCCTCTCCAGGGATACGGAGAAGCCATGTAGGAGATTCTCTAACACAATCATCACAATAGTTGAACACCTGCTGAAGCCCAACTTGCACCAAGAGTCAACCATCACCCACTTGAATTCACCCTCACAGCTTCAATATCACCAGATCAAAGCAATTCTCTTCAGCAGCATCTGCTTAGCATGGGTCAAGAAAAGAACGCCGTTGACATTGCCTAGCATACATCTAATCCTGACTTCAACTGACCCAGTTGATAGACCTCAGCAAGGGTCCCACTCCAGGGATATACGGAGGAGCTGCGTCTGTAATCAAAGTCGGCAGCAGAGGAATCTGCTTCCATGTTAGGAATGGCCCCAAACTACAGGCAAAGTCAGACTTTCACCAAAGTGTGCCATGATCAACGAAAGCTGTATCCCTACACCCCATTCCATGAGATCAAGCTCGAGGAGCATGAACTCATGGAATTCGTGTAATCTTTACACAAGGGGATAAGAAACAACAACAATACATCTTAATAATCTTAAGATAAAATCTGAACAAGTCAGTTGAGGAATCTCCTGGCTTCAAACTTTCACAATATTTGCCCTGAAAAATCTAAGAAGACTGGAAGGGGTGAACATTACATAAAAAAAAAAAAAAAGAACTAAACAATCCCAGATTGGCTCTCTGTACATCAAAATCTTGTAGTGTAGAGGATTTCTTGGCATAGCTAATTAAGTGAAATATGAGTACAGTACAACTACCAATATATACATACTTCCACAAACAATTCAGAAAGGCCAGTTAATTGAGTAGTCTCCCAGGAGATACCATAGGCTAAAAACTCCTGGAGGCTTATTAGAGGAATTGTTGGCATAAATATTCAAGTGAACTATGGCTTTGAGTAGAGTACAACTACCTATATATACATGCTATGATCTTCCACAAACAATTCAGAAAGAGCCCAGTTAATTGAGAAGGCTCTCAGGAGAGACCATAGGCTAAAAACTTGGTCTCTTCTGGAGGCTCATCAGTGGCTGTTAGGTTGAAAAATCCTACGTCAGGGCTGATGATCTAATACCAGAGATTCTAGTCATGTTTTCAGGTTATGATGGTCGCTCATGGGACAGACTGACTAACTGCACACGGACATTGCTATTGAATACTAATTCAGTTTGTTGGTGGGCTGCCGATTTTCAACAGCCTCAACCCAAGTTCAAATCCTGCATGGGACACTTTTTTCTGAAGAAAAAAAAATTACTTCAATGACCCTCCCTTGATTCTTTCAAAATTTGAACTCAACCAATAAGTGCAGGGCTCTGGCCACCAGGATTAAGCTAACCATGTGTACTAGGGAGGGATTGAGTGTCCCAGAGAAAGAGAGTAAAAGTTATCCATATTTTATTTATGATCAAAGTTGGGGGGAAGGAAGCGCTAGGTTCAACAACAACAAGGCTGAGAGGCAACAGCTGCAATAAATTACAACAACTTGGGTTGGGCTAGCTAGTTGTTCTTGGTGGGGAGGGGGGGGGACAAATTCAAATAAATATATCTCATCATACAATATATTACAAGCTAAGGAGAGATGGGAGAGAGAGAGAGAAGCTAAAATGGCAACACCGGGTCCTCATCACGTGGAATGTGCCGGCCTGCACGGACGTAGCCCTAGAAACCAAGTGAGAAATAAACAAATGAAGAACCTATACAACAATATGGTACATTCTACTCTGTCCAAGAAAAATAACAAAAGTCTTTCAATAAAGTAGGAAAAGATGTGACCAATCTGTCAACTCAGGAATCTACATGACTCTAGTTGGCAAAGTTGAGCACAGGAAACAAGAAGGAAGGCACCTGCCGGTTCTGTAGAGAGAAAAGGAACACAGAGAAATGAAAATAAAGTTCAAGCAAGGTCTGTTTTTTGGATGTTTACAAATAGTGTTGTTGCTCTAGATGAATCCCTTCTTGGGGGGTCACGCAATCTTCAGCCCGGCCAGTGCGTTGTCAAGAACCTGCAGCACTCAGTGTGGGTGGAGGTAGCTAGGGTACACAACACCTACCTTCATGTCCCAGATGACCATGTTGCCGTCCATGGCCGAGGTGCAGAAGCTGCCAGTGTCTGAGTGTCGGGTCACCAGCGTGATGGCGTTCTGGTGCAGAGTGGCCAGTAACGTGTCCCCCCACCAGGTTCTCCACCAGCGCCCTCTTGTCCAGATCTCTGAACTTGCGCATGGCACTGCACCAGTGGGTTGTCTACCATGTACCCTGGTGACTGCTGCTGCTGTCCTACCTGAAGCCATCCACCTCTTTCTTCTGGGATTTGTCCAGCTTGGAGACAAAGGTGAGCTGGTCTTGCTTGTACTGGAAGAGCATGGGACAGCAGTCGTAGCCCTGTGCACCGGTGGTGTGAGCCTTCCCCAACCTGGGTCAAAGAGCTGGGATACCTACGGCTACAATAAGGTCAGATGTGTTGGCCCATATACAGGTCAGGAAGGGGAGGTATTTGGTCTTGACTGTGGTTACCCTGGACAAACACACTCCATGCAGCCTACATGTCCTGTAATCAATCAATCATTACTGAGCTGGGTCTTTCCACCAGACTTACATCTGAGAGTGGTTGCCCTGGACAAACACACTCCATGCAGCTTACATGTCCTGTAATCAATCAATCATTACTGAGCTGGGTCTTTCCACCAGACTTACATCTGAGAGTGGTCACCTTGATATATCATATGACAAAGGCCAGCCAAGGATTATCTCCTTTCCTTTGAGTCCTCATTTCTGATATGCATTTACAGTAGAACCTCCAAGAAAGGACACATCTCTACAAAGGACAGTTTTCATTTCCAAATTTAGCATTTTTACTAATTAGCAACTCTCCAGTAAGAGGACACCTCTCTCTAAAGGACACTGTCTCTACAACTAGGTGTTGTCCTATATAGAGGTTCTACTGCATATTGTAATTTGTCTCTCTTATTCAATGATACCATTTCATGGTCTGAAGTTCAAGAGGGCACACCTGGTCAACCTCATTCCTATACTTATTATACAGCTTAACAATGTGAAATTTTGTTTTCACATTTTGGACCCGTGTTTTGACTCCTATAAAGCAATGGTAACAATGCAGAAATGTCACACACTAATTATTTATTTGGACTTATTACATTGCGTTTCCTTCAACTCTCTGTTCCATCTTGTACACCACCAGTAGATTTCATGGAGGACAAACTGCCTAGGACTACCTTCATAATCAGTACAGTAGAACTACCTCCCTGTAAAGGACACCTAATTGTAGAGTATCCTTTAGGGAGAGGTGTCCTCTTACTGGATAACTAATGATAATTTTGGAAATAAAAACTGTCCTTTATAGAGAGGTGTCCTCTAGCACGAGTGTCCTCTTATGGAGGTTGTTCTACTGTATCAAATAAGACTTTTGACATCTAATGAGATAGTTTAAACCATGACAACACTCTAGTGATCAAAGATTGTGGGCAGCAGTAATTCACAAAGGGAGAAATCACTTCAAGCTATCCTGCCATTCTGCAAGGACCAAATACCAACTTTTCCACCACACCAACTCTGGTCAAATATCAACATTTAAAGGAAATATATTTCTAAGGCCCCCTCCTCTATGTGTTGGGCAGGAGAAGCAGCACAAGTAAGGGACTGCTCTGTAGTACGGTGTCATGAGCCCCGAGCTGCTACAGTAACCGTGAACAGGGAAATATGGCTGACTAATGGGGCAATGACACCCCCCGACAATATGAGACATAGAGGGAAAAAAGGATGAAAATATATATACAAAAACATCTTTAAAGTTCAATATTTTGCCCAAAATCACCCAACTAAAATATCACGAAATATTCCTTAATATTTTCTCCAAATATTAACTGAATATTCAAATATCTTTTAAATTCATATATAAAAAAAAAAGAAAAATAATAATTGCATAAAGAAGATTGTAAAATTCAAAAGTACACAATACCCTTCTAATAGCAAATGATCATTCTAACAGACTGAAAATTTAATCAAGATTGGCAAAATAACATCAAACACCGCTGGTTCGATGGAAAAACTCCCCTCCTGAAAACCAACTCACAACTTCAGACTTCACCATGCTTTCCCGTCTTAGAACAGGCCATCTACATCCAATGATTTTCACAAGTAGATCCAAAACCTTTCCGAATTGTACCAAATGTCAGGATTCTCCAGCGAGCCCAGAACACATCATGTAATGCATCAGGCATTGCCGAACAGACATCTAGACCGACCCAGCTGTGGTCATCGAGGCGATAAAGAGGCCTTCAGGATCTGGTTTAGACTTGAAGTCCAGACATGGGACAAGAGAAAAAAAAGTATACAATGAAATATACACTCATGGGGACAAAAACTTGAGAAAGTTGTACCTTTTAGCATGTATATCTGGATTCAGACAATAACTCTGAAAGATATTACAGTGACCTTTATTGAAGACACACAAGTTAACCAAATGTGAACAAAATTGCCTCTGTCTCCTTAAAAAAAAAAGACGACCAGTGAAATCAGAAACTCAAGTTTTGTCTGTGAGTGTATATATACAAAAATACTGGGTTTATCCATGTGTTTTGTCTCTCATGGGAGAATGGTGAATATTCTGGCAGCACAGTCCATAGAGCCAACAGTCCAAGGCTGACTTACGCCATGCCCTTGGTGCTGTCAGCTATGGAGATGCTGCTGTCATGGCTGACCCAGGCCAGCAAGCTGCCGTCCCTGGAGAAGGCAACACAGTGGACCCAGCCACCTGCAACACAGCACAGTATTGTAAGACACAGTAGTGTCCAATAGTACAGTAGAAGGACACAGTACAGTAGTACAGAGCACAGCACAGAACACTACAGTAGGACACGGTACAGTACACTACAGTAGGACAGAGTATTGTCCAATAGTACAATAAGAGGAAACAGTACAGTACAGTAGAACACAGTAGTGTCCAATGGTACAGTAGGACACAGTACAGTAAGAGGACACGGTACAGTACACTACAGTATTGTCCAATAGTACAATAAGAGGAAACAGTACAGTACAGTAGAACACAGTAGTGTCCAATGGTACAGTAGGAGGACACAGTACAGTAAGAGGACACGGTACAGTACACTACAGTAGGACAGAGTATTGTCCAATAGTACAATAAGAGGAAACAGTACAGTACAGTAGAACACAGTAGTGTCCAATGGTACAGTAGGACACAGTACAGTAAGAGGACACGGTACAGTACACTACAGTATTGTCCAATAGTACAATAAGAGGAAACAGTACAGTACAGTAGAACACAGTAGTGTCCAATGGTACAGTAGGAGGACACAGTACAGTAAGAGGAACACGGTACAGTACACTACAGTATTGTCCAATAGTACAATAAGAGGAAACAGTACAGTACAGTAGAACACAGTAGTGTCCAATGGTACAGTAGGAGGACACAGTACAGTAAGAGGACACGGTACAGTACACTACAGTAGGACAGAATATTGTCCAATAGTACAATAAGAGGAAACAGTACAGTACAGTAGAACACAGTAGTGTCCAATGGTACAGTAGGACACAGTACAGTAAGAGGACACGGTACAGTACACTACAGTATTGTCCAATAGTACAATAAGAGGAAACAGTACAGTACAGTAGAACACAGTAGTGTCCAATGGTACAGTAGGAGGACACAGTACAGTAAGAGGACACGGTACAGTACACTACAGTATTGTCCAATAGTACAATAAGAGGAAACAGTACAGTACAGTAGAACACAGTAGTGTCCAATGGTACAGTAGGAGGACACAGTACAGTAAGAGGACACGGTACAGTACACTACAGTATTGTCCAATAGTACAATAAGAGGAAACAGTACAGTACAGTAGAACACAGTAGTGTCCAATGGTACAGTAGGAGGACACAGTACAGTAAGAGGACACGGTACAGTACACTACAGTATTGTCCAATAGTACAATAAGAGGGAAACAGTACAGTACAGTAGAACACAGTAGTGTCCAATGGTACAGTAGGAGGACACAGTACAGTAAGAGGACACGGTACAGTACACTACAGTATTGTCCAATAGTACAATAAGAGGAAACAGTACAGTACAGTAGAACACAGTAGTGTCCAATGGTACAGTAGGACACAGTACAGTAAGAGGACACGGTACAGTACACTACAGTATTGTCCAATAGTACAATAAGAGGAAACAGTACAGTACAGTAGAACACAGTAGTGTCCAATGGTACAGTAGGAGGACACAGTACAGTAAGAGGACACGGTACAGTACACTACAGTATTGTCCAATAGTACAATAAGAGGAAACAGTACAGTACAGTAGAACACAGTAGTGTCCAATGGTACAGTAGGACACAGTACAGTAAGAGGACACGGTACAGTACACTACAGTATTGTCCAATAGTACAATAAGAGGAAACAGTACAGTACAGTAGAACACAGTAGTGTCCAATGGTACAGTAGGACACAGTACAGTAAGAGGACACGGTACAGTACACTACAGTATTGTCCAATAGTACAATAAGAGGAAACAGTACAGTACAGTAGAACACAGTAGTGTCCAATGGTACAGTAGGAGGACACAGTACAGTAAGAGGACACGGTACAGTACACTACAGTATTGTCCAATAGTACAATAAGAGGAAACAGTACAGTACAGTAGAACACAGTAGTGTCCAATGGTACAGTAGGACACAGTACAGTAAGAGGACACGGTACAGTACACTACAGTATTGTCCAATAGTACAATAAGAGGAAACAGTACAGTACAGTAGAACACAGTAGTGTCCAATGGTACAGTAGGAGGACACAGTACAGTAAGAGGACACGGTACAGTACACTACAGTATTGTCCAATAGTACAATAAGAGGAAACAGTACAGTACAGTAGAACACAGTAGTGTCCAATGGTACAGTAGGAGGACACAGTACAGTAAGAGGACACGGTACAGTACACTACAGTATTGTCCAATAGTACAATAAGAGGAAACAGTACAGTACAGTAGAACACAGTAGTGTCCAATGGTACAGTAGGAGGACACAGTACAGTCGGACACAGCACAGTACAGTAAAACACAGTAGTGTCCAATAGTACAATAGAAGCACACAGTACAGTACAATAGGAGGACACAGCACACTACAGTAGGAGGACACAGTAGTATCAATAGTACAGTAGGAGGACACAAGAATCAACTCACTGTTGGAAAACTCTGCCATCACATTGCCAATGGTCTGCTTGGCACCCCAGGAGGTGGGGCTGGGTTTGGCATCCAGTTCCTTGATGTACCCTGAGAACACCCTGACAACACACAGCTGATATGTCTCTATTCAAAATTACCAACTACACAGGCATACACTAGATATGTAACAGCCCCAAGTCAACATGCCATCATGTAATCACAAACAATATAATTTATTGAGACACCCAAGGCAGGGCAAGGTCCCAATTTCGTCAAGATTAAGTCATTTCCTCCAGGAAACAAGTTATTAGTCAGTTTTTACGACCACCCCCAGACACGGCCAGACAACAGCAGATTATCTCTTCTTGTGCAGATCACACCATCCTGGACCTTGCCAAGTCTCTGAGATACTATCCAACCTGCCTTGTCCTTTGTATTAACTATAGATGCCTGAAACCACTTGGCCCCATGACTGCAAGTGCTTGTGGTATATAGAAAATACATATATAAGATTATTTCTTTTATGAAAATGAACTATTCCCTAGTTTCAACAATTTTAAATTCCATTCAGTCACAGGCTATATATATATAGTTAAACCTGTCTATAGCGCCCCCTTTTGGGACTCACCAAAATAGGGTGTTATAGACAGGTCACTTTTAATGTAAATCGCATCGTACTACATAATTAAAATCGGGTGCTATAGAGAGGGAGGCGCTATTTAGAGGGGGCGCGCACTATAGACGGGCTTAACTGTATATGAAAATGAAATATCTCTTTTATATGTAAGTTATATGAAAAGTTAAAGGAAGGTTGAATACCCAGCCATATCACTAGCAGAGCCATTCAAAGATCCCAACTTAGACCTCAGCAAGGAACACCGTGGCTATGAGAAGAGACTGAGAGCTGGTTACTCAGTCTGTGGGATTAGGTGTCAGCCAAGATGACATCAATTTGAAAGCCAATCTCATTTCTCTGGTCGTGGCAATGAGCCTTTTCCT
>CP092871.1:1104840-1162183 GCA_030710605.1 Cordylochernes scorpioides | reverse complement strand
CCAGCTCTCAGGCTCTTCTCATAGCCACGGTGTTCCTTCCTAAGTTTGGACCTTTGAATGGCTCTGCTAGTGATATGGCTATTCTCTAGTTATTCAACCTTCCATATCTCTTACATATAAAAGAGATATTTCATTTTCATATACAGTTAAGCCTGTCTATAGCGCACGCCCCCTCTAAATAGCGCCCAATTTTAAATACGTAGTACGATGTGATTTACATTAAAAGTGACCTGTCTATAGCACCCCCTCTCTATAGCACCCTATTTTGATGAGTCCCAAGAGGGGGCGCTATAGACAGGTTTAACTATATATATATATAGCCTATGACTGAATGGAGTTTAAAATTGTTGAAACTAGAGAATAGTTCATTTTCATAAAATAAATAACCCTATATTTGCATTTTGTACCACAAGCACTTGCAGTCATGGGGCCAAGTGGTTTCAGGCATCTATAGGTAACACAAAGTACAAGGCAGGTTGGATAGTATCTCGAAGAGGCCAGTGCCAGAGACTCAGCAAGGTCCAGGATGGTGTGATCTGCACAAGAAGAGATAATCTGCCATTGTCCGGCCTGTTTGTCTGTGTCTGGGGGTGGCTGTAAAAACTGACTAATGACTTGTTTCCTGTAGGAAATGACTTAATCTTGACAAAATTGGACCTTGCCCTGTCATGGGTGTCTCAATACACTATATTGTTTGTGATTACATGATGGCCAAGCTAGTGTGTTACACTATTTATGGTACATATCTAGTGTATTTGGATGTAGTTGATAACTTTGAATACAGACATATCAGCTGTGTGTTGTCAGGGTGTTCTCAGGATACATCAAGGAACTGGATGCCAAACCCAGCCCCACCTCCTGGGGTGCCAAGCAGACCATTGGCAATGTGATGGCAGAGTTTTCCAACAGTGAGTTGACTCTTGTGTCCTCCTACTTTACTATTGAATACTACTGTGTCCTGTACTGTACTGTGTCATACTAAACTGTGCCCTGTCCTACTGTACTATTAGACACTACTGTAGTATACTATACTGTGCTGTGTTGCAGGTGGCTGGGTCCACTGTGTTGCCTTCTCCAGGGACGGCAGCTTGCTGGCCTGGGTCAGCCATGACAGCAGCATCTCCATAGCTGACAGCACCAAGGGCATGGCGTAAGTCCGCCTTGGACTGTTGGCTCTATGGACTGTGCTGCCAGAACCATTCTCCCATGAGAGACCACATGGATAAACCCAATCTTGGAGGTGGTCTTTTTGTATATATACACTCATAGACAAAACTTGAGAAAGGGAAAAGTTTCTGATTTCACTGGTCGTCTTTTTTTTTTTTAAGGAGACAGAAGCAATTTTGTTCACATTTGGTTAACTTGTGTGTCTTCAATAAAGGTCACTGTAATATCTTTCAGAGTTATTGTCTGAATCCAGATATACATGCTAAAAGGTACAACTTTCTCAAGTTTTGTCCCCATGAGTGTATATTTCATTTTATACTTTTTTTTTTCTTGTCCCATGTCTGGACTTCAAGTCTAAACCAGATCCTGAAGGCCTCTTTATCACCTCGATGACCACAGCTGGGTCGGTGTAGATGTCTGTTCAGCAATGCCTGATGCATTACATGATGTGTTCTGGGCTCGCTGGAGAACCCTGACATTTGGTGCAATTCGGAAAGGTTTTGGATCTACTTGTGAAAATCATTGGATGCAGATGGCCTGTTCTAAGACGGGAAAGCATGGTGAAGTCTGAAGTTGTGAGTTGGTTTTCAGGAGGGGAGTTTTTCCATCGAACCAGCGGTGTTTGATGTTATTTTGCCAATCTTGATTAAATTTTCAGTCTGTTAGAATGATCATTTGCTATTAGAAGGGTATTGTGTACTTTTGATTTTTACAATCTTCTTTATGCAATTATTATTTTTTCTTTTTTTTTTTTTATATATGAATTTAAAAGATATTTGAATATTCAGTTAATATTTGGAGAAAATATTAAGGAATATTTCGTGATATTTTAGTTGGGTGATTTTGGGCAAAATATTGAACTTTAAAGATGTTTTGGTATATATTTTCATCCTTTTTTCCTCTATGTCTCATATTGTCGGGGGGTGTCATTGCCCCGTTAGTCAGCCACATTTCCCTGTTCACGGTTACTGTAGCAGCTCGGGGCTCACGACACCGTACTACAGGGCAGTCCCTTACTTGTGCTGCTTCTCCTGCCCACCACATAGATGAGGGGGCCTTAGAAATATATTTCCTTTAAATGTTGATATTTGACCAGAGTTGGTGTGGTGGAAAAGTTGGTATTTGGTCCTTGCAGAATGGAAGGATAGCTTGAAGTGATTTCTCCCTTTGTGAATTACTGCTGCCCACAATCTTTGATCACTAGAGTGTTGTCATGGTTTAAACTATCTCATTAGATGTCAAAAGTCTTATTTGATACAGTAGAACAACCTCCATAAGAGGACACTCGTGCTAGAGGACACCTCTCTATAAAGGACAGTTTTTATTTCCAAAATTATCATTAGTTATCCAGTAAGAGGACACCTCTCCCTAAAGGATACTCTACAATTAGGTGTCCTTTACAGGGAGGTAGTTCTACTGTACTGATTATGAAGGTAGTCCTAGGCAGTTTGTCCTCCATGAAATCTACTGGTGGTGTACAAGATGGAACAGAGAGTAGAAGGAAACATAATGTAATAATGCAAATGAAACGCAAATGTTTCTTTTCACAAATAAATCAAACTTTTACTGCGATGAAAAAATATATTGGGAGGGCTTGGTTCATCAGTGGTGAACCCTCCCAGCGGTTTCACCAATTTTTAATCCACCAGACCGCTTCTTTAGACCTCTAATATTGTATTGGATCATTCTGCTTTTATATGCTACACTGAAGGATGAATTCTTAGAAATGGACAGCTCTAATAAGTAATTAGTGTGTGACATCTCTGCATTGTTACCATTGCTTTATAGGATTAAAAAAATGGGTCCATAATGTTAAAAAAAAAAAAAAATTCACTCGTTGAGCTATATAATAATAATAAGTATATAAGTATAGGAATGAGGTTGACCAGGTGTGCCCTCTTGAACATCAGACCATGAAATGGTATCATTGAATAAGAGAGACAAATTACAATATGCAGTAGAACCTCTATATAGGACAACACCTAGTTGTAGAGACAGTGTCCTTTAGAGAGAGGTGTCCTCTTACTGGAGAGTTGCTAATTAGTTGAAAATGCTAGATTTGGAAATGAAAACTGTCCTTTGTAGAGATGTGTTCTTTCTTGGTGGTTCTACTGTAAATGCATATCAGAAATGAGGACTCAAAGGAAAGGAGATAATCTGTGGCTGGCCTTTATCATATGATATATCAAGGTGACCACTCTCAGTTGTTTCAGATGTAAGTCTGGTGGAAAGACCCAGCTCAGTAATGATTGATTGATTACAGGACATGTAAGCTGCATGGAGTGTGTTTGTCCAGGGCAACCACTCTCAGTTGTTTCAGATGTAAGTCTGGTGGAAAGACCCAGCTCAGTAATGATTGATTGATTACAGGACATGTAAGCTGCATGGAGTGTGTTTGTCCAGGGTAACCACAGTCAAGACCAAATACCTCCCCTTCCTGACCTGTATATGGGCCAACACATCTGACCTTATTGTAGCCGTAGGTATCCCAGCTCTTTGACCCAGGTTGGGGAAGGCTCACACCACCGGTGCACAGGGCTACGACTGCTGTCCCATGCTCTTCCAGTACAAGCAAGACCAGCTCACCTTTGTCTCCAAGCTGGACAAATCCCAGAAGAAAGAGGTGGATGGCTTCAGGTAGGACAGCAGCAGCAGTCACCAAGGTACATGGTAGACAACCCACTGGTGCAGTGCCATGCGCAAGTTCAGAGATCTGGACAAGAGGGCGCTGGTGGAGAACCTGGTGGGGGACACGTTACTGGCCACTCTGCACCAGAACGCCATCACGCTGGTGACCCGACACTCAGACACTGGCAGCTTCTGCACCTCTGCCATGGACGGCAACATGGTCATCTGGGACATGAAGGTAGGTGTTGTGTACCCTAGCTACCTCCACCCACACTGACTGCTGCAGGTTCTTGACAACGCACTGGCCGGGCTGAAGATTGCGTGACCCCCCAAGAAGGGATTCATCTAGAGCAACAACACTATTTGTAAACATCCAAAAAACAGACCTTGCTTGAACTTTATTTTCATTTCTCTGTGTTCCTTTTCTCTCTACAGAACCGGCAGGTGCCTTCCTTCTTGTTTCCTGTGCTCAACTTTGCCATGTAGATTCCTGAGTTGACAGATTGGTCACATCTTTTCCTACTTTATTGAAAGACTTTTGTTATTTTTCTTGGACAGAGTAGAATGTACCATATTGTTGTATAGGTTCTTCATTTGTTTATTTCTCACTTGGTTTCTAGGGCTACGTCCGTGCAGGCCGGCACATTCCACGTGATGAGGACCCGGTGTTGCCATTTTAGCTTCTCTTTCTCTCTCTCTCTCTCCCATCTCTCCTTAGCTTGTAATATATTGTATGATGAGATATATTTATTTGAATTTGTCCCCCCCCCTTCCCACCAAGAACAACTAGCTAGCCCAACCCAAGTTGTTGTAATTTATTGCAGCTGTTGCCTCTCAGCCTTGTTGTTGTTGAACCTAGCGCTTCCTTCCCCCCAACTTTGATCATAAATAAAATATGGATAACTTTTACTCTCTTTCTCTGGGACACTCAATCCCTCCCTAGTACACATGGTTAGCTTAATCCTTGGTGGGTTTTAGTGTGCCAGAGCCCTGCACTTATTGGTTGAGTTCAAATTTTGAAAGAATCAAGGGAGGGTCATTGAAGTCATTTTTTTTTTCTTCAGAAAAAAGTGTCCCATGCAGGATTTGAACTTGGGTTGAGGCTGTTGAAAATCGGCAGCCCACCAACAAACTGAATTAGTATTCAATTAGCAATGTCAGTGTACAGTTAGTCAGTCTGTCCAATGAGAGACCATCATAACCTGAAAACATGACTAGAACTCTCCTGGTATTAGATCATCAGACCTGACGTAGGATTTTTCAACCTAACAGCCACTGATGAGCCTCCAGAAGAGACCAAGTTTTTAGCCTATGGTCTCTCCTGAGAGCCTTCTCAATTAACTGGGCTCTTTCTGAATTGTTTGTGGAAGATCATAGCATGTATGTATAGGTAGTTGTACTCTACTCAAAGCCATAGTTCACTTGAATATTTATGCCAATAATTCCTCTAATAAGCCTCCAGGAGTTTTTAGCCTATGGTATCTCCTGGGAGACTACTCAATTAACTCTTTCTGAATTGTTTGTCGAAGAACAAAGCTTCTATTTTTAGGTAGTTGTACTGTCTTCAAAGCCATAGTTCACTCAAATAGCTATGCCAAGAAATCCTCCAATAAGCCTCTAGGAAAGACCAAGATTTTAGCCTATGGTCTCTCCTTAGAGACTACTCAATTAACTGGCCTTTCTGAATTGTTTGTGGAAGTATGTATATATTGGTAGTTGTACTGTACTCAAAGCCATATTTCACTTAATTAGCTATGCCAAGAAATCCTCTACACTACAAGATTTTGATGTACAGAGAGCCAATCTGGGATTGTTTAGTTCTTTTTTTTTTTTTTAATGTAATGTTCACACACCCCTTCCAGTCTTATTAGATTTTTCAGGGCAAATATTGTGAAAGTTTAAAGCCAGGAGATTCCTCAACTGACTTGTTCAGATTTTATCTTAAGATTATTAAGATGTATTGTTGTTGTTGTTTCTTATCCCCTTGTGTAAAGATTACACAAATTCCATGAGTTCATGATCCCATGGAATGGGGTGTAGGGGTACAGCTTTCGTTGACCATGGCACCATGGCACACTTTGGTGAGAGTGACTTTGCCTGTAGTTTGGGGCCATTCCTAACATGGAAGCCTTTGCTGCCGACTCTAACATGATTACAGACACAGCTCCTCCGTATTCCTGGAGTGGGACCCTTGCTGAGGTCTATCAACTGGGTCAGTTGAAGTAAAGATTAAGATGTATGCTAGGCAATGTCAACGGCGTTCTTTTCTTGACCCATGCTAAGCAGATGCTGCTGAAGAGAATTGCTTTGATCTGGTGATATTGAAGCTGTGAGGGTGAATTCAAGTGGGTGATGGTTGACTCTTCTTTTGGTCCAAGTTGGGCTTCAGCAGGTGTTCAACTATTGTGATGATTGTGTTAGAGAATCCTACATATATCCCTGGAGAGGAATTCTTGTTGAACTCACTGTTATAATGAGCTTCCATTGTATGTATACTTAGCAACAATGCAAAATTATAATTGATTTTTGCATCAACCTTCTTTTTTTTCTTACTAATAAATAAAATAGCTATTAAAATTGAAGATACTTCGGTCAGTGAATCTTTTTATTATCTCCACGTTTCGACAAAATCTTTTGTACTCTTCAGGAGCAAACAAAAATTAGAACATTATTAAAAATGATTTTTATTTTAGTCAGTGAATCTTTTTATTATCTCCACGTTTCGACAAAATCTTTTGTACTCTTCAGGAGCAAACAAAAATTAGAACATTATTAAAAATGATTTTTATTTTAGAATAATTTTTAACGCATTGCCAAATGTTTCAATTTTTGTTTGTTACTGATGAGGACAAAAGATTTTTGTCGAAACGTCGAGATAATAAAAAGAATTACTGGCTGAAGTATCTTTAATTTTAAGAAATATGAATGTTGGCCAGGCAGCCTCAATCTAAATGATAATAAATTAAAAAAAAAATTTTTTTTTGCTTATCCCTAGTACACGTGGTACAGGCCATGATAATCATGGTGGGTAGTTAGCAACTGCTTTTACTGTAAGCGCACCACATGTCTACACATGTGAAAAGCAGTTCGACTTTGCACTTATAAATGTGCCAGAGCCCCGTTTGGTTACTTGCACTCGCTGGTGATGTTGGACTTTTGCAAGAATCGGGGGCCATTGGAGCATTATTTTTTTAAACAGAAAAAAGTGTCCAATGTGGGAATCGAATCCGGGTCGTGGTCGAAAACCAAATGGTTTAACCAGCATTCCACCGACCCCCCCGTAAATATACAAAATGTTTCACACAGTTGGATGAAGTTAGATCCAAGAATGGTAAATGAACACAGCATAAGTGATGCATATGGAAAATTTATTTTTTAAAAGGGGTGGAAAACACAATAAATTAAACTGAAATGTAGAAACACGGAGGCTGAGATATTTCTTTTGTTCTTCCACCGGACTCTGGAACACAAACATTTGTTCATTTTTATATTTCAATCAAAACTCTTGGATGGAAAGTTTAATATTATACATTATGTGTGGTTTGTTGTGGACATGCCTTTAAATAAAAAAAGTGATATATTTTTTTATTATTCTCATAGTACATGTGGTAGAGGCCATGCTAATCATGGTGGGTAGTAATTGGCGATAGCTTTTAGTGTAATGTAAAAAATTCAACGTTTGCACTTACAAATGTGCCAGAGCCCATTTTAGTTACTTGCACTCACTTGTGGGGTTGTACTTTGGCAAAAATTAGGGGCGATTGGAGAAATTTTTTATTAAGAAAAAAGTGCCCAATACAGAGTGCAATCCCAAGTTGTGGCTGCCAGGAATCATTTTACAGTTTATATCACTCATTTACTGACGGCCAAAGTGAGAACATTTTACTGGGATCAAATGGTTGAATTAAGCATCTCCTCAACAGCCTGAAATCTGGAAGTTTTTCCTTAAATTACCAAAAGAGGGAATTTTGCCAACACTCTGGAATAATCAACAATTCGTCATGGCTGATGTGCTAGCGAAAAAAGGCACAAAAGAACCCTTACCACAGAAAAATAAACTTACTTTTAAAGAAATAGAAACAATAGCCAAAACAAAAATAAACAAGAACTGGAGGATCCCACCTAAGCACAGTTGGTACAGTGGAGTGAACCCAGGAGGAGTTCTGAACATCAGAAATAGACAGCATCAAACAACAACATTTAGAACAGGCCATCTCAAGCCATTGAAGATAGAAAATAATAACAAAATCTATCCCACTTGCCCAAAATGTAGCTTGGCACCTGCAGCTCCAGAACACATTCTGGCTTGCATTAGATGCACTAAACAGGACGCTGCTCATCATAAAACAGCTCGAGGAGCATGAACTCATGGAATTTGTGTAATCTTTACACAAGGGGATAAGAAACAATTCCAACAGATGGTCATCAGTTGCACAATCAGGCCTTATACAGGGTCCATTATGAAAGTAATGAGTATTGTGACGCGACGATAGATGGCAGCACGGTAAAACCGTGGTAAATGTGGTGGAGGGATATGCCCTTTCAATCCATCCGGTCGTCAGTTGAGTTCGAGCAGTGTGAGGGGAGATACATGCCTCCGCATGAAGTGTGTTTTCAACTTTTGTAACATTGCACGATGGAGCGTTCGCTTGAACAACGATACGCCATAAAGTTTTGTGTGAGGCTTGGAAAAAATGCAACCGAAACATTCCAGATGCTGCAAAAAGCCTTCAAGGACGATTGCATTTCAAGATCACAGTCTGGGAAGTGGCACAAGGCGTTCAAGGAGGGCCGGGAGGAGGTCGCCGACGAACCCCGTTCAGGACGCCCAACAACGGCCAGAACTGACGAGAACGTGGATCGTGTGCTCGAAGTTTTTCGTACCGACCGTTGATTAAGCATCCAGCAAATTGCTGACACATTACACATGTCCACATTTGTGGTACATGGGATAGTGACCGATGATCTGCAAATGCGTAAGGTCTGTGCGAAGCTTGTGCCGAAAGTGTTGACGCAAGACCAGAAAGAACTTAGAGTTTTGCGCTGTCAAGAATTGTTGGATTTGATTCAAAATGAACCGGACTTTCTGAACTCTGTAGTAACCGGAGACTAATTCTGAATGTTTGAATACGACCCAGAGTCGAAAAGGCAGAGCTGTGCATGGCACACAAAATCATCCCCACGTCCCAAGAAAGCGCGAATGGGCAATTCGCGCATCAAAACGATGATCATTGTCTTTTTTGACATCCGAGGAATAGTCCATTGTGAGTTTGTACCGCAGGGACAAACTGTAAACTCAGCCTTTTACCTGGAGGTGCTCAGGAGATTGAAATGCCGGATCGCACGCGTGAGGACTGACATTAAAGACATGGTCAAGCTCCATCATGAAAATGCCACCAGCCACACAGCCTTCATCATTACCAACTTCCTGGCCCGGAGCAACACCTCGGTGATCCCTCACCCCCCTTACAGTCCCGACTTAGCTCCATGTGACTTCTTTTTGTTTCCGCGACTCAAGAGAGAGATGAAAGGAAAACATTGGGAAACCGTGGAAAACATCCAACACTATGTTACAACGTTCCTGAGAAGCATTCCTGTCGAGGAGTTTCAGGGTGCCTTTCAGGCGTGGCAAAAGCGTCTCCGCAAGTGTATTGATGCAGGAGGAATGTATTTTGAAGAATATTGAACATTTGCACAAATTACGATCAATAAATGTATTTTGACCACAGCTGGGTCGGTGTAGATGTCTGTTCGACAATGCCCGATGCATTACATGATGTGTTCTGGGCTCGCTGGAGAACCCTGACATTTGGTGCAATTCGGAAAGGTTAGACTAAATCTAAATAAATGGTATGTGAAATTTTGGTAATAGCATTGTTACCATCATCAGACAAAAGTACTGAATGCTCATTTAGTCTGATGATGGTAACAACGCTGTTACCAAAACCTCACACACCATTAACTTATTTAGATTTGGTCTTATTACCTTGTGTAGGGGTCAGCAACCTGCAGCTTGCGAGCGGCTCTTTGGATGTGAAGCTGAGTGTAGTACTCACATTAATAAAAACTTCATTTATTTGAGTACTATTTATTGTTGGCATAAAAAAAAATTGTAGCTTTTTAAAAACTTTGTAATTTTTGACACTTCCGACTCAAAAGCTTGCTGAGCCCTGCCCTAAGGGATTCAATGAATCTTCAGGAGAATGGAATGTTCATTGCTGTGGGGTGGAGGGATAGAAACCGTCTATTTTCAACAGCCACACAATTCAGGAGAGAATCCTGCATTGAGCACTTTTTCCCCTAAAGAAAAATTAGCTTCAATGGCCCTCAATACTTGGAGAATTCCAACAGTAGTGCAAGTAATCAGATAGAGCACACTTGTATGTGCAAATTTTGAATTGCTATCTACATATGTAGACATGTGGTGCACTTGCAGTAAAAGCAGTCACCTACTTCTACCCACCATGATTATCATGGCCTGTACCATGTGATAAGTAAAAGAAAACAAGTGTAGAAGAATGATAAGGCACAATTTGGATTATAGATTATAAACACAAGGTAATAAGACAATTGGATTTGGTCTTATTACCTTGTGTGTAGAAGAGGCTACCAAACCTGTCAAAGAGCAGCAGCTACTGGAGACAATGACGGGCACAAACCTACTCACAGAGGTCCCAAGAGAAGAGGTGATGTTTGACCAGCATGTCCCGGACCCCCTCCCTCAGAGGGGCCGAGGGTTCTTTGCGGGCAGGAAGCTCCCAATCCGGATTCAAGTTAAATGCAAACTGTGCCAGCAACCTGCGACCAGGGAACTTGAGGAATTGGACAAAAAGGCTACTTAAAACACATGGTAATAAGATCAAATAAATAGTGTGTAATGTTTCGGTAACAGGATTGTTACCATCATCAGGAAAGAGACAAAAGTAAATCATTCAATACTTTTGTCTGATGATGGTAACAAAGCTGTCACACACTATTTATTTAATTGGTCTTATTACCATGTGTTTCGATAAGGCACAATTTGGATTATAGATTATAAACACAAGGTAATAAGACCATAATCCACAATGGCTATATATATTGAGTGAGGAGGAGAGGGGATACCAAAGCTCCGTGTTACCTGAGTTCACATTTGACCTGCACCCAGCCGGGACTGTTGATGAAGGACCAGGGGTGGTACCACTTCTGGACAACTGGGAGACAGGAGCACAGCACCTCGAACCACAGGTGGAGCACCTGCTCACTGCCACAACCTCACACTGCATTCTAGTGGTAATGATAAGGAGACAATGCCCTTTTCTCATAATATATACATAGTGTTTTGTGTGAAAAAGTTGAATAAAACATTATCCTATAAAAATAAATGACACCTCTCACATGAAAATAGACGTCAGAAACTACACACCATCTATTGATCATTGCCGCAAAATAGTGGCCTTGGGTTGGTAACATAGCCACAACACCAGCTTTGGCAAACTGAGAAGTGTCCATCTGGATACCATGGTTTTGGGCTAATGGCCCTTGTCAGTTTTGACAGGAGAGACTTTCATTTTTATAGATCAATATCCCAAAGGCAAAGTTTCCATATCTACATTATTTAAAATACCTTATAGAACTACATACAGCACGGTGTTGTTGCAGGACCTGGAGTTGAGGAGATATACTGGAGGGTAGCACACAACTTACTTGAGACCAATACAAAACAAGGAGCGGAGCTTGACATCCATCTGGGCATGTGCACTGTCGTGGGACTGGTTCACAGCTTGCACCGACTGTACACATGCTTGGAATGTTGGGAACAAACATTTCCCCAGTCAAGGGAGAGAACTAGAGAGATTACAGGTAATAATGATAAGGCACAATTTGAATTATAGATTACTAGCCGAATGACCCAGGCAACGCCTGGGTTTTACCCGATTAAATGTTTCTATTCAAATACTATTCATTACAATTATAAATTGGCGCCGTGGATGTCACTCTTGTGAAACATCCCGCTCCAAACTTTACATGTTGTTGTTGTTGTTGTTTCTTATCCCCTTGTGTAAAGATTACACGAATTCCATGAGTTCATGCTCCTCGAGCTGTTTTATGATGAGCAGCGGCCTCTTCCAAAGGTCCTGTTTAGTGCATCTAATGCAAGCCAAAATGTGTTCTGGAGCTGCAGGTACCAAACTACATTTTGGGCAAGTGGGATAAATTTTGTTATTATTTTCTATCTTCAATGGCTTGAGATGGCCTGTTCTAAATCTTGTTAGTGTTGTTTGATGCTGTCTATTTCTGATGTTCAGAGCTCCTCCTGGGTTCACTCCACTGTACCAACTGTGCTTAGGTGGGATCCTCCAGTTCTTGTTTATTTTTGTTTTGGCTATTGTTTCTATTTCTTTAAAAGTAAGTTTATTTTTCTGTGGCAAGGGTTCTTTTGTGCCTTTTTTCGCTAGCACATCAGCAGCTTCATTGCCTTCAATGCCAACGTGTGAGGGTATCCATTGAAGGTGAATTTTTGAGGTTTTTGAGAGTTTTTGGAGATATCCAATTATGTTCCTGCTTACTTTGTCTCTAAGTTCCCCTGTGTGACTCAAGTGTTGTATGGCACTTCTACTATCAGTAAGAATCCAGATATCTTGATAATTAGTATTTCTGATGGATTTTAAGGCTTCATAGATGGCTATAAGTTCTGATCTGAAGACTGAGCAAAAATCTGGGTTTCTTCTGTTCATTTTCTCAATGCCATTTGTGGTTTTGATGAGACAGCCACTGCCAGTGTGTCCTAGCTCGTCTCTGCTACCATCGGTATAGATAGTTATTGCATTTTTAGGAATGTTATTAATTATTTCTAATGATAATTGTTTTAAGTATTCTGGATTTTGGTATTGTTTGTTGGTGGGTTCATTTAAAGTGGCATTAAAAATAACATTTTGTAGTGGTTTGCATGGAGAAATTTTTTCTGCTAAATAATTTTTTTTCCACTTTATATTTTAAAAATTCATTTCTTTTGGCCAGGTGTAGAGGGCCTTCTTTTTTGAGTCTTAAATTGGATTCCCAATTAAGTATGTACTTGGAAGTTCTGTGTTTGTTTCCATAACTCTTGATTTTGTTTATATATTTTGGCAGATTGTAGCTTCTTCTATCCTTTAAGGGCATAATGTCTGCCTCATAAAGTACAATATCATTAGGGCAGGTATTTCGAAGACCTGTAATAATTCTAGCTGCACTTAGTTGTATCCTTTCCAGTGATTTTAGATTTGTTTCAGATGCTGTACCATAGATTTGATATCCATATTCCAGGATAGGTCTAATTAGAGATGTGTAAGTTAATTTGGTTGCATCAGCTCCCCACTCTCTTCCTGAAATATATTTCAGGATTTTTAGTCGGTCTCTTCCTTTTCTAATAACTTCTTCAATATGTTTACTGGAGTTAATTTCTGGATCCAGGGTGTAGCCAAGATATTTAGGATGTTTATTATATTGCAATTGTTGTTCTTTCAGAATAATTTTTGGTCTTATTTTGTATAGTTTCTTATCGGTAGTAAAAAGACAGGTTTCAGATTTTTGGGGGTTAAATTCTAATTTATGTTTATTAGCAAATTTTTCTAGGTGGAAAAGAGTCTTGTTCAAATCTCTTTCAGCTTTTTTCCAGTTAGTATTGCTGCTCCATAGAATAATGTCATCAGCGAAAAGTCCAATATTGGTTTTATGTGAAATTTTTTCTTCTATGCCTGCAATAAATAGGGTGAAGAGAGTTGGGCTAAGGACTGATCCTTGTGGTAATCCTTGGTACAATTTGAAGGTTTCAGATAGAGTGCCATTATATTTGACCCTGATATATCTATTTTTAAGGAAATCATTTATCCAAGTGATAGCTTTTCCATCAATATTGAAATGTTTGTATAATTTTGTAATTAACTTGTTTTTCCATACCTTATCAAAAGCTTGTGTAAGGTCTAAAAAAGCAGCTATTGTGTGGTTAGTTGGTTTTCTGTTTTGTGCATCTTTTACCTTTTGTGTGAAAAATAAGAGTTGGTCTATTGTCCCATGTCCTTTCCTAAATCCATATTGTTCTTCTGGTAAGAGATTTCTTGTGTCAAGGTGGTAGGTAAGTCGTCTGAGTATAATTTTTTCCATTAATTTGCAGCAAATACTTGTGAGGGAGATAGGTCGGTAGTTTTTTGGGTCATCAGCAGATTTGTCAAGGTTTTTAATAGGAATTATTGTTGCAGTTTTCCAGTCTTGAGGCAATTTTCCAGTTTTCCAGGAGTTATTGAAAATATCAAGAAGTTTTTCTTTGCCATTTTTGCCCAAGTTTGATATCATTTGGCCATGGATTCCATCTGGCCCAGGAGTCTTGTTCAGGTCAGTGTTTTCTAATGCATAATCTAGCTCTTTCATATTGATTTTTTCATGGAAAATATTATAAGTGCTAGTGACGTTTTTACAGTCATGGATAATCTTGCGGGCCTTTTTTTCAACTTTCTTATCTTTTATTTCAAATTTGATTTTACTACTTATTTGATATGAATTACCTAAAAGATTAGCAGCATTTTTGTCATTAGTTGCTGGGGTACCATCTATATTCCTAATCATATTTGTGTTTTCAGTTTGTGGCTGGGCTCTGTCAATTTGTTTTGCCAAATGCCAAAGTTTTGTATTTGGGTTTCTTGGGTTCAGGTTTTCACAAGTTTGTTTCCATTTTTCCCTTTTCATATTTACGTATAATCTTTTTATTTTTGCATTCACAATGTTCAGTTCAGTTCTACAATTTGTTTGGTTTTGGGTGTACTTTTTTTGTAGTTCATTTCTTTTAGTTATAAGTGTTTGAATATCTTTTGCCTGGTGTGTATAATTTGGAATCCATTTCTTAATATTACCTCTTGGTATTGAAACTTTGGCTGCTTTAATAATGGTGTTTTTGAAAGATAACCAATTTTGTTCCAGATCGTTTATTCTAGTGGGTGCTTTTCTAAAGTCTTCATTGGTGTTTTGCTGGTAAAGATTCCAATTAGCCTTTTTGAAGTTCCAGAATTTTTCTTTAATTGAGCTGGTTTTGGTCTTGGTGCTAATTTCTATCAAAATAGGCAAATGATCACTTCCAATACTTTTTAATATTTGCCATTTGCATTTGTGGAAAATGTCAGGACTGGAGAAACTTATATCAAGGGCTTGTGCGGTATTATAACTGTAGGAATGGTGGGTAGGATTCCCATCATTTAAGCACATGAAGGCATTGTCGTCAAATAAGTTTGAAAGTATTTTGCCTCTTGGGTTTGGCGTGGAACATCCCCATAGTTGATGTTTGGCATTAAGGTCACCTACAATAATAGTGTTGTCTGTAAGAAATTGAGCCATTGTTCCATCGTCAATAAGTTTATTGTTTGGTGGGTGATACATATTGAATATGTTGATGGTTTTGTTTTGATTGAGGTAGACTTTGATACCTTGGGCTTCGAGGTCTGATGTGTTTGGAATATTAATAGCTATGTCTTCATAGTACAAATTCTTGATTAAAAATGCAAGGCCACCCCCTTCTTTATTTCTGTCTTTTCTGAGGATATTGTAGTTTTTATATTTGAGATTGTACTTTTCATTTAATTTGGTTTCCTGTAGGGCTATAATTTGTATCTTTTGTTTTTCAGCTATTTCCATTATTTCTTCTAATTTTATTTTTGTTGCTGTTGAGCACAATCCATTTATGTTGCACTGCAGAATGCTCAATTGCTTGGAAGTTTCAAAGTGTGAAGTTTGTGGAGACTGTATTATACTTATCGGACAGAACCCTCTACCTAAGTCCTGAACGCGCCCCTGTTTATTCTGCGCGACGGGCGATGCAGCATGCAAATCAACATCTGATCTCATGGAATGGGGTATAGGGGTGCAGCTTTCGTTGATCATGGCACCATGATCCAGGCACACTTTGGTGAAAGTCTGACTTTGCCTGTAGTTTGAGGCCGTTCCTAACATGGAAGCAGACGCCTTTGCTGCCGACTCTAACATGAGTACAGACACAGCTCCTCCGTATCCCTGGAGTGGGACCCTTGCTGAGGTCCATCAACCGGGTCAGTTGAAGTCAGGATTTTTACAAACTTTACATGTACATTAGGTCAGCTGATATTACCTCCCTTCACTGCTAGAGGCGCTGCTCGCGAGCGAAAGGGCAAATTTACAAATAACCAGATGAATATTCAGGATAGAGACCTGAAATTTTCACTATACATTTTTCCAGATTCTACTCTATATACTGTTAAAATTTCAGTCAGGTTAGTTACGTATTGTGGACCTGTATAGCCGACAAACATACATACACTAACCTTTATATATATTGGGATAAACACAAGGTAATAAGACCAAGTAAGTAAGTAAGTTCCTTTTAACCTAAAAGAAACAAAGATACTAGATTATGAGAAAAATTATTTTAAGAGACAATTTAAAGAAGCATTTTTCATTCAAAAGAAATGTGCTACAATTAACAGAATGGAAGAAAGAGGAAATATAAATGATATTTATAGATATGCTTTTAATTATATTTGAAAAAACTTTTAATTCTAAGAATATTAATCAGCAGGTGTTTACCCATCTGTTTATCAGATAAATATCTTCTTATCTGTTATCTTGTTTACACACTTGATAACAGGAACTATTTAAAAGCATGCTGTGGTAAAATTCTCTCATTCAGTACTTTTGTCTGAAGATGGTAACAACGCTGTTACCGAAACGTCACACACTATTTATTTATTTGGATTTGGTCTTATTACCTTGTGACCAAATAAATAAATAATGTGTGATGTTTCAGTAAGAGTGTTGCTACTGAAACGTCACACTATTTATTTATTTGATCTTACTACCTTGTGTTTAGAGAGATTACAAACTAAGCAAAAGATTCAAATTATAGAGAGGAAAATTATCTAGTTTTTAAAACTTGAAAATTGCTTTTGAGGCATCAGATATTGCCATCTGAGATATATCAATAAGCTAAAATGACACAAGACTATTTTAAGTTTTAAAATCATGATTAGGTGAAGTTCCAAGGGTTTCCCACTATGTCTTCTTCTTTCTTATCTCCACTCAATCATATTAAGGTATTGACAACCATCATGATTGGGTGAAGTAAATTAAGACTGGGAGCACTACTCAGGGACAAGCCGACTTAGCTCTAAAAGAAATGGCCGCCTTTGACATGAGGAACAGATGCCATGTGCAGCCGCTCCTAACATGGAGTACAAACGCTGCTCATCCTGTATCCCTGCATTAGGAGCCCTTACAGGGTACTATCAGCCGGGCCAGCTGAGCCCAGGTTTTTTAGTGAGCTTGTTACTGCCCCTCCTCCTCCTTTTTCATCCGGGCTTGGGACCGGCAAAGGTGGAGTTCCACTATGTACTAAGTGTCAACTCCGAACCACATCATTGACTGTATTGGCTCATCCATTGATGAGCTCTACTTATTATCTCTACAGACCTTACTGCGATGATTAAAGTTATTAAATGAGAGAGATTGGCTCACTAAGGTCTGCAGAGATATTATTTGATGATATTTATCTAACAGGAGAGTACAGACATCCCTGGAGAGGGACCCTTGCTGAGATGCATCAACCAGGTCAATTGAATTCATGATTTTAAAGGTCTTTCTCCTCTTCTAACAATGCAGTTTTTAGTCTGTTACTGTCTATTCATCAGTTATTCTGATTATTTCCTGGTTCAAAATCACATTGATAGGTACCGCTCAGCAAGAGCAACCTAGTTTATGATAATTGAAACAGTGAATAATATGTGAAGGTTATTCACATATTAAACAAATTTTAACGCGGGATTCAATCCCGGTTCATGAGTGTCGGAAATCGAGCGTGTTACCCTCTCATCCACCAACTTTTACTTTCGCAGCTGGCCATCATACATGAGATTGTTCCCTCCACCTGAGGACATGCCCTGTAGCATTCAGCTCTGCCAAGGGATAATATCTAGATATGTAGAGAACAACTTTTGATTACCATTATTATATTGCAATAAAAGAACAAAAAGGAGCTTCTTGTTGTTATTTTATATTATCATAATATCTAGATATATTTGGTCTTTATAGCCTTGGGATCTTTGTGGCAACTTGAGCAGGTATCAGGCAGGAAGGGGAGTTTACCCTGTAGAGGATCTCCTCTGGAGTGAGGACCTTGCCGTCTTCATCCAGCCTGCTCGCACACACAGGAGACATTTGTATACAGCTTCTCCTTTACTACTTCATGGATGATTAGGTACAATTAGGATTATACATTAGAAACACAATAAGACGAAATCCACAAATAATAAATGGTGTATGAAGGTAAGAGTTTATATGGTAATGTCGTTTTTTATTAAAACACAAGGGGTAATATAAGACCAAATTCAGATAAATAAATAGTAAGTGACATTTCTCGGTAACAGTGTTGCTACCATCATCAATGGTACCATGCCACCATTCAATACTTTTGTCTAATGATGATAACAACGCTGTTACCAAAACATCAAACATTATTTATTTGGATTTGGTCTTATTACCTTGTGTTGTACCATACTACATTTGTTTTCCAAGTCCTTCAACAAAGGATAACATGGCAGTGAGCAATAGGTGTTATGTACTGAAGAACAACTCATGTAACAATGCCAGTAGCTACCTCAGTATCAATGTCAACAGTACCTGAAGGTCTTGCAGAGGACTAGACGGGAATACACAGAGTTGAAGTCTTTCTCCACTTCCTTGTTGGCCACCTGTACATGTGGGTTGTCATACGTGTGTTGTCACATGTATCTTGTCACACATATGTTGTCACTAGCCGAATGACCCGGGCAACGCCTGGGTTTTACCCGATTAAATGTTTTATTAAAATACTTTTCTTTACAATTATAAATTGGCGTCGTGGATGGCACTCTTTTGAAACGTCCCGCTTCAATCTTTGTGTGTTTTTAAAATACAAAAATTAAAATGTAAATTTTCACAACGATATTTGAAAATTGTATTATTTAGATTTTTTGTATGAATATATTTTAAATCTGATATATACATAAAATGACATGATAATGATAGCAAGTGATTTCTTGTTCCTACCCTGTCATTACGTCACTCAAGGTCACCGTCGCGCCACATGGTGGCACAGCAAACGGTGACACCTGAATGGCGCTCTCCTATTGGCTCGCTACGATCACACCACCAAAAGCAAACGGTGACAGAACGCATGACGCTGATAACTGTATATAGAATACGTATGTTGTGTCACATGTACAAGATCACACACCACATCAGATGGTATACCAACAACAAGACAGTACCTCCTCAATGAAAAGCCAGGGATGACAAGCCCCACCCAGGATGATGGACTTCCTCAGTCCGTGCTCCAGCACTGCCTTCACAGCTGGACATAACCTGGACACCACATCCCTGCTGTCACATCAAATGTTACAAAATAGATTTTTAAAAAATATTTCAATGTAAAATTAATAATTATTGAATAATACATGATGAGGCACAATTTGGATTATAGATTATAAACAATGGTTAATAAGACCAAATCCAAATAAATAATTAGTGTGTGACATTTCGATAACAGCGTTGTTACTAAATGCCACACACTAATTATTTATTTGGATTTGGTCTTGAATGATACAGAAGAACCTCCATGAAATGACACTCACGCTAGAAGACACCTTTCTACAAAGGACAGTTTTCATTTTCAAAATTACCATTTTTATTATTTAGTTGCTTTCCAGTAAGAGGACACCTCTCCCTAAAGGACACTTTGGATCTCAAACTAGGTGTCCTTTACAGAGAGGTAGTTCTACTGTATATAGTGTTTAAAATTTCTAAAAACACCTTCACAAGTGAATTTCTTTGTGTTCTAGCGTAGCATGAAATGGCCACCTCTGACATGAGGAACAGACACCATGTACAGCTACTCCTAACATGGAGTACAGACTCATCCTGTATCGCTGGATTAGGAGTCCTTACAGGGTACTATCAGCCGGGCCAGCTGAGCCCAGGTTTTTAAATCAAGCGAAGACTCGCTTCCATTACATTCTAAAAGGCACAGAGCTATATAACAGATACTGCTGGAACACTTTGATCTCTTTTACTTGGTGAAACTATACCAAAGAAATTTGAGCAAAAATTTTTGAAAGAGTTCATGATTTTTCAGGATGCCTGAATGAATAGTTTTTTGTTTGTTTGAGGTACAGCTTGCACCACGCTGACAAGGGCCAAAAGCCCAAAATGCATACATGGTTAGCTTTTCCTGTTTAATCAAGAATGGTTATTTGGCCATTTCTGGAATAATTAAAAATCAATGAATAATTGATATTTATTACGATAGATGGCATAAGCCATCAGAAAATTTCAGTTTCCCTATAAGGAGAGATGCCTTTTTTTTCTTTTCTTAAAGAAAGAGCAGAGTACTTACGTGCCGCGCACCAGATCAGTGATGGTCTCTGTCACGGAGTCGTCCCCAGCGCTGCAGTACTGCGCAGACCAACACAGTGAGGCCCAGACATGCGTGGTACAGAGGTGCACCTACCTGCTTGCTGCGCTCGTCCAGGAGCTCCACAAACTTGGCCGGGAACCAGCCGCGCAGGCCGTTCAGCTCTCCAATCCAGCAGTGCTCATCTTTCTGGCTGATGATCTGTGAGCACAACCTCTTCATTTAACACAGAGCTGTTGATTCCTGAATCCTACTAAGAGAATCTTTCCATATTTCAGCAGAATTTGTTATACAGTAGAACCTCCTTGTAAAGGACACCTAATTGCAAAGCCAAAGTGTCCTTTAGGGAGAGGTTTTCTCTTACCAGAGAGGTGTTAAATAGCAAAAAATGATGATTTTGCAAATGAAAAATGTCCTTTGTAGAGAGGTGTCCGTTAGAGGGAGGTTCTATTGTATATATAGGTAAAACTTCAATAGGGCATAGAATGGCTATCATTGTATATCCGTTCACAGAATGGGCTAAAGTTTTCCAGTTCTATTTGAAGAAGGAAATTCAAGAAATACAAGAAAATAAGACCTAATCCAAATAATTTAAGAGTGTGTGGTTTTCTTTAGCTCATAGGAAGAATAACTTCTTAGGTCCATTGAAGTCTATCAAAAATGATAAAGAACAATTTGGATTGTACGAGGGGTGTCCCATAAGTCAGTGGCCCGACATATAAAGAAAATGACTAATAAAATTATTATGATTTGTTTTTCAACATAATCCTCTTTAAGGTCTATACACTTTTTCCAGCGATGTTCTAATGCTTTTATGCCCTCCAAAAAGAACGATGTTTCAAGTGACTCAAAAAATGAGGTTACAGCATAAATGACCTCTTCATCTGACCTAAAATGAATGCCAGAAAGTGATTTTTTCAAATGAGAAAATAGGTGGAAGTCAGATGGAGCTAGATCTGGTGAATAGGGTGCATGTGGTAAAAGTTCAAAGCCAGAATCATAAATAGCAACCCTGGCTTGCAGCGACCGATGACTCGGAGCATTGTCTTGATGGTAAACAATCTTCCTGGACAGCTTTCCTCTTCTCTTTTCTTTAATAGCTTCTCGTAGTTGCTTCACAAGATTTGCATAATAATTGCCAGTGATGGTTTGACCCTTATTCAGAAAGTCTAGAAGAAGTACACCCTCGGAATCCCAAAAGACACCATAACCTTCCCTGCTGATGGAACTGTCTTGGCTTTCTTGGGGGAGGGGAACCGGAGTGTCTTCATTGCATGGATTGTTGCTTGGACTCTCGTGTAAAGTGATGAGCCCAAGTCTCATCCATGGTAACAAATCTATTAACAAATTCCTCTGGATTGGCTTCAAATAACGCAAGATTGTCCGAAAATAACTTTCTCCTTACAGCCTTTTGATCGGGTGTCAAAAGTTTGGGAACCCAACGGGCAGAAAGCTTCCTGAGGCCTAAGTGTTCTCTCATGATCCGATCCACTGTTGTTTTTGGAATACCCAAGGTCTCTTCTATCTGACGAACTGTCATTCTTCTGTCCAATATAACCAAATCGTGTATCTTGTCGATGTTTTCTTGAGTAACTAACTCAACAGGTCTTCCTGGTCGATGTTCGTCTTCGGTGCTGATCCTCCCTAATTTAAAAGCAGCTACCCATTTTTTTACTGTGATATAGGAAGGAGCATCTTCCCTTAATGTATCCACCATATCCTCATAGATTTCCTTTGGCGACATTCCTTTCTTACATAGATATTTTATTACAGAAATCTCGTTTGTCTCCATTTTAGATGATTCCTGTTTCTTGTCCTCTTTCAGAACCCATAACAAAAAAAAAAACGGTTAGTTGTAGAAACTTAAAAATTTACGTATCTTTATACAAGGCTTTAAGGTATATACGGTAAAATTTATTAGTTTCTAATATTTCGTTCTCATGGTCGGGCCACAGACTTATGGGACACCCCTCGTAGATTATGATACAAGAAAATAAGACCTAATCCAAATAAATTAATATTGTTTTTTGCACACACTATTAAATTATTTGGATTAGGTCTTATTTTCTTGTATTATAATCTATAATCCAAATTGTGCTTTATCATGAAATTCAAGAAAGAAACAAGGAGTTATAAAAAAGAGCATTTGTAGTTGAGAGCTAACATTCTCGGTGTCAGCAGGGGGAGGATACTTACTGTGATGATATCATTTTTCCTAAAGCCTAATTCATCATCATCATGTCTTCCAAAGTCCAGCAAGGCTTTGGCTCTGCGATGCCGGGTTCTAGACACATTGGCAAATATGTCGTGATCCTTGGTGTGACTTTCCATGGAATAGTCTGCGGAGAGAGTCTACAAACCCAACCAGACCACAGACCTGTTAGCAACCATCACATGGGTAGATACATGTATGTAAACATGGTACAATTTTTGAATTATAGATTAGAAACAAAAGAGGTATGAAGACCAAATCCAAATAAAGAGGTAAGTAGAATTATATATTTAGATTTGATCTTATTACCGTTTGTTTAGACATATATGTATATATGGTGGGAGCAATGCATGTGTATAGTCGGGGACATCCTTTTCAATATTACTCTTTGAGGAAGGATAATTTGGATTAGAGAACCATGAGTTAACCAGGTCAAAAATCCAAATAGGCCTCTCTTCTTTCTTATCTCTGAGTGAAGTAGAATGTGTCTGCCTTTGTCATCAAGACTGGGAGCACTACTCAGTGGCAGGCAGACTTAGCTCCAAAAGAAATGGCCGCCTCTGACATGAGGAACAGACGCCATGTGCAGCTGCTCCTAACATGAAGTACAAACGCTGCACATCCTGTATCCCTAGATTAGGAGCTCTTACAGGGTACTATCAGCCAGGCCAGCTGAACCCAGGTTTTTTAGTGAGCTTGTTACTGCTCCCCCTCCTCCTTTTTCATCCGGGCTTGGGACCGGCAAAGGCGGAATTTCCAAATAGGTAAATTATAGGTGATGGTTAACAAAGCATTGTTACCATCTTCAGACAAAAGTACTGAATGAAATGTAAAAATAAAAATGATGGCACAATAGAACTACCTTTCTGTAAAGGACACCTAGTTGCAGCTCGAGGAGCATGAACTCATGGAATTCGTGTAATCTTTACACAAGGGGATAAGAAACAACAACAACACCTAGTTGCAGAGCAAAAATATCCTTTAAAGAGAGGTGTCCTCTTACTGGAGAGTTGGTAATTAGTAAAAATGGTAATTTTGGCAATGAAAACTGTCTTTTGTGGAGAGGTGTCCTTTAGCAGGAATGTCCTCACATGGAGGTTCTACTGTACTGAAATTTTGTCTGAGTAATTATAATACTGAGGGTAACAACGCTGTTACAGAGACGTCAGGTATAAATGACTTCTATTTATTACTTGTTAAAAGGGGGTTGGTGGAAGGATGGTCTAAACCGTTGGTTTTCGGCCGCTACGACCCGGGTTCGATTCCTGCATTGGGCACTTTTTTCTGATTTAAAAAAAAAAAATGCTCAAAAGACCCCCGATTCTTGCAAAAGTCCAACCCCACCAGCAAGTGCAAATAACCAAAAAGGGCTCTGGCACATATGTAAGTGCAAAGTTGAACTGCTTTTCACATGTGTAGACATGTGGTGCACTTACAGTAAAAGCAGTCGCTAACTACCCACCATGATTATTATCACAGCCTGTACTACATGTACTAGGGATAAGCAAAAAAAAACTTGTTAAAAGGTTAGAATCCTTTGATCACAATCAGAATCAACAACAAGTCTCCGAGGATGAGTGCCTTCTTTTATTACCAACACATCAAGCTTTCGGGCATAATGACCCCTCTACAGGAATATTGAATATGAAATAGGGGTCATTATGCCTGAAAGCTTGATGTGTTGGTAATAAAGAGGACATTTATCCTTGGAGACTTGTTGTTGATACTTGTGTTATCTTGGAACACTATGATCCAAACTGCACTGTATTGTACAAGGAGAATAGGACAAATAAATTATAGAGAGCGGATAAATAGGAAAGGTCACAAAGTGGCCAATGGCCTTAATGTTTCTATCAATGAAAAGGTGATAACATGCCATCTATATATAAATTAAAAAAAAACTATAATGTATGAAATTTTCTTTAAAAAAAAAACATTTTAGTGTCCATACTGTGATGAAAATATAGATACAGTTAAACCTGTCTGAAGGTCACAATCCTCCTCCTTCTCAAAATATAGTTCCCACAAAGCTACAAGTTGAAAATGCCATCCTCATACAGTTAAACCTGTCTATAGCGCCCCCTCTTGGGACTCACCAAAATAGGGTGCTATAGAGAGGGGGTGCTATAGACAGGTCACTTTTAATGTAAATCGCATTGTACTACGTATTTATAATCAAGTGCTATAGAGAGGAAGGCGCTATTTAGAGGGGGCACTATAGACAGGTTTAACTGTATATAGGATATGAGAGATGATACAAGATGGAGGAGAACTTACAATTTTACACTTGGGGTCGAGGGCCTGGAAGTGCCGAGACACCTGCAGGATGGCCTCCCTCAGGTCCACCATGATCTCTGTCTGCCGGACATTCTTGTTGCGGATGTCGTTGTCATTCTCCTCGTCTCCAAACAGGATGAGCTGGAGCATGGACTTGGAGCGCTTGAGGTGTCGCCGTGTGAGGTGCTGCACCAGCCATGGTTGGTAGGACACACATACCATAGTACATGATATGAATATTCAAAACTATTGTTCGTGGCATGAATGTTCAGTAAAAGATACTAAGAAGCACTTTGCCACTTGTCTTGAATTAGTTTTATTGTCTTTGGTTTTAGAGTTATGAATAGCTACCACATGAATTTAGATTACATGAATTTGACTTAGATTTTGATACTAGTGGTAGAGAGAGAGAGAGAAAAACAAAAAAAGAACTATTAATTAACTAAACTAGAAATTTTCATACATGTTGATTGCTTTAAAATTTACATATTAAAGATTTATATTGTACAATTGAATTTAGAATATTTTGGCTTAATTTTCATATATAAAATTGAATTTAAGGAAATTATTAACTATAGGATCCAACATACTCCCCCGGCTGGGAAGAGATGACCAGAAAATAAAAAATAAAAAAAATAAATAAAAATAAAAAAGAGTTCCAATAGTATAGATGCTGGACTAATTGATTCGGACTATGTAGCTAAGATTACAATTCTCATTGTTTGAAAGGTAATGGAATCAGCTTCCATCTTTGAGTATCCGATTGAGGTGAATCTTGGATGAGATTTTCAGATTAGTTGGCCAGTTCTCTTTCGGGAACTGCTGGATTATCAGACTCTGCGGCTGCTAAGTCGGATTCAATAGGATCTTCCCAAGGTTTTGATTCAGCCTTTATGCATGAGCCTTGTTCGGTCGATTCCTCTAAATGTTCTTTGGAGAGTTGTCGACTTTCTGCCGCCTTCTCAAAATCTTCCAGATTGACTGCCTTTTCTAAAGCTTCGGGTCTTAAGACTTCTTTCTTCAAGATTTCTGGCCATTCTATATATGCCGATGAACTGTAATTTTCATCGTCGTCTTCAGATTCCTTGACGTCTTCTAAGCATAGAGAATCGATGGGTTTCCAGCGGGATAATTTAGCCTTTTCACCGCTCTGTAGATAATCCTTTGTTGATGTATCCACAATTTCAACAGATACAGCTTTCTCTTTGCTTGCCGATTCATTAGCTTCTGTAGAAATATTGATTATACCACTGGTAGCCTCTTTAGGTCGATTAAGATCAGCTTCAACCACATTGAGGTGAGCTGGGTCATCATGGCACAGTTCCTTCTTATCCAGAGCTTCTACACTGACCACTGGTTCTTTTGAATATTTGCCTTCCGATTTATCAATAACAGAAACTTCGGAGATTTCAATCTTTGGAGTCCCGATATCTTTGTTAGACTCTTCGTCTTCAATGACAAAAGTGGTTTCTAAAATTGAAGAATCTTCTTGATTCTCATCAATAGCCTCAGGAATGTCGGCATTCTCAGTTAAGAGATTTTTGATAAGTGATTCCTGGCGTGGGGGTTTCGGTTGTAAGAGAGGGAAGTTTTGATTTTCATTTAAATAGGAATACTTGAGTCTACCTCCAACTCTTAGAAGTCCTTGAGTGTCTAAAAAGGGATTTAGAGAAGTTAGCTTGTTGGACAGAGGTAGTTGTTTGTTTGACTTCAGTAATTTTATTTCCGTGCAGAATTCAACTTGCTGGATTGATTTGACTAAGACTTGAATTGCCTTTGTTAATTCTCTTGTTGTCAAAGGTCCTTTCTGACGAATTGGATCAAAGAGGAGGCAATTGTAGTAGAATCTCCAACACCAAGCTGTTATTCGGATCAATTTGGTCATTGTGGAATACCTTTCAATGAATTCTAGATTTAACATAGTTTCTGAATTTTGAATTAAGGTTGTTTGATCCAACACTTGACCCTCACCGACTTCTTCTTGAATGATATTGAGGTTTACTTGGGTTGGTGAAGAAGGAATATATCGAACATTATTTTCTTGAAGCCAAATAGGACCCCGCCACCAAATTCTATGATTGACCAAGTCTTGAGGCATGATTCCTCTTGATGCGCAATCAGCTGGATTATCTTGACTGGATACATGGAACCAATCAGTGATTTGAGTCAAATTTTGAATTGACGACACTCTGTTCGAAACAAAGGCTTTCCATCTGCTGGCATCTGATCTTATCCAATCTATGCAGATTTGTGAATCAGTCCATAAAAAGGTTTTGTCAGGTTGAAAAGGAAATGATTCAAGAATGACTTGATTCAGTTGAGCCAAAAGCAATGCTGCACTTAGTTCAAGTCTTGGAATTGTAATGGACTTTAATGGTGCAACCTTAGTTTTTGAGGTTATCAGATTGATTTTGATCTTTTGAATTTTGAATCTAGTTTTCAAGTAAAAAACTGCTGAATAAGCATTAAGGGATGCATCACAAAATCCATGTAGTTGTAATTCTTCTATTTCAGAAGATGAACTGTTCAGGTATCTTGGTATTTTGATTTCCTTTAGGCACGATAGTTGAGTTTGGAATTTATTCCAATTTGACTTTATATCTGATTCAATTGGTTCATCCCATGAAGTTTTCTCAGCAGGAAGTTGACGTTTTCGCCTATAATAGGGTGGTGGCTTTATCTTAGGAATAATCGAAGTTTCTTTCTTAGATGAGAGTGGTTCACTTGACTGAGAAGCGAGAGGTTGTTCTGGAGTGGATGGTTGACTTGATTCAGAAGGAAGTAATTGGTTTTGTTTAGAAGTAATTTGTGGAGTTAACTTGGAGATACGTGACTTTTTAGATTTACTTGGAATTTCTTCAGATTTACTTGAATTATCTTCGGATCTACTTAGATTTTCTTCAGATTTACTTGAATTATCTTCAGATTTACTTGGATTTTCCTGTAGCCCTTTTTCCAATGCTTGAGATCTTGAATCACCTAAATTGGGTGTTGATTTAAAAGGGAGATTGACTGAATATCTGCCCTCAATGTCTCTTTTGAGGTTTGACTTGAATAATATCTCACAGGCATTCTTTGTACCCAACTGGGCCTTAGAAATTGGGACATCTTCAAGTTCCCAGAATTTTCTTATGCTGGAATCAAGTTCAGTGGTACAGTGATTGGTTACCGAAGTATTCGACTTAATAGTTGAATGGATTCTCCCAGAAACAAGCCAACCTAACTTGGTATTAAGTGCTATAGGATGGTGCTTTAAATCTGTTTTATGACCTAGAATTATTTCTACAAAGATATCTGCACCCAAAATTAGGTCTATGGGCTTGGTGACATAGAATTCTGGGTCTGCCAAGAGCAAATTTTCTAAATGAGGAAAGTCTGCTGACTGAATTTGGAAGTTTGGAAGGTCTGCAGTTACCCTCCCAACCACAAATGCTCTGGCAGAAAATAATTGATCATTATGATGTGGGGTGAACTCTATTTCAACCTGCGATGTTGTCCTGTTGACAACAATGTCACCTACACCTTTTAGTGTATAAGAATTTTTCCTTTTTTCAAGTCCCAACTTGTGGCAACATTGTTCTGAAATTAGGCTTATTTGGGACCCATTGTCCACTAATGCTCTACATAGCACAAATGAGCCATCCTTCGCCTTGACTTTAATAAGGGCTGTTGACAGTAGAATATTTGTTTCCGTTTCCAAAGGCATCGCATTACAGATGGTATTTGTTGAAATCAACATCTCTTGAGAGGTTGTTGGTTGTGGAATGGATGGTTCAGAGTTGTATTCATGCAGAAGAGTATGATGGTTCTGCTTGCAGTTTTTACATCTTGATGTGATGAGACATTTGGATATCTCATGATTTGCTCTAAGGCAATTTTGACAAAGTTTATGTTTTTTAACTAATTCCCATTTTTTAGGCAAGGGAAGATTTACGAATCTATGGCAGTCATTTAGTTTATGAATTTGATGACATAAAATACAATTTTGACCTTTGTTGACATAAAGGCCATGAGCCATCATATTTTTGCTAGAGGTTTTTTGTTCCTGGAACAAAGGAATTCTCATACCTTGCAGGCTTCTAGCATGTTTTTCTAAAAAATTCACAAAGTTTTCAAATGTTGGATATTCTTCATTTTGAAGGGTTAATTCCCATTCTTTCCTGAGGGCTTCACCAATTCTTTTTTCAAAAAAATTGATCAGGATTAGATCTGTTAATGTGTTTTTCTCAAGTCCTAGCACTGAGAGATTTCTAATGCCTTCATTGCAAACATCAAGGATTTCATAGAGAGAACCAGCCGAAATAGATTTTAATGGCCTTATGGAGAATATTTTGTTGATTTGTGAAAAAGCCAATTCTCTTCTATTATTAAATCTATTGCATAAGGTATCCCATGCTTGCTGGTAGTTTTTGTCAGAAATGGGAAAACCCCGAATCAACTTTTCCGCAGGACCCTTAACAGATGCATTTAGATATTGAAATTTTTGTATTTCAGTTAGTGTTTGATTTGAATTAATGGTGGAGTTAAATATTTCTCTAAAACTAAGCCAATTGGCTGAATCACCATTGAAAATGGGTAAATTTATCTTAGGTAAATTAACATTGGATTCGGGCAGTTGTTTATCACTATGAGTATTTTCTTTGGTTTCAATTAAAGATAAAGCTTCTTCAATAGACACCAACATATTAAAAATATCCTCTTTGGCCTTTGAATAATCGTCATATTGTGTATCATCTAACTCTGCTTCTAATAATGTGTTGATAACTTGATTTAGGCTAATTTTCCTTTCATTAACTTCTTGTTGGAATAGCTTTAATCTATGTATGTTTTTGGATTCTACAATAGCTTTATTCTTTGATTCCAGATCCTTTATTTCCTGAATAATAAAGTTGAATTTGTGCCGAATTTTAACTTCTGATTTAGGCATGACTTTATTTTAAGAATTTTAAGTTTTTCAAATGGCTTACCTTAATTTTTTAAAGTATCCGGCTCGATGAGGGACCATAATGTTCGTGGCTTCAATGTTCAGTAAATGATACTAAGAAGCACTTTGCCACTTGTCTTGAATTAGTTTTATTGTCTTTGGTTTTAGAGTTATGAATAGCTACCACATGAATTTAGATTACATGAATTTGACTTAGATTTTGATACTAGTGGTAGAGAGAGAGAGAAAAACAAAAAAAGAACTATTAATTAACTAAACTAGAAATTTTCATACATGTTGATTGCTTTAAAATTTACATATTAAAGATTTATATTGTACAATTGAATTTAGAATATTTTGGCTTAATTTTCATATATAAAATTGAATTTAAGGAAATTATTAACTATAGGATCCAACAACTATTATAGACACGTATGATTCTTTTAAAAATTAAACAATTTCTACTGTCCTTACTGTAATGGAAAAATTGATAAGGCACAATTTGGATTATAGATTATAAACACAAGGTAATAAGACCAAATCTAAATAAATAGTGTGTCTACACACTATTTATTTATTTAGATTTGGTCTTATATTACCTCGTGTTTGCAATGGAAAAATTTATGGGAGGGCCTGGCTCATCAGTGTTACTGTTATTAATTTTTCCATTGCAGTAGGAGCAGTAGAAATTGTTTAAGTAACCACTGATGAGCCAGGCCCTCCCATTAATTTTTTCATCGCAGTAAAGACAGTAGAAATTGTTTAATTATTTAAAAGAATCATATGCGTCTATAATAGTTTCTAATTTTCATAACAGATGGCACGCTAATGCATCATAGTACAAGATATAATTACTTATAGCCTGGTCATTTCTCTCACTAATAAATTACTTTCTCTGTTTCTCCTTAGTTCAATGAAAGTGCCTGGCTCATCAGAGTTTTTTATTTATTATTATCCCACTACAGTAGAACCTCCCTATAAAGGACACCTAATTGTAGAGCCAAATTGTCCTTTAGGGAGAGGTGTCCTCTTACCGGAGAGTTCCTAAATAGTAAAAATGATAATTTTGCAAATAAAAACTGTCCTTTATTGAGAGGTGTCCTCTAGCGTGAGTGTCCTCTCATGGAGGTTCTACTGTATATAATTATACAAGGTCATGGAGACTAAATTCATGGATTAAATTTATAATCTTGGTAGGGTTGTGGAATATAGGTCCTGTCTTGACGCTCCCAAATATTCCAAGAGGTGGTCTGGTGAGGTCTCTTTGATCCTGTAGATGGTGAATTGTGTCTTTACACCATCCTGGAGAAGGAGCTGCCTTGTCTGAGCATTGAAATACAGGTTGCTGCCTGTCGGTTCATCCCACATTCTTGAATAGCTCCATGCTTTTGGTTCAGATACCAATGATGGAATGTGGACTCCTGTATTTTTGCCTGGATATTTCTTTTTTTTGTAAGCATTGAAAGAGTTTAAATCAAGGTCTGAGTTAGGTTCATGAATAGGGGGCCCCTCCCAGCCAGTCTAATCGACCGCTATAATAATGCCTGCATGCATCTGATAATGTATTGGGTAACTGTCTTAATGTGTAGAACTTACAAGGTGCCAGAGTCCTGTTTGGTTACTTAAACTCACACTTGGGATAGACATGTCAGAGGCCATTGAACAATATTTTTATAAAGAGGAGTTCAGTCTGAGCCTTTAGAAACCTAGGTATGCACAAGAACTGGTGACAAGCAGTTAGCAGAAGTCTGACTTGGTGAGGTTGAGTAGATTGTAAAAGCACATAAGGTAACAATGCAGTTCAACACTTAATCAGGGACAAAACTTAAGAAAATGGAATGTCTTCGATGTCAACAGTTATGAAGGAGACAGAGGCTGTTCAAAATTGGTTATCTTGTGTTTCTTTAATAAAGGTCACTGTAATATCTTTCAGAGTTATTGTCTGAATCCCGATATACATGCTGAAAGGTACAACTTCTTTAAATGTCATCCGCGAGTGTATCTTTATTCACCTTTTTCCTAACCAATTCATCTTTAATTCCACCAATGGCTTAAATAGTTTAATTAGGAAGGAAATTAGGCAGAGAGAAAAAAATAAAAATAATAAAAAAGTTCAATTATAAGAAGTTTCAAACAAAATCCTGAGTTTAGACACATAATATTGATATTAAATAAATCATTCAACTACATAATAATGTCCCAGCATCATCAGTAGCTCAAGACAGCAGCCGGCCATCTACAGAACTTGAGTCCAAACAGCCAGAACGAACCCAGTCCTACCTGCAGGTTGGACCAGGTGTTAGCAGACACAGCTGGGAATCTACATGGTGGTTCTACATCTGGTCTACATGCTCACAGTTTGGTAGTATCTACAGGAAGTATCTAAAATAGATCTGATGTTCTACAACATCTGGTGTATTCCTCTCCCATTGTTATCATTAAAAATGGAAAGTTCCACCATGATAAGGCACAATTTGGATTATAGATTAGAACTACAAGGTAATAAGAACAAATCCAAATAAACAAATAGTGTGTGACGTTTCGGTAAAAGCGTTGTTATCATCATCAGACAAAAGTACTGAATGAGATGGTATCAGTGTAGTTAAGGAAACATCACACAGTATATATTTATTTGGTCTTATTACCTTGTTACCATCAGTTTGTTTTCTTCTGTAGGAGAACATTGTAGGTTAACATGATGAAGGCAACCATATTTATCCAAGTCACCTTTCATGTAGACATCAACCACCATCCCTGTAGCAGCAGAAACTTGCCTGTTTAGGGAGGTTCTTGGTGTTCTCCGGGTTGAGGAGAGCTCCCTGGTCGGCCATGAGGTAGGCGAGGTGTTTCCTCCGCTGGGTGTCAATCATGACGGTGGTGAGGGCGCTGTGGAACGCCATCTCCAGCAGGTCCTCGATGTCATCAATGTCCCCGGGGATGTCAGACAGGGCGTTGAAGAATTGGGCTGAGTTGGAGATGTCACTGAGTGTGCTTTCCTGCAGCAACAGGTGGAGTTAGCCTGCTATCTATAGACTGTACTGTATTTATCTAGGTGCGGGGAGTTAGTTAGGTATCTTTTACACCATTGAAGAATTGAGCTAAGTTGGAGATGTCACTGAGTGTGCTTTCCTGCAGCAACAGGTGGAGTTAGCCTGCTATCTATAGACTGTACTGTATTTATCTAGGTGCGGAGAGTTAGTTAGGTATCTTTTACACCATTGAAGAATTGAGCTAAGTTGGAGATGTCACTGAGTGTGCTTTCCTGCAGCAACAGGTGGAGTTAGCCTGCTATCTATAGACTGTACTGTATTTATCTAGGTGCGGAGAGTTAGTTAGGTATCTTTTACACCATTGAAGAATTGAGCTAAGTTGGAGATGTCACTGAGTGTGCTTTCCAGTATCAACAGGTGGAGTTAGCCTGCTATCTAGACTGTACTGTATTTATCTAGGTGCGGAGAGTTAGTTAGGTATCTTTTACACCATTGAAGAATTGAGCTAAGTTGGAGATGTCACTGAGTGTGCTTTCCTGCAGCAACAGGTGGAGTTAGCCTGCTATCTATAGACTGTACTGTATTTATCTAGGTGCGGAGAGTTAGTTAGGTATCTTTTACACCATTGAAGAATTGAGCTAAGTTGGAGATGTCACTGAGTGTGCTTTCCTGCAGCAACAGGTGGAGTTAGCCTGCTATCTATAGACTGTACTGTATTTATCTAGGTGCGGGGAGTTAGTTAGGTATCTTTTACACCATTGAAGAATTGAGCTAAGTTGGAGATGTCACTGAGTGTGCTTTCCAGTATCAACAGGTGGAGTTAGCCTGCTATCTAGACTGTACTGTACTTATCTAGGTGTGGAGAGTTAATTAGGTATCTTTTACACCATTGAAGAATTGAGCTGAGTAGATGTCACTTAATGTGCTTTCCTGCGGCAACAGGCGGAGTTAGACTTCTATCTAGACTGTACTGTACTTATCTAGGTGTGGAGAGTTAGTTAGTTTTAAACCATTGAAGAATTGAGTTGAGTAGATGTCACTTAATGTGCTTTCGTGCAGCAACAGGCGGAGTTAGGTGGTCCTATCTAGACTGTACTGTACTTATCTAGGTGTGGAGAGTTAGTTAGATATCTTTTACACCATTACGGCTCACAATTCTAGCACAATTCTTTTCCTTCAAAATACCTTCAGAGGAGTTAACCTTCTATCTAGACTGTACTGTACTTATCTAGGTGTGGAGAGGTAGTTAGTTTTAAACCATTGAAGAATTGAGTTGAGTAGATGTCACTGAGTGTGCTTTCCTGCAGCAACAGGCAGAGTTAGGTGGTCCTATCTAGACTGCACTACTCTCTCTAGATGTGGGGAGGGAGTTAGATATCTTTTACACCATTATGGGTCATAATTTTAGAACAATTCTTTTCCCTTTAAAATACCTTCAGAGAAGTTAGACTCCTATCTAGACTGTACTGTACTTATCTAGATGTGGGGAGGGAGTTAGATATCTTATACACCATTATGGGTCATAATTTTAGAACAATTCTTTTCCCTTTAAAATACCTTCAGAGAAGTTAGACTTCTATCTAGACTGCACTACTCTCTCTAGATGTGGGGAGGTAGTTAGATATCTTTTACACCATTACGGCTCACAATTTTAGAACAATTCTTTTCCTTCAAAATACCTTCAGAGAAGTTAGCCTGCTATCTAGACTGTACTGTACTTATCTAGATGTGGAGAGTTAGTTAGATATCTTTTACACCATTACGGCTCACAATTTTAGAACAATTCTTTTCCTTCAAAATACCTTCAGAGAAGTTAGCCTGCTATCTAGACTGTACTGTACTTATCTAGATGTGGAGAGTTAGTTAGATATCTTTTACACCATTATGGCTCATAATTTTAGAACAATTCTTTTCCTTCAAAATACCTTCAGAGAAGTTAGCCTGCTATCTAGACTGTACTGTACTTATCTAGATGTGGAGAGTTAGTTAGATATCTTTTACACCATTATGGCTCATAATTTTAGAACAATTCTTTTCCCTTTAAAATTCCTTCAGAGGAGTTAGCCTGCTATCTAGACTGTACTGTACTTATCTAGATGTGGAGAGTTAGTTAGATATCTTTTACATCATTATGGCTCATAATTCTAGTACAATTCTTTTCCTTCAAAATACCTTCAGAGGAGTTAGCCTGCTATCTAGACTGTACTGTACTTATCTAGATGTGGAGAGTTAGTTAGATATCTTTTACATCATTATGGCTCATAATTCTAGTACAATTCTTTTCCTTCAAAATACCTTCAGAGGAGTTAGCCTGCTATCTAGACTGTACTGTACTTATCTAGATGTGGAGAGTTAGTTAGATATCTTTTACACCATTACGGCTCACAATTGTAGAACAATTCTTTTCCTTCAAAATACCTTCAGAGGAGTTAGCCTGCTATCTAGACTTTACTGTACTTATCTAGATGTGGAGAGTTAGTTAGATATCTTTTACATCATTATGGCTCATAATTCTAGTACAATTCTTTTCCTTCAAAATACCTTCAGAGGAGTTAGCCTGCTATCTAGACTGTACTGTACTTATCTAGATGTGGAGAGTTAGTTAGGTATCTTTTACATCATTATGGCTCATAATTCTAGTACAATTCTTTTCCTTCAAAATACCTTCAGAGGAGTTAGCCTGCTATCTAGACTGTACTGTACTTATCTAGATGTGGAGAGTTAGTTAGATATCTTTTACACCATTACGGCTCACAATTGTAGAACAATTCTTTTCCTTCAAAATACCTTCAGAGGAGTTAGCCTGCTATCTAGACTGTACTGTACTTATCTAGGTGTGGAGAGTTAGTTAGATATCTTTTACATCATTATGGCTCATAATTCTAGTACAATTCTTTTCCGTAAAAATACCTTCAGAGAAGTTAGCCTGCTATCTAGACTGTACTGTACTTATCTAGATGTGGAGAGTTAGTTAGATATCTTTTACACCATTACGGCTCACAATTGTAGAACAATTCTTTTCCTTCAAAATACCTTCAGAGGAGTTAGCCTGCTATCTAGACTGTACTGTACTTATCTAGGTGTGGAGAGTTAGTTAGATATCTTTTACATCATTAATGCTCATAATTCTAGTACAATTCTTTTCCTTCAAAATACCTTCAGAGGAGTTAGCCTGCTATCTAGACTGTACTGTACTTATCTAGGTGTGGAGAGTTAGTTAGATATCTTTTACACCATTACAGCTCACAATTGTAGAACAATTCTTTTCCATTAAAATACCTTCAGAGGAGTTAGCTTTCTATCTAGACTGTACTGTACTTATCTAGGTGTGGAGAGTTAGATATCTTTTACACCATTATGGCTCATAATTGTAGAACAATTCTTTTCCATTAAAATACCTTCAGAGGAGTTAGCTTTCTATCTAGACTGTACTGTACTTATCTAGGTGTGGAGAGTTAGATATCTTTTACACCATTATGGCTCACAATTGAAGAACAATTCTTTTCCATTAAAATACCTTCAGAGGAGTTAGCTTTCTATCTAGACTGTACTGTACTTATCTAGGTGTGGAGAGTTAGTTAGATATCTTTTACACCATTACAGCTCACAATTGTAGAACAATTCTTTTCCATTAAAATACCTTCAGAGGAGTTAGCTTTCTATCTAGACTGTACTGTACTTATCTAGGTGTGGAGAGTTAGTTAGATATCTTTTACACCATTACAGCTCACAATTGTAGAACAATTCTTTTCCATTAAAATACCTTCAGAGGAGTTAGCTTTCTATCTAGACTGTACTGTACTTATCTAGGTGTGGAGAGTTAGTTAGATATCTTTTACACCATTACAGCTCACAATTGTAGAACAATTCTTTTCCATTAAAATACCTTCAGAGAAGTTAGACTTCTATCTAGACTGTACTGTACTTATCTAGGTGTGGAGAGTTAGTTAGATATCTTTTACACCATTACAGCTCACAATTGTAAAACAATTCTTTTCCATTAAAATACCTTCAGAGGAGTTAGCTTTCTATCTAGACTGTACTGTACTTATCTAGGTGTGGAGAGTTAGATATCTTTTACACCATTATGGCTCATAATTGTAGAACAATTCTTTTCCATTAAAATACCTTCAGAGGAGTTAGCTTTCTATCTAGACTGTACTGTACTTATCTAGGTGTGGAGAGTTATTTAGATATCTTTTACACCATTACAGCTCACAATTGTAGAACAATTCTTTTCCATTAAAATACCTTCAGAGGAGTTAGCTTTCTATCTAGACTGTACTGTACTTATCTAGGTGTGGAGAGTTAGATATCTTTTACACCATTATGGCTCATAATTTTAGAACAATTCTTTTCCATTAAAATACCTTCAGAGGAGTTAGCTTTCTATCTAGACTGTACTGTACTTATCTAGGTGTGGAGAGTTAGTTAGATATCTTTTACACCATTACAGCTCACAATTGTAGAACAATTCTTTTCCATTAAAATACCTTCAGAGGAGTTAGACTTCTATCTAGACTGTACTGTACTTATCTAGGTGTGGAGAGTTAGTTAGATATCTTTTACACCATTATGGCTCACAATTGTAGAACAATTCTTTTCCATTAAAATACCTTCAGAGGAGTTAGCTTTCAATCTAGACTGTACTGTACTTATCTAGGTGTGGAGAGTTAGTTAGATATCTTTTACACCATTACAGCTCACAATTGTAGAACAATTCTTTTCCATTAAAATACCTTCAGAGGAGTTAGCTTTCTATCTAGACTGTACTGTACTTATCTAGGTGTGGAGAGTTAGTTAGATATCTTTTACACCATTACAGCTCACAATTGTAGAACAATTCTTTTCCATTAAAATACCTTCAGAGGAGTTAGCTTTCTATCTAGACTGTACTGTACTTATCTAGGTGTGGAGAGTTAGTTAGATATCTTTTACACCATTATGGCTCATAATTTTAGAACAATTCTTTTCCATTAAAATACCTTCAGAGGAGTTAGCTTTCTATCTAGACTGTACTGTACTTATCTAGGTGTGGAGAGTTAGTTAGATATCTTTTACACCATTACAGCTCACAATTGTAGAACAATTCTTTTCCATTAAAATACCTTCAGAGGAGTTAGCTTTCTATCTAGACTGTACTGTACTTATCTAGGTGTGGAGAGTTAGTTAGATATCTTTTACACCATTACAGCTCACAATTGTAGAACAATTCTTTTCCATTAAAATACCTTCAGAGGAGTTAGCTTTCTATCTAGACTGTACTGTACTTATCTAGGTGTGGAGAGTTAGTTAGATATCTTTTACACCATTACAGCTCACAATTGTAGAACAATTCTTTTCCATTAAAATACCTTCAGAGGAGTTAGCTTTCTATCTAGACTGTACTGTACTTATCTAGGTGTGGAGAGTTAGTTAGATATCTTTTACACCATTACAGCTCACAATTGTAGAACAATTCTTTTCCATTAAAATACCTTCAGAGGAGTTAGCTTTCTATCTAGACTGTACTGTACTTATCTAAGTGTGGAGAGTTAGTTAGATATCTTTTACACCATTATGGCTCATAATTTTAGAACAATTCTTTTCCATTAAAATACCTTCAGAGGAGTTAGCTTTTTATCTAGACTGTACTGTACTTATCTAGGTGTGGAGAGTTAGATATCTTTTACACCATTACAGCTCACAATTGTAGAACAATTCTTTTCCTTCAAAATACCTTCAGAGGAGTTAGCTTTCTATCTAGACTGTACTGTACTTATCTAGGTGTGGAGAGTTAGTTAGATATCTTTTACACCATTACAGCTCACAATTGTAGAACAATTCTTTTCCATTAAAATACCTTCAGAGGAGTTAGCTTTCTATCTAGACTGTACTGTACTTATCTAGGTGTGGAGAGTTAGTTAGATATCTTTTACACCATTACAGCTCACAATTGTAGAACAATTCTTTTCCATTAAAATACCTTCAGAGGAGTTAGCTTTCTATCTAGACTGTACTGTACTTATATAGGTGTGGAGAGTTAGATATCTTTTACACCATTACAGCTCACAATTGTAGAACAATTCTTTTCCTTCAAAATACCTTCAGAGGAGTTAGCTTTCTATCTAGACTGTACTGTACTTATCTAGGTGTGGAGAGTTAGTTAGATATCTTTTACACCATTACAGCTCACAATTGTAGAACAATTCTTTTCCATTAAAATACCTTCAGAGGAGTTAGCTTTCTATCTAGACTGTACTGTACTTATCTAGGTGTGGAGAGTTAGTTAGATATCTTTTACACCATTATGGCTCACAATTGTAGAACAATTCTTTTCCATTAAAATACCTTCAGAGGAGTTAGCTTTCTATCTAGACTGTACTGTACTTATCTAGGTGTGGAGAGTTAGTTAGATATCTTTTACACCATTACAGCTCACAATTGTAGAACAAATCTTTTCCATTAAAATACCTTCAGAGGAGTTAGCTTTCTATCTAGACTGTACTGTACTTATCTAGGTGTGGAGAGTTAGTTAGATATCTTTTACACCATTACAGCTCACAATTGTAGAACAATTCTTTTCCATTAAAATACCTTCAGAGGAGTTAGCTTTCTATCTAGACTGTACTGTACTTATCTAGGTGTGGAGAGTTAGATATCTTTTACACCATTATGGCTCATAATTTTAGAACAATTCTTTTCCATTAAAATACCTTCAGAGGAGTTAGCTTTCTATCTAGACTGTACTGTACTTATCTAGGTGTGGAGAGTTAGTTAGATATCTTTTACACCATTACAGCTCACAATTGTAGAACAATTCTTTTCCATTAAAATACCTTCAGAGGAGTTAGCTTTCTATCTAGACTGTACTGTACTTATCTAGGTGTGGAGAGTTAGTTAGATATCTTTTACACCATTATGGCTCATAATTTTAGAACAATTCTTTTCCATTAAAATACCTTCAGAGAAGTTAGACTTCTATCTAGACTGTACTGTACTTATCTAGGTGTGGAGAGTTAGTTAGATATCTTTTACACCATTATGGCTCATAATTGTAGAACAATTCTTTTCCATTAAAATACCTTCAGAGGAGTTAGCTTTCTATCTAGACTGTACTGTACTTATCTAGGTGTGGAGAGTTAGTTAGATATCTTTTACACCATTATGGCTCACAATTGTAGAACAATTCTTTTCCATTAAAATACCTTCAGAGGAGTTAGCTTTCTATCTAGACTGTACTGTACTTATCTAGGTGTGGAGAGTTAGTTAGATATCTTTTACACCATTACAGCTCACAATTGTAGAACAATTCTTTTCCATTAAAATACCTTCAGAGGAGTTAGCTTTCTATCTAGACTGTACTGTACTTATCTAGGTGTGGAGAGTTAGTTAGATATCTTTTACACCATTATGGCTCATAATTTTAGAACAATTCTTTTCCATTAAAATACCTTCAGAGGAGTTAGCTTTCTATCTAGACTGTACTGTACTTATCTAGGTGTGGAGAGTTAGTTAGATATCTTTTACACCATTACAGCTCACAATTGTAGAACAATTCTTTTCCATTAAAATACCTTCAGAGGAGTTAGCTTTCTATCTAGACTGTACTGTACTTATCTAGGTGTGGAGAGTTAGATATCTTTTACACCATTACAGCTCACAATTGTAGAACAATTCTTTTCCATTAAAATACCTTCAGAGGAGTTAGCTTTCTATCTAGACTGTACTGTACTTATCTAGGTGTGGAGAGTTAGTTAGATATCTTTTACACCATTATGGCTCATAATTTTAGAACAATTCTTTTCCATTAAAATACCTTCAGAGGAGTTAGCTTTCTATCTAGACTGTACTGTACTTATCTAGGTGTGGAGAGTTAGTTAGATATCTTTTACACCATTACAGCTCACAATTGTAGAACAATTCTTTTCCATTAAAATACCTTCAGAGGAGTTAGCTTTCTATCTAGACTGTACTGTACTTATCTAGGTGTGGAGAGTTAGTTAGATATCTTTTACACCATTATGGCTCATAATTTTAGAACAATTCTTTTCCATTAAAATACCTTCAGAGGAGTTAGCTTTCTATCTAGACTGTACTGTACTTATCTAGGTGTGGAGAGTTAGTTAGATATCTTTTACACCATTATGGCTCATAATTGTAGAACAATTCTTTTCCATTAAAATACCTTCAGAGGAGTTAGCTTTCTATCTAGACTGTACTGTACTTATCTAGGTGTGGAGAGTTAGTTAGATATCTTTTACACCATTACAGCTCACAATTTTAGAACAATTCTTTTCCATTAAAATACCTTCAGAGAAGTTAGACTTCTATCTAGACTGTACTGTACTTATCTAGGTGTGGAGAGTTAGTTAGATATCTTTTACACCATTATGGCTCATAATTGTAGAACAATTCTTTTCCATTAAAATACCTTCAGAGGAGTTAGCTTTCTATCTAGACTGTACTGTACTTATCTAGGTGTGGAGAGTTAGTTAGATATCTTTTACACCATTAAGGCTCATAATTGTAGAACAATTCTTTTCCATTAAAATACCTTCAGAGGAGTTAGCTTTCTATCTAGACTGTACTGTACTTATCTAGGTGTGGAGAGTTAGTTAGATATCTTTTACACCATTACAGCTCACAATTGTAGAACAATTCTTTTCCATTAAAATACCTTCAGAGGAGTTAGCTTTCTATCTAGACTGTACTGTACTTATCTAGGTGTGGAGAGTTAGTTAGATATCTTTTACACCATTACAGCTCACAATTGTAGAACAATTCTTTTCCATTAAAATACCTTCAGAGGAGTTAGCTTTCTATCTAGACTGTACTGTACTTATCTAGGTGTGGAGAGTTAGTTAGATATCTTTTACACCATTAAGCTCACAATTGTAGAACAATTCTTTTCCATTAAAATACCTTCAGAGAAGTTAGCTTTCTATCTAGACTGTACTGTACTTATCTAGGTGTGGAGAGTTAGTTAGATATCTTTTACACCATTATGGCTCACAATTGTAGAACAATTCTTTTCCATTAAAATACCTTCAGAGGAGTTAGCTTTCTATCTAGACTGTACTGTACTTATCTAGGTGTGGAGAGTTAGTTAGATATCTTTTACACCATTATGGCTCATAATTTTAGAACAATTCTTTTCCATTAAAATACCTTCAGAGGAGTTAGCTTTCTATCTAGACTGTACTGTACTTATCTAGGTGTGGAGAGTTAGTTAGATATCTTTTACACCATTACAGCTCACAATTGTAGAACAATTCTTTTCCATTAAAATACCTTCAGAGGAGTTAGCTTTCTATCTAGACTGTACTGTACTTATCTAGGTGTGGAGAGTTAGTTAGATATCTTTTACACCATTACAGCTCACAATTGTAGAACAATTCTTTTCCATTAAAATACCTTCAGAGGAGTTAGCTTTCTATCTAGACTGTACTGTACTTATCTAGGTGTGGAGAGTTAGTTAGATATCTTTTACACCATTATGGCTCATAATTGTAGAACAATTCTTTTCCATTAAAATACCTTCAGAGAAGTTAGACTTCTATCTAGACTGTACTGTACTTATCTAGGTGTGGAGAGTTAGTTAGATATCTTTTACACCATTATGGCTCATAATTTTAGAACAATTCTTTTCCATTAAAATACCTTCAGAGGAGTTAGCTTTCTATCTAGACTGTACTGTACTTATCTAGGTGTGGAGAGTTAGTTAGATATCTTTTACACCATTACAGCTCACAATTGTAGAACAATTCTTTTCCATTAAAATACCTTCAGAGGAGTTAGACTTCTATCTAGACTGTACTGTACTTATCTAGGTGTGGAGAGTTAGTTAGATATCTTTTACACCATTATGGCTCATAATTGTAGAACAATTCTTTTCCATTAAAATACCTTCAGAGGAGTTAGCTTTCTATCTAGACTGTACTGTACTTATCTAGGTGTGGAGAGTTAGTTAGATATCTTTTACACCATTACAGCTCACAATTGTAGAACAATTCTTTTCCATTAAAATACCTTCAGAGGAGTTAGCTTTCTATCTAGACTGTACTGTACTTATCTAGGTGTGGAGAGTTAGTTAGATATCTTTTACACCATTATGGCTCATAATTTTAGAACAATTCTTTTCCATTAAAATACCTTCAGAGGAGTTAGCTTTCTATCTAGACTGTACTGTACTTATCTAGGTGTGGAGAGTTAGTTAGATATCTTTTACACCATTATGGCTCATAATTTTAGAACAATTCTTTTCCATTAAAATACCTTCAGAGGAGTTAGCTTTCTATCTAGACTGTACTGTACTTATCTAGGTGTGGAGAGTTAGTTAGATATCTTTTACACCATTACAGCTCACAATTGTAGAACAATTCTTTTCCATTAAAATACCTTCAGAGGAGTTAGCTTTCTATCTAGACTGTACTGTACTTATCTAGGTGTGGAGAGTTAGTTAGATATCTTTTACACCATTACAGCTCACAATTGTAGAACAATTCTTTTCCATTAAAATACCTTCAGAGAAGTTAGCTTTCTATCTAGACTGTACTGTACTTATCTAGGTGTGGAGAGTTAGTTAGATATCTTTTACACCATTATGGCTCACAATTGTAGAACAATTCTTTTCCATTAAAATACCTTCAGAGGAGTTAGCTTTCTATCTAGACTGTACTGTACTTATCTAGGTGTGGAGAGTTAGTTAGATATCTTTTACACCATTATGGCTCATAATTTTAGAACAATTCTTTTCCATTAAAATACCTTCAGAGGAGTTAGCTTTCTATCTAGACTGTACTGTACTTATCTAGGTGTGGAGAGTTAGTTAGATATCTTTTACACCATTACAGCTCACAATTGTAGAACAATTCTTTTCCATTAAAATACCTTCAGAGGAGTTAGCTTTCTATCTAGACTGTACTGTACTTATCTAGGTGTGGAGAGTTAGTTAGATATCTTTTACACCATTACAGCTCACAATTGTAGAACAATTCTTTTCCATTAAAATACCTTCAGAGGAGTTAGCTTTCTATCTAGACTGTACTGTACTTATCTAGGTGTGGAGAGTTAGTTAGATATCTTTTACACCATTATGGCTCATAATTGTAGAACAATTCTTTTCCATTAAAATACCTTCAGAGAAGTTAGACTTCTATCTAGACTGTACTGTACTTATCTAGGTGTGGAGAGTTAGTTAGATATCTTTTACACCATTATGGCTCATAATTTTAGAACAATTCTTTTTCCATTAAAATACCTTCAGAGGAGTTAGCTTTCTATCTAGACTGTACTGTACTTATCTAGGTGTGGAGAGTTAGTTAGATATCTTTTACACCATTACAGCTCACAATTGTAGAACAATTCTTTTCCATTAAAATACCTTCAGAGGAGTTAGACTTCTATCTAGACTGTACTGTACTTATCTAGGTGTGGAGAGTTAGTTAGATATCTTTTACACCATTATGGCTCATAATTGTAGAACAATTCTTTTCCATTAAAATACCTTCAGAGGAGTTAGCTTTCTATCTAGACTGTACTGTACTTATCTAGGTGTGGAGAGTTAGTTAGATATCTTTTACACCATTACAGCTCACAATTGTAGAACAATTCTTTTCCATTAAAATACCTTCAGAGGAGTTAGCTTTCTATCTAGACTGTACTGTACTTATCTAGGTGTGGAGAGTTAGTTAGATATCTTTTACACCATTATGGCTCATAATTTTAGAACAATTCTTTTCCATTAAAATACCTTCAGAGGAGTTAGCTTTCTATCTAGACTGTACTGTACTTATCTAGGTGTGGAGAGTTAGTTAGATATCTTTTACACCATTATGGCTCATAATTTTAGAACAATTCTTTTCCATTAAAATACCTTCAGAGGAGTTAGCTTTCTATCTAGACTGTACTGTACTTATCTAGGTGTGGAGAGTTAGTTAGATATCTTTTACACCATTACAGCTCACAATTGTAGAACAATTCTTTTCCATTAAAATACCTTCAGAGGAGTTAGCTTTCTATCTAGACTGTACTGTACTTATCTAGGTGTGGAGAGTTAGTTAGATATCTTTTACACCATTACAGCTCACAATTGTAGAACAATTCTTTTCCATTAAAATACCTTCAGAGAAGTTAGCTTTCTATCTAGACTGTACTGTACTTATCTAGGTGTGGAGAGTTAGTTAGATATCTTTTACACCATTATGGCTCATAATTTTAGAACAATTCTTTTCCATTAAAATACCTTCAGAGGAGTTAGCTTTCTATCTAGACTGTACTGTACTTATCTAGGTGTGGAGAGTTAGTTAGATATCTTTTACACCATTACAGCTCACAATTGTAGAACAATTCTTTTCCATTAAAATACCTTCAGAGGAGTTAGCTTTCTATCTAGACTGTACTGTACTTATCTAGGTGTGGAGAGTTAGTTAGATATCTTTTACACCATTATGGCTCATAATTGTAGAACAATTCTTTTCCATTAAAATACCTTCAGAGAAGTTAGACTTCTATCTAGACTGTACTGTACTTATCTAGGTGTGGAGAGTTAGTTAGATATCTTTTACACCATTATGGCTCATAATTTTAGAACAATTCTTTTCCATTAAAATACCTTCAGAGGAGTTAGCTTTCTATCTAGACTGTACTGTACTTATCTAGGTGTGGAGAGTTAGTTAGATATCTTTTACACCATTACAGCTCACAATTGTAGAACAATTCTTTTCCATTAAAATACCTTCAGAGGAGTTAGCTTTCTATCTAGACTGTACTGTACTTATCTAGGTGTGGAGAGTTAGTTAGATATCTTTTACACCATTACAGCTCACAATTGTAGAACAATTCTTTTCCATTAAAATACCTTCAGAGGAGTTAGATTTCTATCTAGACTGTACTGTTCTCTCTATATGTGGGGAGGTAGTTAGATATTTTTTAAACCATTAAGGAATGGCTCACACTAGGACAATTCTTTTCCGTAAAAATATCTCCAGAGGAGTGGCTGATTTCTACCCTCCTCAGTAAACATTCATGAGGAAAGAGAGATTCTGTACTCTATGTAGCAACTATGATAATCATACTCATTGATTCTAAATAAATAATTCATAACAGGACTGAGTAGAACTTGAGAACATGGCCCAAAATACCCCCTGGTCTCCTCCTAGAGGTGGTCTTTCATCGCATTTGGGTTAGATTATGTGAAATTTTGTTTTTACCAAAGTGGTCTGATGAGAGATTCAACAGTACAGTAGAACTATCTCCCTGTAAAGGACAACACCAAACTGCAGAGCCAAAGTGTCCTTTAGGGAGAGGTGTCCTCTTACTGGAGAGTTACTAAATAGTAAAAATGGTAATTTTTCAAATGAAAACTGTCCTTTGTAGAGAGATATCCTCTAGCGGGGTGTCTGCTAAAGGGAGCTTCTACAGTACCAGAGTTTTATCCCCAATTTCCACAATACAGCAGAAGAGAACACCTATTTGCAGAGTGAACAGTTCACATTGCCATTTTTTCCAATTAGCTTCTCTCTGGTAAGAATAAACTCCTTTCTGTAAAGACACTTTGGCTCTGCAACCAGGTCCTTAGAAGAGAGGTAGTTCTACTGTAGAGTCACACAGAATGTATCTACCAGGTTGGCAGTATTATACAACATTTTCCAGAGTCCTTCACACTCTATGTGACCCAAAATAAATAACTAAATCTCCCATTTACTCTGCTATCTATAGGAATTCATACATAGCACTCAAGACCAAGAGATTTTATGTTATGAAAAAGGCATCTCCTTATCGTGCAATTGTAAGTTGCTGATGGCTTGCACCATCTATCTGAAAAAAAAAATCAACTATTCTTGTTAATTTCTAATTATTCCAGAATTGGCCAATTACCCATTCTTGATTAATCAGGAAACGCTAACCACGGACGCGTTTCAGGCTGTTGGCCCTCATCAGCGTGGTGCAAGCTGTATCTCAACGACCAAAAAACTGGTCATTCAAGCATCTTAAAAAATCATGAAACGGGTAGTTAAGGCCAGAATTGCATGAGACTGCGACACAATGTGAAAAAATAGTACAAATGTGATATTGTACTGGGATAAGGTGCATAAATTAAGAAAAAGGCATCTCCTTAACGTGCAACTGAAAGTTGTTATGTTGTTATAACCATTAATATAAAGCAATAACACATTCTCTATGTATAGAAAATACAAACATTAAGACATGAATATTTTTTTACACATAAATCAAACTTCTGTTGTTGTTAAAACCAGGGTTGAAACAACTGGACTGTAAACTTGGGACCTGATAACCAAGTTGCTGCTTTAAAAGAAGATGCTATAAAGAGATATTAATGTATTTGAGGTCAAAAATTCTGACCTGTTCCAATTCAAAGTGTTCCTCTATGCAACAAAGAAAGCATATGTAAATATATTTTTAGAAGAGTATCTAGGAGGGATACAGTACGGAGGTGTGACACCAATTTGTACAACTAGCACAAGAAGACGCCCTTGGCAGAGCTGACTGCTATAGGGCGCGTCCCCAGGTGGCGGATAGGGGAATGACCTTCATATATGAAGGCCAGCTGCGAAACAAGCATAATAACTGACGAAAAAGCAGTCGCGGACCAACAGCAGCATTGTTAGAAGAGGAGTAGACCTCTTTAAAAATCCTGAGTTCAACTGAACCGATTGATAGGCCTCAGCAAGGGATATTGGGATACGGAGGAGCTGCATCTGTACTCATGTTAGAGTCGGCAGCAAAGGTTTCCATGTTAGGAATGGCCTCAAACTACAGGCAAAGTCAGACTTTCACCAAAGTGTGCCTGGATCATGGTGCCATGATCAATGAAAGCTGCACCCCTACACCCCATTCCATGAGAGCTCGAGGAGCATGAACTCATGGAATTCGTGTAATCTTTACACAAGGGCTAAGAAACAACAACAACAGCACGAAGAACACAGTCAACCTTTGAATTAGAACATTGTTACATTGAAAGCTGCCATTTAAGAGAGGCTATTTCCTACCCAGCTTCCCTTTTAAGTGATCAAGAAGAGTTTCAAAGTACAGTAGAACTACATCCCTGTAAAGGAATTGCAGAGCCAAAGTGCCCTTTATAGAGAGGTGTCCTCTTACCAGAGAGTTACTAAATAGTGAAAATGATAATTTTGCAAATGAAAACTGTCCTTTGTAGAAAGGTGTCCTCTAGTGCGGATGTCCTCTCATGGAGGTTCTACTGTATTGTGTATTGTCATTAAAAAAAAAAGTTATAATACAGTAGAACCTCCCTTTGCAGACACTCATGTCAGTAGACATCTCTAAACAACAGAGAGTTTTTAATGCCAAAATTGTCTTCCCAATGAAAATAAGCATGCGCTAAAGGACACCACTAAACAACTAACACTTTCCCAATGCATCATTTATTGATTTCAAATATAAGATATATTCCTGCTATTGGAGACAATTCAAAATATCAAAATTGAACAAAGAATATATACCTATAATACAATATAATGCGGCTTATAATTGTAGAACCACATTTGAAAATTATCCCGCATGTGTTTCTTTTGAAAGAAAAATCAAAATTTATTTTAAGGAGAAATAACGATTATTTCTAACCTTAGGAATGAAGTTTGAAAGGATGAGTTGTGAAGAGTAATGATAAACGGAAAAAATAAGGTAGCCTAGTGAACATGGCATCTGCCTGGTAAGCGGAACACTGTGGGTTCGATTCCCATCCCTGGACACTTTTATTTTCCGTTTATCATTATTCTTCACAATTCATCCTTTCATATTTCATCCCTAAGGTTAGAAATAATAGTTATTTCTCCTTAAAATAAATTTTGATTTTTCGTTCAAAAGAAACACATGCGGGATAATTTTCTAATGTCGTTCTACAATATATACCTATATTTAAATAAAATCCAATTTCAATGTTTAATAATATTTTTAACACAAAGCAATAACGCGCCATCTATACATATAAAATGAAAGGATTTAAAAGCATGAATGTTTCTTTTATACATAATACAAACTTCTACTGTCCTTACTGCGATATATTGGGAGGGCTCTCTTGGCTCATCAGTGGTGAACCCTCCCAGCGGTTTCGCCAATTTAATCCACCAGACCGCCTCTGTCCTATAAGCTCATGTCCATAGTTTTCTTGAAAACCATTTCTGAGATTCCATCCTTCAGTGTTGCGTATATAAGCAGAATCGTCCAATACAGTATTAGAGCTCTGAGAGGCGGTCTGGTGGATTAAATTGGCGAAACCACTGGGAGGGTTCACCACTGATGAGCCAAGCCCTCCCAATATATTTTTTCATCGCAGTAAGGGCAGTAGAAGTTTGTATTATGTATAAAAGAAACATTCGTGCTTTTAAATCCTTTCATTTTATAATAATATTTTTAACTAGTTCACTGTAACCATTTACTAAGTGTTAAACAATGATATAATATGCTATAATAATGAATAAATATAATATACTCATATTTTTAAAGTTTTATCATATAAAAAAATAGCAACTCTCTGGTAAAAGGCCACCTCTCTGTGAAGGACACTTTTCTCTGCAACTAGGTGTTGTCTTTTACAGGGAGTTTACTAGAGGTCTTTTATTGTCTTTCATGGGGAGACTAGTGAATGCAAAGTCACACTGAGTGGTTCTCCCAGGTCTTCAGACCAAACAGCTGGTGTACTCCTCTTTCATTCTCCATAAGACCTCTGGGAAAACCCCAGGACTATAATAGAAAAGCTGAGACAATGGAACATAATGGAGATCATTTAAACGACTTGAGGAATAAGCAACAACAACAGTGTACACCTATCCCCCGATTTACACGGTAGATACGTTCCTGAGAAAAACGTGTAAATTGGGGGATAGGTGTACACAGAAATAAAAATAAAATGCATTGACAGGTTAAAATATGTAGTCAGCACATAAGCTCGGGATTCCTCGTGAGATGTGTACACAGCGCATGTGTTCAATCACAGTAGCATTTAGCATAGTGCGATAAAAACAAAAAACAAAAAAAACTTATTTGGAAAACCGTGTAAAAGCAAAAACGTGTAAAACAAGTACCGTGTAAATCGGGGGATAGGTGTATGTTGAACTATGCTTTCTATTTTTTTCCATTCTGTTAATTTAACTATAGAGCTCACCTGTCATGTTAAAATAGACATCAAAGCTAGACGCCATATCTGGCCAAGTCACTTTGTCAGCTAAGTATCTCTTTGGTGGATTGTGAAGATTCCATTAGATTTAAGACAATCTCCCTTATCCACTATAGAAGAAGACACAAGTCAGGGAGAATAACTTCTTCTTTCTTATCTCAAAACCATGATAATGGTGGGTAGTTAGCGACTGCTTTTTTTTACTGTAAGCGCACCACATGTCTACACATGTGAAAAGCAGTTCGACTTTGCACTTAAAAATGTGCCAGAGCCCCATTTGGTTACTTGCACTCGCTGGTGGGGTTGGACTTTTGCAAGAATCGGGGTCCATTGGAGCATTTTTTTTTTTTTTAAACAGAAAAAAGTGTCCAATGTGGGAATCGAACCCGGGTCGTAGTGGTCGAAAACCAAACAGTTTAACCAGCTTTCCACCGACCCCCCTTATATATGAGAACGATTGTACAAGCTTTTGGACAAGATGTCCTTTTACATCCTTGCAAATCTCAAGGAATAAAGTCCGCCCTAAACTGACAAGGGCCATTACCCAAAACCATGGTCTCTAGGTGGATGCTTCTCAGTTTTCCAAAGCAGGTATTGTGGTTAGTTTGCAGTGACAGTCAATAGATGGCATTTATCTTTAACCATTGGTTTTCGACGCTACGACCCGGGTTCGATTCCCGCATTGAGCACTTTTTTCTGATTTAAAAAAAGAAATTGCTCCAATGGCCCTCGATTCTTGCAAAATTACAACCCCACCAGCGAGGGCAAGTAACCAAACAGGGCTCTGGCACATTTATAAGTGCAAAGTTGAACTGCTTTTCACATGTGTAGACATGTGGTACACTTACAGTAAAAGCAGTCACCTACTTCTACCCACCATGATTATCATGGTCTATACCATGTGTACTAGGGATAAGAAAAAGAAAAAAAACTATCTTCCATCAGGTAATTGAAGGCAGTGAGAGGCTTACTCTCAACTTGAGCATGCCGATGGTAACCTGGAAGAGAATGACAGAGCCGTGGTAGAAGAGGAGGTCCCAGATCCGCAGCAGGATCTTCATGTGGAGGACTCCAGCAAAGAGGGTGAGAAACCAGTGGAGGGTGATGAGTGAGAGTTCTGGAGGGAACATGCTGAGTTAGTAGGGAGGGACAAGTTAGTAGGGAGGGACAAGTTAGTAGGGAGGGACAAGTTAGTAGGGAGGGGCAAGTTAGTAGGGAGGGACAAGTTAGTAGACAGACAGACTTCCCATAGGGTTAGTACTTGGTAGAGTTAGTATTGTGGGAATACTACACTCATGGACAAAACTTAAGAAAGTGGAAAGTCTTTGAATATCAACCTGTCATCTATTTTTTTAGAAAGACAGAGGTTGTTCACACTTGGTTATCTCGTGTGTCTTCAATAAAGGTCACTGTAATATCTTTCAGAGTTATTGTCTGAATCCCGATATACATGGTAAAAGGTACAACTTCCTTAAGTTTTGTCCATGAGTGTATCTTGTTGATAGGAAGTAAATACAATAAGGAAAATTCTTCAGAAGTTATAAAGGTTAGAATGAAATCGAGATGATTTTTTAATATAGTAAAGTAGTTATTGCTTCTTATCTTTTCACTTGTGCAAAAATTACACAAATCCCATGAGTCCATGCTCCTCAAGCTGTGTTTCTTCTCTTCTTTTTCTTTCTTATCTCCCCTCAATCATATTAGGGTATCAAGCTTGTAGAGTCAAGCTGTGTTGGAAGATAAGCAGCGGTCTTTCCCAAAGGTCATGTGGTAAAGTGGTTTCAATATACAGCTCATCCTTGTAATGACATCTTCACATGACACCAAGTTTATGGTGTTATAGCCAGAGATTGGGACTTGGAACCTATGAATTATGATGTTATACACATGATAGAGGTGTCACACAGAGCTACCAATGGAGAGAGGGATGTACCAATGTCATGATGGGAGAGCAGAGAGGTGTCACACAGAGCTACCACTGGAGAGAGGGATGTACCAATGTCATGATGGGAGAGCAGAGAGGTGTCACACAGAGCTACCACTGGAGAGAGGGATGTACCAATGTCATGATGGGAGAGCAGAGAGGTGTCACACAGAGCTACCACTGGAGAGAGGGATGTACCAATGTCATGATGGGAGAGCAGAGAGTGCAGCGAGGGCAGCAGCGAGGGCAGCAGGGAGGCCAACACCCGCTGGTCGGCCTGCACCCCGAGGAGAGAGCTGGAGTAGTAACTGGCCGGCACCAGCTCCTCCACCACCCAGCTCACCAGCCAGAACACCTCTTCTTCCTCCAGGAACAGCAGAAGAGACGCCACAATCTGGGGGCACAGCACATCTCTCTGAGTCTGTTTGTGTGGAGACAACATTGTGCAGAGATAATTCAATAAACCAAACTTTTTTTTCTTGTCCCAGGTCTGGACTTCAAGTCTAGACCAGATCCAAAAGGCCATGCCTCTTTATCGCCTCGATGACCACAGCTGGGTTGGTGTAGATGTCTGTTCGGTAATTCCCAATGCATTACACGATATGTTCTGGGCTCGCTGGAGAATCCTGACATTTGGTGCAATTCGGAAAGGTTTTGGATCCACTTGTGAAAATCATTGGATGTAGATGGCCTTTTCTAAGACGGGAAAGCTTGGTGAAGTCTGATCTGTAAGGTGTGAGTTGGTTTTCAGGAGGGGAGATAAACCAAACATGAATCACTGATGCCATTTCTTCTTTCTTATCTCCACTCAATCATATCAGGGTATCAAGCTTGTAGAGCTTGTTGATGGTGTCTGTTGGGAATGAGTAGAGCTCATCAATAGATAAGTCAATATAGTCAATAATGTGTTTTGGGGTTGCAGGTTGAGAATTGCACTTAGTACATAGTGGGAAAACTTTGCAACCCTCTGGAAAGTCATTGTACGTAGATACCCAGACTTAAGTCTGGAAATCGAAGACTGTTGTTCCCTTGGGAGGACAGAACCAGTGCTTGTCCCAATGCCATTTAAAACACAAGAACTAAACATATAACGACTCACTTCTTTATTTGGATAAAACTGTGTGAGATTTCAAACCAAGAGGTTTTTCTTTAAGGCCCTAATACAACCTTTCAGTATTAATATGTGGTATCTATTGGCAGAGCTGACTGCTACAGGGCGCGTCCCCAGGTGGCGAATAGGGGAACCACCTTCAGATATGAAGGCCAGCTGTGAAACAAGCAGAATAACTGACGAATAAGCAGTCGCGGACCAACAGCAGCATTTTTAGAAGAGGAGTAGACCTCTTTAAAAATCCTGACTTCAACTGACCCAGTTGATAGACCTCAGCAAGGGTCCCACTCCAGGGATACGGAGGAGCTGCGTCTGTACTCATGTTAGAGTCAGCAGCTAAGGCGTCTGCTTCCATGTTAGGAATGGCCTCAAACTACAGGCAAAGTCAGACTTTCACCAAAGTGTGCCTGGATCATGGTGCCATGATCAACGAAAGCTGCACCTCTACACCTCATTCCATGAGAACACTCATGAAATTTGTGTAATCTTTACACAAGGGGATAAGAAATAACAACAACAATATGTGGTATAAAAGGTGGGAAATGAGCGCATCACAAGTTGGATGCGGGATCTAGGCAACCAGAGGGAGAAGGGCTGGCACAGCAGGATGGCTTCTCATGTCGCACCCAATCCTCAACTGTCTTAAAAGTCCCGGGGTGTTAACTAACAGGTCCCAAGTGATTGTCCCTGGGAATGTCACTGGTTTGTCAAATGGTTGGACTTTACCCTCTGTCTGGGTTTCCTGTAGGTTGGCTTTATTGGTGCTATACAAGAGTTCTATACAAGAGGGGAGATGTTGAGTTTTATACTACATATAGAACCTCCCTTTAGCAGACACCTCGCTAGAGGACACCTCTCTATAAAAGACAGTTTTCATTTGCAAAATTACCATTTTTACTATTTAGCAACTCTCCGGCAATAGGACATCTCTCCCTAAAGGACACTTTGGTTCTGCAATTAGGTGTTGCTTACAGGGAGGTTCTACTGTATATGTTTATAATTTTCAAGAAGTGAAGGGGGGATAACTCACCACTCCGGTGCCCTGACAGTAGCCAATGTCAGGGTAGAGCCAGGCAATGCTGCGCAGAATTCTCCTGAGCCGCGGGATGCCAGTGCTGGTCATGTGAGAGAAGCAGGCATTGGTGGGCATGGTACGCAGAAGGTCCTGCCACAGCATCCTGTATCTCCCTGCTGGCTGCCCACAGCGATGGTCCTACCTTCTCTATCTGCTTGGAGGTCATGACGTGGTCGTTGGAGCTGACCCGCACCACATCCTTGTAGCTCATCTCTGAGGTCTGCTTCTTCTTCAGGGCCCCGGAGATCCTCATCCAGAGCTGGGGGCGGAGGGAGTGGGGGATACCCTGGGCCAACATCTTGTCCAGCTTGTCTGAGCGGGGGAGCTGCACCTCCACCTGCACCACAGACAGGTGCCAAACCTAACATCCAGAAAAAAAAGAGAAATTTTGAATTCTAATCTCATGTGCAGTGATTACACCAGGATTACAAGAACAGGAAACCTAACGCATTTGACATTTGATAGGGTTGAGAAAACTTTCCCGCTCTCTCTGCGTCAAATCGCTCACAAATCCATATTCACCACAGTCTAGAGTTAATACATCTGTTATTGTAAATTTTATGTCAAGTCTAAATGACCTATATTTGTTGTTTGAGGTAGGGCAGTGCTTGAAGTATGTTTATAAGTTTATTTGTATTTCTACTGTCCTCAAAGCTTATGTCCATTGTTTGTTTAAAATACCTTCTCCAAGAGTTTAGCTTCAGTATCAACATAAAAGGGAGTCAATGGACAAGTGGTGAGAAATTCTCGTTACCCTAGTTTGTGCTTATTCGAATATTTCTTGGTAACTACTTTCACATACAATGTGTCTCTGATAAGAGCCCACCTCTGGGAAAGACTGGATTCAGAAATAGTGTCTTATAGGAGCCTCTCTACCAAGTAGCCAGTACCTTGTCCCAGGTGAGGTCCCCCACTTCCTTGTTGTGGGTGAACTCCAGGTGGGCCAGCCACTGCAGCCGGTGCTGGGGGTCCTCCACAAAGGAGGAACTCAGCAGTTTGGAGGAGCTGGGCTCCGGACCATCTGTCATAACATCACATGTAGGTATCAGGACAGTGAAGGTCACAGAGTTCTAACATGGTTTTCTTCAAAGTCTCCATGATGGGTGAGCTGCTGTCATTGTTTGGCTGTCAAGGGGGCACTGCATGTTTGGGGTGACTAGCATATTTCTCACAACCTTGTTATCATCCCTGGAACATTGGTCATGTCGGCTTCCCCGGACACAGTATCATCTATATCATTATTTAGTCCATAAGTCTCCATGAGTGAAAAGAGTTGCTGTCATTGTTTGGCTGTCAAGGGAACACTGCATGGAGGTGACAGTCAGACTTTGCTCCCCTTTAGTCTCCCTCTAGTCCCTCCTTTTTTAGTCATGTTTGGGGTGACTAGCATATTTCTCAACATTATTGTCATCCCTGGAACATAGGTCCCGTCGGCTTCCTCAGACGCGGTAGCATTCACAACACTATTTAGTCCATAAGTCATGTTATGATGGAGAGTTGCTGTCATTGTTTGGCTGTCAAGGGAACACTGCATGGAGGTGACAGTCAGACTTTGCTCCCCTTTAGTCTCCCTCTAGTCCCTCCTTTTTTAGTCATGTTTGGGGTGACTAGCATATTTCTCAACATTATTGTCATCCCTGGAACATAGGTCCCGTCGGCTTCCTCGAACATGGTAGCATTTATATCAATATTTAGTCCATAAGTCATGTTATGATGGGTGAGCTGCTGTCATTGGTTGGCTGCCCAGGGGACACTGCATGGAGGCGACAGCCAGACTTTACTCCCCTCTAGTCTCCCTTTAGCTCCCCCTTTGCATTTCTTTAGTCATGTTTGAGGGGCTTAGCATATTTCTCAACATTATTGTCATTCCTGGAACATAGGTCCCGTTGGCTTCCTTAGACGCTGTGGCATTTACATCAATATTTAGTCCATAAGTCATGCTATGATGGAGAGCTGCTGTCGTTGTTTGGCTATCCACCACATGGAGGTGACGACTGTTCCCCGATTTCTTCAAAGTGAAAATATCAGGCTTCCAGGTATAAGTTTCTTATAAAACATTTTAACTCACAAATCTTCACTGCATGCGCTTTTATTGAATTTGCTATTCAGATGATAAGGTATACAATTTGGATTATAGATTAGAACTACAAGGTAATAAGACCAAATAAATTAATAGTGTGTGACATTTGGAGTCTTTTGTCTGATGACGCTGTTAACAAAATGTTACACACTATTAATTTATTTGAATTTGGTCTTATTACCTTGTGATTCTAAAAATAAATTAAAATACACAAGTTAGAAATATAAAAATATAAAAATTTTAATATATATATTTGCATATATCCCTAGCATTAACTTTTCTTGGTGTTTTACTTAGTTTTTTAGCTTGAATTCCCTGAAAAGTTTGGCAAGTTAAACAAAGAATGATGCAAGCACACATCTTTTACATATAAGACAAACTTTCTTCTGTTCTTAGGGCGATGAATAAATATTTGGGAGGGCCTGGCTCATCAGTGGTGAACCCCTCAAATATTTATCGCAGTAAGAACAAAGAGATTATAATCAATTTCTATGCAACTAAGTCTACATCTATACTGCATTCTGAGATTTTGTATGCAACTTGCAGCCTGAGGCAGATGGCATCGGGCGGCATTTTATTCTTTTATACATGTTCTCCTGTAGAAGGGCAGAGATGCCTGAAAGCTTGAGATTACGTTAATAAAATAAAAATAAACTTTTCTCCAGAAACCTTTTTAATTATCTAATCTATACTGTATTCCACAGGCAAAGTCAGACTTTCACCAAAGTGTACCATGGTGCCATGATTAACGAAAGCTGCACCCCTACACCCCATTCCATGAAATCATATGTTTTTAACTCCACCTTTGCCGGTCCCAAGCCCGAATGAAAAAGGAGGAGGGGGAGCAGTAACAAGCTCGCTAAAAAACCTGGGCTCAGCTGGCCATGTTGATAGTACCCTGTAAGGGCTCCTAATCCAGGGATACAGGATGAGTTTGTACTCCATGTTAGGAGCGGCTGCACATGGCATCTGTTCCTCATGTCAGAGGCGGCCATTTCTTTTGGAGCTAAGTCGGCCTGCCACTGAGTAGTGCTCTCAGTCTTAATGACAAAGGCAGACGCATTCTACTTCACCCCGTCATGATGGTTGTCAAACACCATCAAAAGTCTAAAGCTCTACAAGCTTGATACCCTAATATGATTGAGTGGAGAAAAGAAAGAAGAAGAAGATGTTTTTGAACTAATGGAATTCGTGTAATCTTTACACAAGGGGATGAGAAACAACAACAACAACGTACTGTATTCTGAGGAAAGAGAAGACTTGGTATGCAACTTGCAGTCTGGGGCAGGTGGTACATTCCAGACCCGAGCGAGGGATTCTCTACAAACTTGATCCAGAAACATTCAACAAAGACAGCTCTTCATATTTTTCTTTCTTGAATGCACACATTTGGTA
>CP092871.1:1088173-1104740 GCA_030710605.1 Cordylochernes scorpioides | reverse complement strand
GAGTCCAGCATTTTAATTTCTGTGTCTACAGTAGATAGGGGCATGGAGTCCAGCATTTTAATTTCTGTGTCTGCAGTAGTTAGGGGCATGGAGTCCAGCATTTTAATTTCTGTGTCTACAGTAGTTAGGGGCATGGAGTCCAGCATTTTAATTTCTGTGTCTTCAGTAGTTAGAGGCATGGAGTCCAGAATTTTAATTTCTGTGTCTACAGTAGATAGGGGCATGGAGTCCAGATTTTAATTTCTGTGTCTACAGTAGTTAGGGGCATGGAGTCCAGCATTTTAATTTCTGTGTCTGCAGTAGTTAGGGCATGGAGTCCAGCATTTTAATTTCTGTGTCTGCAGTAGTTAGGGGCATGGAGTCCAGCATTTTAATTTCTGTGTCTACAGTAGTTAGGGGCATGGAGTCCAGCATTTTAATTTCTGTGTCTACAGTAGATAGGGGCATGGAGTCCAGCATTTTAATTTCTGTGTCTGCAGTAGTTAGGGGCATGGAGTCCAGCATTTTAATTTCTGTGTCTACAGTAGTTAGGGGCATGGAGTCCAGCATTTTAATTTCTGTGTCTGCAGTAGTTAGGGGCATGGAGTCCAGAATTTTAATTTCTGTGTCTACAGTAGTTAGGGGCATGGAGTCCAGAATTTTACCCTCTGTGTCTACAGTAGTTAGGGGCATGGAGTCCAGCATTTTAATTTCTGTGTCTGCAGTAGTTAGGGGCATGGAGTCCAGCATTTTAATTTCTGTGTCTACAGTAGATAGGGGCATGGAGTCCAGCATTTTAATTTCTGTGTCTACAGTAGTTAGGGGCATGGAGTCCAGCATTTTAATTTCTGTGTCTGCAGTAGTTAGGGGCATGGAGTCCAGCATTTTAATTTCTGTGTCTACAGTAGATAGGGGCATGGAGTCCAGCATTTTAATTTCTGTGTCTACAGTAGTTAGGGGCATGGAGTCCAGCATTTGATATCTGTGTCTACAGTAGTTAGGGGCATGGAGTCCAGCATTTTAATTTCTGTGTCTGCAGTAGTTAAGGGCATGGAGTCCAGAATTTTAATTTCTGTGTCTACAGTAGTTAGGGGCATGGAGTCCAGCATTTTGATTTCTGTGTCTACAGTAGTTAGGGGCATGGAGTCCAGCATTTTGATTCTGTGTCTACAGTAGTTAGGGGCATGGAGTCCAGAATTTTTATTTCTGTGTCTACAGTAGTTAGGGGCATGGAGTCCAGCAATTTTATTTCTGTGTCTACAGTAGTTAGGGGCATGGAGTCCAGAATTTTAATTTCTGTGTCTACAGTAGTTAGGGGCATGGAGTCCAGCATTTTGATATCTGTGTCTACAGTAGTTAGGGGGCATGGAGTCCAGCATTTTGATATCTGTGTCTACAGTAGTTAGGGGCATGGAGTCCAGAATTTAATTTCTGTGTCTACAGTAGTTAGGGGCATGGAGTCCAGCATTTTGATATCTGTGTCTACAGTAGTTAGGGGCATGGAGTCCAGCATTTTGATATCTGTGTCTACAGTAGTTAGGGGCATGGTGTCCAGCATTTTGATATCTGTGTCTACAGTAGTTAGGGGCATGGAGTCCAGCATTTTAATTTCTGTGTCTGCAGTAGTTAGGGGCATGGAGTCCAGCATTTTAATTTCTGTGTCTACAGTAGTTAGGGGCATGGAGTCCAGAATTTTAATTTCTGTGTCTACAGTAGTTAGGGGCATGGAGTCCAGCATTTTAATTTCTGTGTCTACAGTAGATAGGGGCATGGAGTCCAGCATTTTAATTTCTGTGTCTACAGTAGTTAGGGGCATGGAGTCCAGCATTTTGATTTCTGTGTCTACAGTAGTTAGGGGCATGGAGTCCAGCATTTTGATTTCTGTGTCTACAGTAGTTAGGGGCATGGAGTCCAGAATTTTAATTTCTGTGTCTACAGTAGTTAGGGGCATGGAGTCCAGAATTTTAATTTCTGTGTCTACATTAGTTAGGGCATGGAGTCCAGCATTTTAATTTCTGTGTCTACAGTAGTTAGGGGCATGGAGTCCAGCATTTTAATTTCTGTGTCTACAGTAGTTAGGGCATGGAGTCCAGCATTTTAATTTCTGTGTCTACAGTAGTTAGGGGCATGGAGTCCAGAATTTTAATTTCTGTGTCTGCAGTAGTTAGGGGCATGGAGTCCAGCATTTTAATTTCTGTGTCTGCAGTAGATAGGGCATGGAGTCCAGAATTTTAATTTCTGTGTCTCTAGTAGTTAGGGGCATGGAGTCCAGCATTTTAATATCTGTGTCTACAGTAGTTAGGGGCATGGAGTCCAGCATTTTAATTTCTGTGTCTACAGTAGTTAGGGGCATGGAGTCCAGAATTTTAATTTCTGTGTCTACAGTAGTTAGGGGCATGGAGTCCATCATTTTAATTTCTGTGTCTGCAGTAGTTAGGGGCATGGAGTCCAGAATTTTAATTTCTGTGTCTACAGTAGTTAGGGGCATGGAGTCCAGAATTTTAATTTCTGTGTCTACAGTAGATAGGGGCATGGAGTCCAGCATTTTAATTTCTGTGTCTGCAGTAGTTAGGGGCATGGAGTCCAGCATTTTAATTTCTGTGTCTGCAGTAGATAGGGGCATGGAGTCCAGAATTTTAATTTCTGTGTCTGCAGTAGTTAGGGGCATGGAGTCCAGCATTTTAATTTCTGTGTCTACAGTAGTTAGGGGCATGGAGTCCAGCATTTTAATTTCTCTGTCTGCAGTAGTTAGGGGCATGGAGTCCAGCATTTTAATTTCTGTGTCTACAGTAGTTAGGGGCATGGAGTCCAGCATTTTAATTTCTGTGTCTACAGTAGTTAGGGGCATGGAGTCCAGCATTTTAATTTCTGTGTCTGCAGTAGTTAGGGGCATGGAGTCCAGCATTTTAATTTCTGTGTCTGCAGTAGATAGGGGCATGGAGTCCAGAATTTTAATTTCTGTGTCTGCAGTAGTTAGGGGCATGGAGTCCAGCATTTTAATTTCTCTGTCTACAGTAGATAGGGGCATGGAGTCCAGCATTTTAATTTCTGTGTCTACAGTAGTTAGGGGCATGGAGTCCAGCATTTTGATATCTGTGTCTACAGTAGTTAGGGGCATGGAGTCCCAGCATTTTGATATCTGTGTCTACAGTAGTTAGGGGCATGGAGTCCAGCATTTTGATATCTGTGTCTACAGTAGTTAGGGGCATGGAGTCCAGAATTTTAATTTCTGTGTCTACAGTAGTTAGGGGCATGGAGTCCAGCATTTTGATATCTGTGTCTACAGTAGTTAGGGGCATGGAGTCCAGCATTTTGATATCTGTGTCTACAGTAGTTAGGGGCATGGTGTCCAGCATTTTGATATCTGTGTCTACAGTAGTTAGGGGCATGGAGTCCAGCATTTTAATTTCTGTGTCTGCAGTAGTTAGGGGCATGGAGTCCAGCATTTTAATTTCTCTGTCTACAGTAGATAGGGGCATGGAGTCCAGCATTTTAATTTCTGTGTCTACAGTAGTTAGGGGCATGGAGTCCAGCATTTTGATATCTGTGTCTACAGTAGTTAGGGGCATGGAGTCCAGCATTTTGATATCTGTGTCTACAGTAGTTAGGGGCATGGAGTCCAGCATTTTTGATATCTGTGTCTACAGTAGTTAGGGGCATGGAGTCCAGAATTTTAATTTCTGTGTCTACAGTAGTTAGGGGCATGGAGTCCAGCATTTTGATATCTGTGTCTACAGTAGTTAGGGGCATGGAGTCCAGCATTTTGATATCTGTGTCTACAGTAGTTAGGGGCATGGAGTCCAGCATTTTGATATCTGTGTCTACAGTAGTTAGGGGCATGGAGTCCAGCATTTTAATTTCTGTGTCTGCAGTAGTTAGGGGCATGGAGTCCAGCATTTTAATTTCTGTGTCTACAGTAGTTAGGGGCATGGAGTCCAGCATTTTAATTTCTGTGTCTACAGTAGTTAGGGGCATGGAGTCCAGCATTTTAATTTCTGTGTCTACAGTAGTTAGGGCATGGAGTCCAGCATTTTAATTTCTGTGTCTACAGTAGTTAGGGGCATGGAGTCCAGCATTTTAATTTCTGTGTCTACAGTAGATAGGGGCATGGAGTCCAGCATTTTAATTTCTGTGTCTGCAGTAGTTAGGGGCATGGAGTCCAGCATTTTAATTTCTGTGTCTACAGTAGTTAGGGGCATGGAGTCCAGCATTTTAATTTCTGTGTCTTCAGTAGTTAGAGGCATGGAGTCTAGAATTTTAATTTCTGTGTCTACAGTAGATAGGGGCATGGAGTCCAGAATTTTAATTACTGTGTCTACAGTAGTTAGGGGCATGGAGTCCAGCATTTTAATTTCTGTGTCTGCAGTAGTTAGGGGCATGGAGTCCAGCATTTTAATTTCTGTGTCTGCAGTAGTTAGGGGCATGGAGTCCAGCATTTTAATTTCTGTGTCTACAGTAGTTAGGGGCATGGAGTCCAGCATTTTAATTTCTGTGTCTACAGTAGATAGGGGCATGGAGTCCAGCATTTTAATTTCTGTGTCTGCAGTAGATAGGGGCATGGAGTCCAGCATTTTAATTTCTGTGTCTGCAGTAGTTAGGGGCATGGAGTCCAGCATTTTAATTTCTGTGTCTGCAGTAGTTAGGGGCATGGAGTCCAGCATTTTAATTTCTGTGTCTGCAGTAGTTAGGGGCATGGAGTCCAGCATTTTAATTTCTGTGTCTGCAGTAGTTAGGGGCATGGAGTCCAGCATTTTGATATCTGTGTCTACAGTAGTTAGGGGCATGGAGTCCAGCATTTTAATTTCTGTGTCTACAGTAGTTAGGGGCATGGAGTCCAGCATTTTAATTTCTGTGTCTACAGTAGTTAGGGGCATGGAGTCCAGCATTTTAATTTCTGTGTCTACAGTAGTTAGGGGCATGGAGTCCAGCATTTTAATATCTGTGTCTACAGTAGTTAGGGGCATGGAGTCCAGCATTTTAATTTCTGTGTCTACAGTAGATAGGGGCATGGAGTCCAGCATTTTAATTTCTGTGTCCACAGTAGATAGAGGCATGGAGTCCAGCATTTTAATTTCTGTGTCTACAGTAGTTAGGGGCATGGAGTCCAGCATTTTAATTTCTGTGTCTGCAGTAGTTAGGGGCATGGAGTCCAGCATTTTAATTTCTGTGTCTGCAGTAGTTAGGGGCATGGAGTCCAGCATTTTAATTTCTGTGTCTACAGTAGTTAGGGGCATGGAGTCCAGCATTTTAATTTCTGTGTCTTCAGTAGTTAGAGGGCATGGAGTCCAGCATTTTAATTTCTGTGTCTACAGTAGTTAGGGGCATGGAGTCCAGAATTTTAATTTCTGTGTCTGCAGTAGTTAGGGGCATGGAGTCCAGCATTTTAATTTCTGTGTCTGCAGTAGTTAGGGGCATGGAATCCAGAATTTTAATTTCTGTGTCTACAGTAGTTAGGGGCATGGAGTCCAGCATTTTAATTTCTGTGTCTGCAGTAGTTAGGGGCATGGAGTCCAGAATTTTACCCTCTGTGTCTGTAGTAGATAAGGACGTGTGCAGTCCAGCACTAGTCTGCCATTTATTCCTAGATGAAAGAATTCAAACGTCGTCGAAAATCAACACAAGATGAGTCCCGGTAACCTTTTAGACCCAATCTGTCATTACCATAACATTAAATCAAAATTCCAAAGGATTTTACTAGAATCTTTCGTCTCTCATGATTTAAACAGTATCAACAGACATATATACCATCTCAGTACCATTCAGTCAGGAAACCTTCATTTTCACCTACTTCATCTTTCCCAGATTGTCCTTCACTCCCATAGCCCTATGTGTGTGTCCTATTTAATTTCAATTTGTATATAGGGGAAGTTTTTTATTTCATGTCTATTTTATTCGAATATATAGCTATCCTATAGTTTTATGAAATATATATAATACTAGACGAATGAATTCCTCGAGTGCAATTTCCTTCATACTGAAATTACATCAATGATAAATATTAGAAGTGCCATAGAATAGCAATACAGAAGTAACACAATAAACCACAGGCAAAAAGTGTGTGTGATGGCAAAAATTGTATTAGTGTTTAGGTATTTGATTTAATTATTTTTTGCAATCCATTTGGTTGTTTCAAAATCAATATAGTTTAAATAGATGGCAGCTTCTCCACCCAACCCCCGAGGTACCCGCCCCAGCGCATTAACCCTTGAAATTGCCCGAGTTGAGTGAGTGACTGCGATGCCCATCTTCTCAGTAAGAATAAGAAAAAAATAGGTTTATAAAAAAATGAATCCAAAATACTGGAATGTAAATATTTTTCTGTAAAAAAATAAATAAAAGAGCACAGGGAAATTAGGCAAACATATGTGTTTGCTTAATGACAGCGACTGCATTTTAAATGATTTTTCTTTATAGAGATAAAAAAAGGGGCCAGAACAAATATTAATAAAAATATACGAAAGCCATTATTTACATACAGTAATGCTAATTTTGTATTTTTTTTTTAAATAGCATTGTGTGCACTCACCGTAACTTAGTAATATAAATTTCTCTCTCAATACTCAATACTTTTGTAAAAAAAAGTAACACTCGTATAAAAGATATTTCAAAAAAAGACGAAGCAACTTGAAACAAAAATGCAGAACGATTATTGGTCGCTTAATTGGCCTGGTGTTGTTACTTCGCCTCGTATTTACTCCGCGTAAAAAAAAAAAGTTCTTCAAATTAAAAAAAAAAATAAATAGCAAAAAATACTAATCAAAATGTAGCCGAAAATTTCCCTCAGGTTTATAAAAAGCGACATGCAAAATTTGGTACCAATTAGTTCAGTAGTTTATCACGAAACAGACATTGACTTTTATATATTACGATGTACTAGAGCGCCATCTGTTATCAAATTATAAAACTATTTTAGAGGCGTAATATTCTTTTTAAAATAAATCAATTTCTACTGTCCTTACTGCGATGGAAAAATTAAAGGGAGGGCCTGGCTCATCAGTGGTGAACCCTCCCAGCGGTTTCGCCAGTTTAATCTACCATACCGCTGTTATATTGCATTTTTGGAACTTCCTTTTATAGGTGACTGTTGTAAGACTCTTGGCATGGGTATTTTAGAAGAACTATGGACATAAGCTTTTAGGACAGCAGAATTAAATATAATTATAAATATATAATATGCTTCGAGCAATCGCTCTTCCGCAAATATCAAATTGTGTCTTTTATTAGAACAATAATGTTACGATGTACTAGAGCGCCATCTGTTATCAAATTATAAAACTATTTTAGAGGCGTAATATTCTTTTTAAAATAAATCAATTTCTACTGTCCTTACTGCGATGGAAAAATTAAAGGGAGGGCATTAATTTTTCCATCGCAGTAAGGACAGTAGAAATTGATTTATGTTAAAAACAATATTTCGCCTCTAAAATACTTTTATATATAATATGTATAAAATGTTTATATGTAAATTTTATTTTGCTGTTTTTAAATATAAATGAGAATATTATTGTATATTTATATATCACCTCATTCACTCAATGTGGAAGGAATATAAAGATCTGAAAGCTTTTACTTTGCACGAGTAGAAAAACGCATTGCTAACGTTTATATTCTTATTTTATAAAATAGATTGAATATTTACATGCAAATATCCATATAGTATATAGCGTGTGTTTGGTAATAAATAAAAACATATTTAGAAATCAGTTCGATTTTTGCACTTTCAAATTTTCTAAAACTTTGTTTGGCTACTTTCACTCACTCGTTAACTTGTTCCGTGATATTTGGCTAAACCAATTTCTTGATTTATCAAGAAAAGTCAACCACATAGGCGTTTCGGTCTGTTGGCCCTCGTCAGCGTGGGGGCAGACTGTACCTCTACGTCCAAATATTTGATCCCAGAGGCTTCCTGAGAAATCAAGAAATGGGTATTTAAGGCCAAGTTTGCGTAAATACGCTTCTCCACATAGGCGTTTCGGTCTGTTGGCCCTCGTCAGCGTGGGGCAGACTGTACCTCTACGTCCAAATATTTGGTCCCAGAGGCTTCCTGAGAAATCAAGAAATGGGTATTTAAGGCCAAGTTTGCGTAAATACACTTCTCCACATAGGCGTTTCGGGCTGTTGGCCCTCGTCAGCGTGGGGCAGACTGTACCTCTACGTCCAAATATTTGGTCCCAGAGGCTTCCTGAGAAATCAAGAAATGGGTATTTAAGGCCAAGTTTGCGTAAATACGCTTCTCCACATAGGCGTTTCGGTCTGTTGGCCCTCAGCGTGATGCAGACTGTACATATACGGCCAAATATTTGATTCCAGAGGCTTCCTGAGAAATCAAGAAATGGGTATTTAAGGCCAAGTTTGCGTAAATACGCTTCTCCACATACGCGTTTCGGGCTGTTGGCCCTCAGCGTGGTGCAGACTGTACCTCTACGTCCAAATATTTGGTCCCAGAGGCTTCCTGAGAAATCAAGAAATGGGTATTTAAGGCCAAGTTTGCGTAAATACGCTTCTCCACATAGGCGTTTCGGTCTGTTGGCCCTCAGCGTGATGCAGACTGTACATATACGGCCAAATATTTGATTCCAGAGGCTTCCTGAGAAATCAAGAAATGGGTATTTAAGGCCAAGTTTGCGTAAATACGCTTTTCTTGGGAAAAAAAATAGATCGGCGCGTTATTTCTCTATATCAATCGACAATAGGCAGTTTGTACCATTCCTCCCCGTTATAATCAGGGAAGGGGGAAAAGTTGCCATTGGGAGAGAGAGACAGATGTCTTCAATAACATTCCTGCCATTTGCCAAGTGTCTGGCAGAAGATGAAAGTATCGATCCATCCTCAGTGTTGCTTCCATTTGCCACACGTGGCGCCACTTATTAACTTACGTTGTTAATTGAGCTGGTGGAAAAAAATGCTAATATTTCATGGGTATTAGCAGTTTTTTGTCATCACATTAGACATCCGTCTCGCTTGGCTGACTTTAAACTTTTGGTAGTTCCGGGTTCCATCCTGAGAGATGAAGACATCAGAGGTGTGGTTCTTGTTGTCTCCTCTTCGAATGAGAACAACATAATAGAAAGCTTTTTAAGCTATCAATGTAATTACAGTAGAACCTCCCTTTAGCGTACACCCCGCTAGCTGACATATCTCTACAAAGGACAGTTTTCAAAATTACCATTTTTTACTATTTAGCAACTCTCCAGTAAGAAGGACACCTCTCCCTAAAGGACACTTTGGCTCTGTAATTAGGTGTTGTCCTTTACAGGGAGGTAGTTCTACTGTATATGCTATGTACACTCATGGACAAAACTTAAAGAAATTGTACCTTTTACCAAGCCTAAAAATAATTAGAAGAATAATTTGTCGTAATGAAAACTTTGCACATACACTCATTGACAAAATATAAGGAAGTGAAAAGTATTTGCTGTCAACGGTCGTCTTTTTTTTTTTTTTAAGCAGATAGAGAAAATTTCGTTCACACTTGGTTATTTTGTGTGTATTCGAAAAAGGTCACTGTAATATCTTTCAGTTATTGTCTGAATCCCCGATATACACACTAAAAGGTACAACTTCCTTAAGTTTTGTCCATGAGTGTATCTTTCCGAGTTATTGTCTGAATCCCGATATACATGGTAAAAGGTACAACTTACTTAAGTTTTGTCCATGAGTGTATCTTTCAGAGTTATTGTCTGAATCCCGATATACATGGTAAAAGGTATAACTTCCTTTTGTCCATGAGTGTATCTTTCAGAGTTATGGTCTGAATCCCGATATACACACTAAAAGGTACAACTTCCTTAAGTTTTGTCCATGAGTGTATCTTTCAGAGTTATTGTCTGAATCCCGATATACATGCTAAAAGGTACAACTTCCTTAAGTTTTGTCCATGAGTGTATCTTTCAGAGTTATTGTCTGAATCCCGATATACATGCTAAAAGGTACAACTTCCTTAAGTTTTGTCCATGAGTGTATCTTTCAGAGTTATTGTCTGAATCCCGATATACATGCTAAAAGGTACAACTTCCTTAAGTTTTGTCCATGAGTGTATCTTTCAGAGTTTTTGTCTGAATCCCGATATACATGCTAAAAGGTACAACTTCCTTAAGTTTTGTCCATGAGTGTATCTTTCAGAGTTATTGTCTGAATCCCGATATACATGGCAAAAGGTACAACTTCCTTAAGTTTTGTCCATGAGTGTATCTTTCAGAGTTATTGTCTGAATCCCGATATACATGCTAAAAGGTACAACTTCCTTAAGTTTTGTCCATGAGTGTATCTTTCAGAGTTATTGTCTGAATGCCGATATACATGCTAAAAGGTACAACTTCCTTAAGTTTTGTCCATGAGTGTATCTTTCAGAGTTATTGTCTGAATCCCGATATACATGGTAAAAGGTATAACTTCCTTTTGTCCATGAGTGTATCCTTCAGAGTTATGGTCTGAATCCCGATATACACACTAAAAGGTACAACTTCCTTAAGTTTTGTCCATGAGTGTATCTTTCAGAGTTATTGTCTGAATCCCGATATACATGCTAAAAGGTACAACTTCCTTAAGTTTTGTCCATGAGTGTATCTTTCAGAGTTATTGTCTGAATCCCGATATACATGCTAAAAGGTACAACTTCCTTAAGTTTTGTCCATGAGTGTATCTTTCAGAGTTATTGTCTGAATCCCGATATACATGCTAAAAGGTAAAACTTCCTTAAGTTTTGTCCATGAGTGTATCTTTCAGAGTTATTGTCTGAATCCCGATATACATGGCAAAAGGTACAACTTCCTTAAGTTTTGTCCATGAGTGTATCTTTCAGAGTTATTGTCTGAATCCCGATATACATGCTAAAAGGTACAACTTCCTTAAGTTTTGTCCATGAGTGTATCTTTCAGAGTTATTGTCTGAATCCCGATATACATGCTAAAAGGTACAACTTCCTTAAGTTTTGTCCATGAGTGTATCTTTCAGAGTTATTGTCTGAATCCCGATATACATTCTAAAAGGTACAACTTTCTTAAGTTTTATCCATGAGTGTATCTATCAGAGTTATTGTCTGAATCCCGATATACATGGTAAAAGGTACAACTTCCTTAAGTTTTATCCATGAGTGTATCTTTCAGAGTTATTGTCTGAATCCCGATATACATGGTAAAAGGTACAACTTCTTTAAGTCCTGTCCATGAGTGCATATCTCGATGGTTCAGTCCCAAGGACACGGTGACGGTCAGATAGAGGCTGCCCGAGCAGAGAGTAGAAAGGGAAGCGGTGGGATTAGCCGAGGGTGAGACATGAATAATGCAGGACGCCCCTCCATCCATCATCACGCCCGGTGACATATTAACCTGAACAAACCGCTGACGATTGATTTTTATAAATCCCAATTGACTGCAGACGTTCTTGATGATCTCTTCTGTGGAGATACGCTCCTGTTTTACCAATGACCACCCGCTCTGTGCCACATAATGCCTTCTGTTTCTTTCCCTAACATCTAAACTCTGAGACGATTATTCCATATATCGTTTTTATTTAAAAATATATATCACACCCACAGAAAGTATCTATTAAGACACCAATCAGATTCTCCTCTCTCATTGACGGAATAACTAATATCACACACAAATCTCCATGTACTTGTATAATTATATATATACACAAAGCCTTTATTAAGACACCAGTCAGATTCTCCTCTCTCATTGACGGAATAACTAATATCACACACAAATCCCCATGACCTTGTATAATTATATATATACACAAAGCCTTTATTAAGACACCAGTCAGATTCTCCTCTCTCATTGACGGAATAACTAATATCACACACAAATCCCCATGACCTTGTATAATTATATATATACACAAAGCCTTTATTAAGACACCAGTCAGATTCTCCTCTCTCATTGCCGGAATAACTAATATCACACACAAATCTCCATGACCTTGTATAATTATATATACATACAAAGCCTTTATTAAGACACCAGTCAGATTCTCCTCTCTCATTGCCGGAATAACTAATATCACACACAAATCTCCATGACCTTGTATAATTATATACACACACAAAGCCTTCATTAAGACACCAGTCAGATTCTCCTCTCTCATTGCCGGAATAACTAATATCACACACAAATCTCCATGACCTTGTATAATCATATATACTCACACAGAAAGTATTTATTAAGACACCAGTCAGATTCTCCTCTCTCATTGCCGGCTTATAACGATATCCTCACGATAATCAGTCACCATCATGTAGTAGAGGAGAAAACGATGAATCGGAGTTCTTTTTCTGTTTATTGCTTTGTAGAAGTTATATAGGGACAGAGCAACCATTCTATTTAATATGGCGCTGGTTAAAATACTTTGCACTGAGGTAAGTTGGCTGTCGTGATTCAAATAATATAATAACTTGAATACTTATGGAAATAAGGAAAGAAGGCTTGTGTTGTTAATTACACTCATAGACAAAACTTAGAAAATTGTAAAGTCTTTGGTGTCGCTAGTCATCTATTTTATTTTGTTTTTAAGGAGACAGAGGCAATTTTGTTCACGCTAGTTATCTCGTGTGTCTTCAATAAAGGCCACTGTAATATCTTTCAGAGTTATCATATCAATCCCGATATACATGCAAAAAGGTACAACTTCCTTAAGTTTTGTCCATTATATTGTATTGAATAAGTTATTTTTAAAAAGTCCATTAAGTTCCCATTTGGCGATTGATTTCATTTCTAAACAAGAAAATTCTCGAGACGGATGCGTCCATAGAAATTCTCCTACAAATTCTTCTTCTAATAATTTTGAGCGAAACTTCATATCACCTTGACTCTGGTTCTACAAACCATTTACCTTCTAGGTTGGAATTATCAAAGATTTGATCTCACAGCAACAAACACGATCCAAGTACACCATTCACAGAGAATCTTACCATTGAGAATGCTCCTGTAGCCCAAATATTTATTTCTCTTCCCCATTGAAGAACTCCTCCAGCTTTTGTCCTGAACCCACGGGATCAATGGACAATCAATACAAATACCAGACCTTTCAAAAGAACAAAGATCAACATGCGACCTGAATGGCAAGAAGGAAATAAAAAGCCTTCCGTTTTTTTCTTAGATTTCTTTAACGAACATAGAATTCACTTTAAAATAAACATCAGGGAAATTTCTGGAAACCTCATCTCTCTCTATGCAGAATGTTGCTTTGCTCCCTTGAGTGACTGATGAAAAGAATGGTCGAGAGAAATACAAAACATTTCCTGTAACATTTGCTGTAATTACTAGAAGATCATAGAGTATAAGGTGAAATAATATTTTTGAAACTAGAAAAAAAAATTGAGTTAAAATCAATTAATATAGTTTAATTTGTGTGTGTATAAAAAGACATACCTAAATCTGTAAAATGAAAACCTTTTTCAAATATCTTAGAGTTAAACAGTTTGAATTGAATTTGAGAGTTTAATTCAATAAATTGATAAAGAAGATAACAATTTCCTTGAAATATATATATTTTTAAAATGTTTTTATTAAATAGCGTGAGCGAACAATCGACATTATTGACTGTATTGATTCATCCATTGATGAGCTCTACTCATCCCCAGCAGACACCATCAACAAGCTCTATAAGCATGATACCCTGATATGATTGAGTGGAGATAAGAAAGAAGAAGAAGACTCCTTGCCACCCCACGGACTTCGAGTTACCAATTCCTGGTCTAATGTATAACATTAAGTATAACTGTATAAGATTTTTCACTTCCTTAAATTTTGTAGATGATTGTATAAGCAGAATATCTCAATAAAATATTAGATGAAAGAGAGAGAAATATACATATTAGAATCAGTATGGTAGATTATACTTTTTCGAAACCGGTAAGAGGGTTCACTCCTGATGAGCCAGGCCTTTCCAATATATCTTCCCAATGCATTAATGACAGTAGTCATTACAAGGCATTATATTTGGTTCGGTTCCAAAATCACATTATTAGGTACCACTCAACAAGAGCAACCTAGTTTATGATAATTGAAACAATGAATAATATATGAAGTTATTCACATATTAAACAAAATGTTAACGCGGGATTCAATCCCGGTTCATGGCTGTCGGGAATCGAGGGTGTTACCCACTTGTCCACCGACTTCTTTTTAATTATATTTTATAAGAGTAAAAAAAATCGTGTTAAATGGGTTCGTTTTTGAGAAAACTGTGTGTAAAAATGGTGTGAAAGAGTTTCGTGACATCAAGAAAGTCTCCCAGAGCCAAGATTGACACCTAATTTCAATGAAGGGGAACACAGAATTGCCTTTAGCCACATTCCTCCCACGATAGACCTCCACATTCGTCCATAATTAATGGGAACATAGTGGGATATGGCTCTACAGCCTTTAATGGACGGACACATGGTGGGATCCTTTCTTTTATCCTCCCTGGTCTTACTTAATATTGCATACTGCGGCAAACTTAAATCTCTTTAACCGAACTGAAGAGACTAAGAGAATATATTCTAACTCTTAACCTCAATAATTATCCACTACTTTTTATTTTAAAATGCTATTGCTTTCAAGCGCGATAATCGCTCTTCAACTGGCTTAATAAAAAAACATCGACTATATCTTACAAGAAATATTTACAAATAGCGTTGAAGAGCGATTATCATTTGAAAATAGTATTTTAAAATAAAAAGAAACTCTCTCTCTCTCATTGTAAGAAAATATTTTGCAATTTTAAAACGTTTTTCACAATTTCATCATGAATAAAATACTTTTTGTCTGGATTTCCCAAAATTAGGATTGTGGCTCATTCTTTATCATCATTGGTAAAGTTTTTTATTGGGGTAATGGATAGTGCAACGTTCTGATGCGTAATTAAAGAAAGAGATGCTTCTTTTTGGAACATAAACAACTGTATATATATTTACATACTAGCCGAATGACCCGGGCAACGCCCGGGTTTTACCCGATTAAATTTTTTTATTCAAATACTATTCGTTACAATTATAAATTGGCGCCGTGGATGTCACTCTTGTGTCCCGCTCCAACTTTGTGTCTGAGAAGCGATATTTTTATAGAGAGATGATCTGGCTTTGTGTCTTCTGCTCGAATGAATGTTTTTCTGTTAGAATTTTGTTGCTGCATACTAAAAATGAACTGGCTTCACCCGTGGTCTCAGCTTTTTGGAATTTTCCCCGATATGATTTTGTATCTGATAATCAAATATGATACAGAAATATTGTCATCATCATTTTTTAACCAGAAAACAACTATTTATGCCCAGAACCTGTCAATTTCAAATTTTCTTGGCTAAAAATCCGATAAATATCTCTTCCAGATTTTTCTCTACGTCCTGTTAAAACACGCTTTACATGTACATTAGGTCAACTGATATTATCTCCCATCTTCACCGCTAGAGGCGCTGCTTGCGAGCGAAAGGGTAAATTTGCAACGCAATTTACAAATAACTCGAAGAATATTCAGGATAGAGACCTGAAATTTTCACTATAAGTTTTTCCAGATTCTACTCTATATACTGTTAAAATTTCAGTCAGATTAGTTACGTATTGTGGACGTGTATAGCCGACATAGGAACAAACACACATACATACACTGACTTTTATATATATAGGGATTATTGTAGAAAAGTATTGAAGCAAGAAAATTATTATTCTTTGAGTGTGAAAGCTTGCAAAAAATAGGAACTTACCTTCTATTATTTTTTTTTTTTTTTTGCTTTGTCGTCTGTTTTGCACAAGTTGAATCAGGTTAGAACGATGTATGTAAATTAGATGATTATTTTGTTGCCTTAAATACGAGGTAATTAACTCGTTTCTCTCTCTATATCTAAAAATTGATAAGGCACAATTTGGATTATAGATTGTGTTTATATATAAAAATCTTTAATAAATTAATTTTATAAATCTGAGAGTTGTCTTCAAAAACGATCCAACAAGTATATATTATTTTATTGACAGAGTATGATTTTTATGATTATATTTTGCTACTCTGTAAACTTCCATTCCCTAAATCCATTGCTTATCTTTTGTTTATCATTCATAGTTTGTTCTTGTCTTAAATAAATTGCTGTGTCATCCTGAAGGTTGTCTTTCCTAATTTTCCACGTGGCATCTATATATATAAATGAATGTATGTGTGTGTGTCCTTTATGCCTGACCAAACCACTCATTGGAACGCCATGAAACTTTGGGAAGTTATTTAATATAGTACTGGGAAGGTTTCTAGTTAAAAACGATAAAATGGGTAGATTAACAAGAAGAAACTAGACAATTTAGACGGTTTTTATTGACTTCTAATTAGTGATTACAGAAAGAGAATTAAAAAGAAAGTTAATAAACAAAGGATTATATTTGAAAATAGAGCAATTCATAAATAAATCTTTAATTGAAAAGGCATATATTGGATCAAAATATCATTTATTTTACCAATATTTCAGTTGGCTGACTTTAGCTAACTAACCTTTAGCATTCAGCCAACTGAAATATTGGTAAAATAAATGAAATTTTGATCCAATATATGCCTTTTCAATTAAAGATTTATTTATGAATTGCTCTATTTTCAAATATAATCCTTTGTTTATTATCTTTCTTTTTAAT
>CP092871.1:1041279-1088073 GCA_030710605.1 Cordylochernes scorpioides | reverse complement strand
TCTCTTTCTGTAATCACTAATTAGAAGTCAATAAAAACCGTCTAAATTGTCTAGTTTCTTCTTGTTAATCTACCCATTTTATCGTTTTTAAAAGTTATAGTTAATAATGTGCAACGTATTTGGTATTTAGTGTTCATTCGACAGCGGTTCGTCATTGCAATTTATTGCACAATAAACTTAATTTATATATTCTTGTAGATCCCATGGAAAACTGAAACACACTTCTGAAAAGGTTATTTCCATGTGATCTAGAAAAAATTGTAAATTAGGTTTATTGTGTAAAAAAATGATAAAGAGGGAATAATCCTTCGAAATATGTTTGTTTTTCTTTAACAGATCCAGGTACGCTCTTTTTTATATAAATTATAGGATACATTTCCATCAAATTGTCCTATCTGACATTTCACTTTCATCGAAACAAGATTTATTTATTTAGACGTTACACACATTGTATAATTATTTACATAAAATGACAATAAGCATGCCAGAGAGAATATGCACAGAGTCATACATTATATTTGAGTCACTAAAATTAAGTCTTTTTCTGCATCATATTCGTTATTCAACATTTTTCCATAGGTTATCCGAGTAGTTTGCGCTCTGCGCTCCAGGAACCTTGGGGATAAATATATCTCCATAGGTTGTATATGACGAATTTAGTAATATCAAAGGAGGAGGGGGAGCAGTAACAAGCTTACTAAAAAACCTGGGCTCAGCTGGCCTGGCTGATAGTACCCTGTAAGGGTTCCTGATCCAGGGAAACAGGATGAGCAGCGTTTGTACTCCATGTTAGGAGCAGCTGTACATGGCGTCTGTTCCTCATGTCAGAGGCGGCCATTTCTTTTGGAGCTAAGTCGGCCTGCCACTGAGTAGTGCTCCCAGTCTTAATAACAAAGGCAGACGCATTCTACTTCACCCAGTCATGATGGTTGTAATGTCTTAAGCTCTACAAGCTTGATACCCTAATATGATTGAGTGGAGATAAGAAAGAAGAAGAAGTAATATCAAAAATCCTTATTATATCTATTTCTTCTTTATTAAAGGCGAATATGACTCGATCGAAAGTAATATTATTTTATTCGCGATCGAACGTTGTACTGTACGCATTACATCCCAAACACGATGCAACACCAGCCATCTCTGTCTTGAGCTCGATGTACCATCTCTAGATCGAAAACGTAGTTCGAATTGATTTTTTTTACATATGAATACCATTTTTTGTATTTTCTCACGTGAGTTAACATCATGACTTAGGAAGTATCTCCACGAGGAAAATTCTTCAAAATTTCAGCCAACTCGAGCAATAAGTTATAGCACCCGACATATCGGCGGTGTAATGACGTGGAGTGAGCTGGGCACCTCTACAAATGGCTACCGGACAAGATGGACAGCCAACGTGCTCGTGACACGTGTCAAGCCACAGGTGACGTTTATTAATAGAGTAGTTGTGCGATGGCTTGGAACTGCTAAGCCTCGGAGTGGAACATTCTTTTAACTCTGGATCTCTCTTAACGTGAGTTGTTTTGGCATTTGACTGTTTCAAGATAAAATTGTGAAAAAGGTTTAAAAACTACAAATATTCTTTTAAAAAATTAAAGGAATGAAGATAAACCTAAACATAACTAGATCAACAGGAACTGCAATAACTGTTACAACACCTAACTCACTCCGGACCATATATACACTTGCCGGGACATCCATACAGAAAAGGCACCTCAGTTGGCCGGTATTGTGATCAGGATGCACGGACCGATCTTATCTTCTCCATGGACAAGACACCACCACTTCAGTTAGCCGGTATTGTGATAAGGGTGCACGGACTGATCTGATCTGCTCCATGGACAAGACACCACCACTTCAGTTAGCCGGTATTGTGATAAGGGTGCACGGACTGATCTGATCTGCTCCATGGACAAGACACCACCACCACCTCAGTTGGCCGGTATTGTGATCAGGGTGCACGGACCGATCTTATCTTCTCCATGGACAAGACACCACCACTTCAGTTAGCCGGTATTGTGATAAGGGTGCACGGACTGATCTGATCTGCTCCATGGACAAGACACCACCACTTCAGTTAGCCGGTATTGTGATAAGGGTGCACGGACTGATCTGATCTGCTCCATGGACAAGACACCACCACCACCTCAGTTGGCCGGTATTGTGATCAGGGTGCACGGACCAATCTTATCTTCTCCATGGACAAGACACCACCACTTCAGTTAGCCGGTATTGTGATAAGGGTGCACGGACTGATCTGATCTGCTCCATGGACAAGACACCACCACCTCAGTTGGCCGGTATTGTGATCAGGGTGCATAGACCGTTCTGATCTGCTCCATGGACAAGACACCACCACCTCAGTTGACCGGTATTGTGATCAGGGTGCATGGACCGATTTGATCTACTCCATGGACAAGACACCACCAGCTCAGTTGGCCGGTATTGTGATCAGGGTGCATGGACCGTTCTGATCTGCTCCATGGACAAGACACCACCACCACCTCAGTTGGCCGGTATTGTGATCAGGGAGCATGGATCGATCTGATCTGCTCCATGGACAAGACACCACCACCTCAGTTGGCCGGTATTGTGATCAGGGTGCATGGACCGTTCTGATCTGCTCCATGGACAAGACACCACCACCTCAGTTGACCGGTATTGTGATCAGGGTGCATGGACCGATTTGATCTACTCCATGGACAAGACACCACCAGCTCAGTTGGCCGGTATTGTGATCAGGGTGCATGGACCGTTCTGATCTGCTCCATGGACAAGACACCACCACCTCAGTTGGCCGGTATTGTGATCAGGGTGCATGGACCGATTTGATCTACTCCATGGACAAGACACCACCACCTCAGTTGGCCGGTATTGTGATCAGGGTGCATGGACCGATCTGATCTGCTCCATGGACAAGACACCACCACCACCTCAGTTGGCCGGTTTTGTGATCAGGGTGCATGGACCGATCTGATCTGCTCCATGGACAAGACACCACCACCACCAACTACAAATACTTTCTCAAGATGATTTTCTTTTTCTTTTAAATTGCAAGCTTTACAGCGATAAGCATTCTTCAATGAGCTTAATAAAAACAATTGAAAATTTTCTCTCTCTCTCTCTCTCTTACAATAAATATTTACTAGACTTTGTTCATCAAACTAACTCACTTTTATACTCATTCAACTTTGAATCGTCTTTCAAATAACAAGTTGTTTGGATATAGATTCGTTGCCTTTGGATATCCTCCTTACAATCCGAAATACCCCAATGTAAATAAAAATTTATATTTATTATTTTCTGTGTGTATGATTGGGTTTCTGTCCCTTTTGGCTCTCAAATAAATATTTTCTCCTCTTTGCGGAGTGAAATTACACTTCTCTCTTCTTCTTCTTTCTTATCTCCACTCAATCATATTAAGATATCCAGCTTGTAAAGCTTGAGACTTTTGATGGTGTCTGCCGGGGAAGAGTAGAGCTCATCAATGGATGCGTTTGACAACCATCATGACTGGGTGAAGTAGAATGCGTCTGCCTTCGTCATTAAGACTGGGAGCACTACTCAGTGGCAGGCTGACACACTTCTCTGTGTGACCTAAACCCAGGCGTCTCAGTGATTCTATGTTGCTTTGTGACAGTTGGGTTCGGAGATATCTCATCTCATCACAACTGGAGTAACATACACAGTACCACACACAGTGTCACAGCTGGAGTAACATACACAGTACCACAGCTGGAGTAACATACACAGTACCACACACAGTGTCACAACTGGAGTAACATACACAGTACCACAGCTGGAGTAACATACACAGTACCACACACAGTGTCACAGCTGGAGTAACATACACAGTACCACACACAGTGTCACAGCTGGAGTAACATACACAGTACCACACACAGTGTCACAGCTGGAGTAACATACACAGTACCACACACAGTGTCACAACTGGAGTAACATACACAGTACCACACACAGTGTCACAGCTGGAGTAACATACACAGTACCACACACAGTGTCACAGCTGGAGTAACATACACAGTACCACACACAATCTCACAACTGGAGTAACATACACAGTACCACACACAGTGTCACAACTGGAGTAACATACACAGTACCACACACAGTGTCACAACTGGAGTAACATACACAGTACCACACACAGTGTCACAGCTGGAGTAACATACACAGTACCACACACAGTGTCACAGCTGGAGTAACATACACAGTACCACACACAATCTCACAACTGGAGTAACATACACAGTACCACACACAATCTCACAGCTGGAGTAACATACACAGTACCACACACAGTGTCACAGCTGGAGTAACATACACAGTACCACACAGTACCACAGCTGGAGTAACATACACAGTACCACACACAGTGTCACAGCTGGAGTAACATACACAGTACCACACACAGTGTCACAGCTGGAGTAACACACACAGTACCACACACAATCTCACAACTGGAGTAACATACACAGTACCCACACACAATCTCACAGCTGGAGTAACATACACAGTACCACACACAGTGTCACAGCTGGAGTAACATACACAGTACCACACACAGTGTCACAACTGGAGTAACCTACACAGTACCACACACAATCTCACAGCTGGAGTAACATGCACAGTACCACAGCTGGAGTAACATACACAGTACCACACACAGTGTCACAACTGGAGTAACATACACAGTACCACACACAGTGTCACAACTGGAGTAACATACACAGTACCACACACAGTGTCACAACTGGAGTAACATACACAGTACCACACACAGTACCACAGCTGGAGTAACATACACAGTACCACACACAGTGTCACAGCTGGAGTAACATACACAGTACCACACACAGTGTCACAACTGGAGTAACATACACAGTACCACACACAATCTCACAACTGGAGTAACATACACAGTACCACAGCTGGAGTAACATACACAGTACCACACACAGTGTCACAGCTGGAGTAACATACACAGTACCACACACAATCTCACAACTGGAGTAACATACACAGTACCACACAGTACCACAGCTGGAGTAACATACACAGTACCACAGCTGGAGTAACATACACAGTACCACACACAGTGTCACAGCTGGAGTAACATACACAGTACCACACACAGTGTCACAACTGGAGTAACCTACACAGTACCACACACAATCTCACAGCTGGAGTAACATACACAGTACCACACACAATCTCACAGCTGGAGTAACATGCACAGTACCACAGCTGGAGTAACATACACAGTACCACACACAGTGTCACAGCTGGAGTAACATACACAGTACCACACACAGTGTCACAGCTGGAGTAACATACACAGTACCACACACAATCTCACAGCTGGAGTAACATGCACAGTACCACAGCTGGAGTAACATGCACAGTACCACACACAGTGTCACAGCTGGAGTAACATACACAGTACCACACACAGTGTCACAACTGGAGTAACATACACAGTACCACACACAGTGTCACAACTGGAGTAACATACACAGTACCACACACAATCTCACAACTGGAGTAACATACACAGTACCACACAGTACCACAGCTGGAGTAACATACACAGTACCACACACAGTACCACAGCTGGAGTAACATACACAGTACCACACACAGTGTCACAGCTGGAGTAACATATACAGTACCACACACAGTGTCACAACTGGAGTAACCTACACAGTACCACACACAATCTCACAGCTGGAGTAACATGCACAGTACCACAGCTGGAGTAACATACACAGTACCACACACAGTGTCACAACTGGAGTAACCTACACAGTACCACACACAATGTCACAACTGGAGTAACCTACACAGTACCACACACAGTGTCACAACTGGAGTAACATACACAGTACCACACACAGTGTCACAACTGGAGTAACCTACACAGTACCACACACAATGTCACAACTGGAGTAACCTACACAGTACCACACACAGTGTCACAGCTGGAGTAACATACACAGTACCACACACAATCTCACAGCTGGAGTAACCTACACAGTACCACACACAGTGTCACAACTGGAGTAACCTACACAGTACCACACACAATCTCACAGCTGGAGTAACATGCACAGTACCACACACAGTGTCACAGCTGGAGTAACCTACACAGTACCACACACAGTGTCACAACTGGAGTAACCTACACAGTACCACACACAATCTCACAGCTGGAGTAACATGCACAGTACCACACACAGTGTCACAGCTGGAGTAACATACACAGTACCACACACAGTGTCACAACTGGAGTAACATACACAGTACCACACAGTACCACAGCTGGAGTAACATACACAGTACCACAGATGGAGTAACATACACTGTACCACACACAGTGTCACAGCTGGAGTAACATACACAGTACCACACAGTACCACAGCTGGAGTAACATACACAGTACCACACACAGTGTCACAGCTGGAGTAACATACACAGTACCACACACAATCTCACAGCTGGAGTAACATGCACAGTACCACACACAGTGTCACAGCTGGAGTAACATACACAGTACCACACACAATCTCACAGCTGGAGTAACATACACAGTACCACACACAGTGTCACAAACTGGAGTAACATACACAGTACCACACACAATCTCACAGCTGGAGTAACATGCACAGTACCACACACAGTGTCACAGCTGGAGTAACATACACAGTACCACACAGTACCACAGCTGGAGTAACATACACAGTACCACACACAGTGTCACAGCTGGAGTACATACACAGTACCACACACAGTGTCACAACTGGAGTAACCTACACAGTACCACACACAATCTCACAGCTGGAGTAACATGCACAGTACCACACACAGTGTCACAGCTGGAGTAACATACACAGTACCACACACAGTGTCACAACTGGAGTAACATACACAGTACCACACACAGTGTCACAACTGGAGTAACATACACAGTACCACACACAGTGTCACAACTGGAGTAACCTACACAGTACCACACACAATCTCACAGCTGGAGTAACATGCACAGTACCACAGCTGGAGTAACATACACAGTACCACACACAGTGTCACAACTGGAGTAACCTACACAGTACCACACACAATCTCACAGCTGGAGTAACATACACAGTACCACACACAGTACCACAGCTGGAGTAACATACACAGTACCACACACAGTACCACAGCTGGAGTAACATACACAGTACCACACACAGTGTCACAACTGGAGTAACATACACAGTACCACACACAGTGTCACAGCTGGAGTAACATACACAGTACCACAACTGGAGTAACATACACAGTACCACACACAGTGTCACAACTGGAGTAACATACACAGTACCACACACAGTGTCACAGCTGGAGTAACATACCACAGTACCACAACTGGAGTAACATACACAGTACCACACACAGTGTCACAACTGGAGTAACCTACACAGTACCACACACAGTGTCACAGCTGGAGTAACATACACAGTACCACACACAGTACCACAGCTGGAGTAACATACACAGTACCACACACAGTGTCACAACTGGAGTAACATACACAGTACCACACACAGTGTCACAGCTGGAGTAACATACACAGTACCACACACAGTGTCACAGGTGGAGTAACATACACAGTACCACAACTGGAGTAACATACACAGTACCACACACAGTGTCACAACTGGAGTAACATACACAGTACCACACACAGTGTCACAACTGGAGTAACATACACAGTACCACACACAGTGTCACAGCTGGAGTAACATACACAGTACCACAACTGGAGTAACATACACAGTACCACACACAATCTCACAGCTGGAGTAACATACACAGTACCACACACAGTGTCACAACTGGAGTAACCTACACAGTACCACACACAATCTCACAGCTGGAGTAACATACACAGTACCACAGCTGGAGTAACATACACAGTACCACACACAGTGTCACAACTGGAGTAACATACACAGTACCACACACAGTGTCACAGCTGGAGTAACATACACAGTACCACACACAATCTCACAGCTGGAGTAACATACACAGTACCACACACAGTGTCACAACTGGAGTAACATACACAGTACCACACACAATCTCACAACTGGAGTAACATACACAGTACCACAGCTGGAGTAACATACACAGTACCACACACAGTGTCACAACTGGAGTAACATGCACAGTACCACACACAGTGTCACAGCTGGAGTAACATACACAGTACCACAAACAGTACCACAGCTGGAGTAACATACACAGTACCACACAGTACCACAGCTGGAGTAACATACACAGTACCACACAGTACCACAGCTGGAGTAACATACACAGTACCACACACAGTACCACAGCTGGAGTAACATACACAGTACCACACACAATCTCACAGCTGGAGTAACATTCACAGTACCACACAAAGTGTCACAGCTGGAGTAACATACACAGTACCACACACAGTGTCACAGCAGGAGTAACATACACAGTACCACACACAGTGTCACAGCTGGAGTAACATACACAGTACCACACAGTACCACAGCTGGAGTAACATACACAGTACCACACAGTACCACAGCTGGAGTAACATACACAGTACCACACACAGTACCACAGCTGGAGTAACATACACAGTACCACACACAATCTCACAGCTGGAGTAACATTCACAGTACCACACACAGTGTCACAGCTGGAGTAACATACACAGTACCACACACAGTGTCACAGCAGGAGTAACATACACAGTACCACACACAGTGTCACAGCTGGAGTAACATACACAGTACCACACACAATCTCACAGCTGGAGTAACATGCACAGTACCACACACAGTGTCACAGCTGGAGTAACATACACAGTACCACACACAATCTCACAGCTGGAGTAACATACACAGTACCACACACAGTGTCACAACTGGAGTAACATACACAGTACCACACACAATCTCACAGCTGGAGTAACATGCACAGTACCACACACAGTGTCACAGCTGGAGTAACATACACAGTACCACACACAATCTCACAACTGGAGTAACATACACAGTACCACACAGTACCACAGCTGGAGTAACATACACAGTACCACAGCTGGAGTAACATACACAGTACCACACACAGTGTCACAGCTGGAGTAACATACACAGTACCACACACAGTGTCACAACTGGAGTAACCTACACAGTACCACACACAATCTCACAGCTGGAGTAACATACACAGTACCACACACAATCTCACAGCTGGAGTAACATGCACAGTACCACAGCTGGAGTAACATACACAGTACCACACACAGTGTCACAGCTGGAGTAACATACACAGTACCACACACAGTGTCACAGCTGGAGTAACATACACAGTACCACACACAATCTCACAGCTGGAGTAACATGCACAGTACCACAGCTGGAGTAACATGCACAGTACCACACACAGTGTCACAGCTGGAGTAACATACACAGTACCACACACAGTGTCACAACTGGAGTAACATACACAGTACCACACACAGTGTCACAACTGGAGTAACATACACAGTACCACACACAATCTCACAACTGGAGTAACATACACAGTACCACACAGTACCACAGCTGGAGTAACATACACAGTACCACACACAGTACCACAGCTGAGTAACATACACAGTACCACACACAGTGTCACAGCTGGAGTAACATATACAGTACCACACACAGTGTCACAACTGGAGTAACCTACACAGTACCACACACAATCTCACAGCTGGAGTAACATGCACAGTACCACAGCTGGAGTAACATACACAGTACCACACACAGTGTCACAACTGGAGTAACCTACACAGTTAACCACACACAATGTCACAACTGGAGTAACCTACACAGTACCACACACAGTGTCACAACTGAGTAACATACACAGTACCACACACAGTGTCACAACTGGAGTAACCTACACAGTACCACACACAATGTCACAACTGGAGTAACCTACACAGTACCACACATCAGTGTCACTGCTGGAGTAACATACACAGTACCACACACATTCTCCACAGCTGGAGTAACCTACACAGTACCACACACAGTGTCACAACTGGAGTAACCTACACAGTACCACACACAATCTCACAGCTGGAGTAACATGCACAGTACCACACACAGTGTCACAGCTGGAGTAACCTACACAGTACCACACACAGTGTCACAACTGGAGTAACCTACACAGTACCACACACAATCTCACAGCTGGAGGTAACATGCACAGTTACCACACACAGTGTCACAGCTGGAGTAACATACACAGTACCACACACAGTGTCACAACTGGAGTAACATACACAGTACCACACAGTACCACAGCTGGAGTAACATACACAGTACCACAGGATGGAGTAACATACACTGTACCACACACAGTGTCCACAGCTGGAGTAACATACAACAGTACCACACAGTAACCACAGCTGGAGTAACATACACAGTACCACACACAGTGTCACAGCTTGAGTAACATACACAGTACCACACACAGTCTCACAAGCTGGAGTAACATGCACAGTACCACACACAGTGTCACAGCTGGAGTAACATTACACAGTACCACACACAGTGTACCACAGCAGGAGTAACATACACAGTACACACACAGTGTCACAGCTGGAGTAACATACACAGTACCACACACAATCTCACAGCTGGAGTAACATACACAGTACCACACACAGTGTCACAGCTGGAGTAACATACACAGTACCACACACAATCTCACAGCTGGAGTAACATACACAGTACCACACACAGTGTCACAACTGGAGTAACATACACAGTACCACACACAATCTCACAGCTGGAGTAACATAGCACAGTACCACACACAGTGTCACAGCTGGAGTAAACATACACAGTACCCAACTGTACATACACAGTACCACACATCAGCTGGAGTAACAGAACACCAGTACACACACAGTGTCACAGCTGGAGTAACATACACAGTACCACACACAGAGTCCACAGCTGGAGTACCTACACAGTACCACACACAATACTCACAGCTGGAGTAACCTGACACAGTACCACACACAGTGTCACAGCTGGAGTAACATACACAGTACCACACACAGTGTCACAACTGGAGTAACATACACAGTACCACACACAAGTGTCACAACTGGAGTAACATACACAGTACCACCACAGTGGTCACAGCTGGAGTAACATACACAGTAACCACACACAGTGTCACAGCTGGAGTAACATACACAGTACCACAAGCTGGAGTAACATACACAGTACCACACACAGTGTCACAACTGGAGTAACATACACAGTACCACACACAGTGTCACAACTGGAGTAACATACACAGTACCACACAGTCCACAGCTGGAGTAACATACTCAGTACCACACACAGTACCACAGCTGGAGTAACATACACAGTACCACACACAGGTTTCACAGCTGGAGTAACATACACAGTACCACACACTGGTAGTAACATACACAGTACCACACACAGTACCACACTGGAGTAACATACACAGTACCACACACAGTGTCACAACTGGAGTAACATACACAGTACCACACACAGTGTCACAGCTGGAGTAACATACACAGTACCACAACTGGAGTAACATACACAGTACCACACACAGTGTCACAACTGGAGTAACCTACACAGTACCACACACAGTGTCACAGCTGGAGTAACATACACAGTACCACACACAGTACCACAGCTGGAGTAACATACACAGTACCACACACAGTGTCACACTGGAGTAACATACACAGTACCACACACAGTGTCACAGCTGGAGTAACATACACAGTACCACACACAGTGTCACAGGCTGGAGTAACATACACAGTACCCACAACTGGAGTAACATACACAGTACCACACACAGTGTCACAACTGGAGTAACATACACAGTACCACACACAGTGTCACAACTGGAGTAACATAACACAGTACCACACACAGTGTCACAGCTGGAGTAACATACACAGTACCACACACAGTGTCACTACTGGAGTAACATACACAGTACCACACACAGTGTCACAGCTGGCGTAACATACACAGTACCACAACTGGAGTAACATACACAGTCCACACACAATCTCACAGCTGGAGTAACATACACAGTACCACACACAGTGTCACAACTGGAGTAACCTACACAGTACCACACACAATCTCACAACTGGAGTAACATACACAGTACCACAGCTGGAGTAACATACACAGTACCACACACAGTGTCACAACTGGAGTAACATACACAGTACCAACACACAGTGTCACAGCTGGAGTAACATACACAGTACCACACACAATCTCACAGCTGGAGTAACATACACAGTACCACACACAGTGTCACAACTGGAGTAACATACACAGTACCACACACATCTCACAACTGGAGTAACATACACAGTACCACAGCTGGAGTAACATACACAGTACCACACACAGTGTCACAACTGGAGTAACATGCACAGTACCACACACAGTTCCACAGCTGGAGTAACATACACAGTACCACAAACAGTACCACAGCTGGAGTAACATACACAGTACCACACAGTACCACAGCTGGAGTAACATACACAGTACCACACAGTACCACAGCTGGAGTAACATACACAGTACCACACACAGTGTCACAGCTGGAGTAACATACACAGTACCACACACAATCTCACAGCTGGAGTAACATTCACAGTACCACACACAGTGTCACAGCTGGAGTAACATACACAGTACCACACACAATCTCACACTGGAGTAACATACACAGTACCACACACAGTACCACAGCTGGAGTAACATACACAGTACCACACACAATCTCACAGCTGGAGTAACATGCACAGTACCACACACAGTGTCACAGCTGGAGTAACATACACAGTACCACACACAATCTCACAGCTGGAGTAACATACACAGTACCACACACAGTGTCACAACTGAGTAACATACACAGTACCACACACAATCTCACAGCTGGAGTAACATGCACAGTACCACACACAGTGTCACAGCTGGAGTAACATACACAGTACCACACAGTACCACAGCTGGAGTAACATACACAGTACCACACACAGTGTCACAGCTGGAGTAACATACACAGTACCACACACAGTGTCACAACTGGAGTAACCTACACAGTACCACACACAATCTCACAGCTGGAGTAACATGCACAGTACCACACACAGTGTCACAGCTGGAGTAACATACACAGTACCACACACAGTGTCACAACTGGAGTAACATACACAGTACCACACACAGTGTCACAACTGGAGTAACATACACAGTACCACACACAGTGTCACAACTGGAGTAACCTACACAGTACCACACACAATCTCACAGCTGGAGTAACATGCACAGTACCACAGCTGGAGTAACATACACAGTACCACACACAGTGTCACAACTGGAGTAACCTACACAGTACCACACACAATCTCACAGCTGGAGTAACATACACAGTACCACACACAGTACCACAGCTGGAGTAACATACACAGTACCACACACAGTACCACAGCTGGAGTAACATACACAGTACCACACACAGTGTCACAACTGGAGTAACATACACAGTACCACACACAGTGTCACAGCTGGAGTAACATACACAGTACCACAACTGGAGTAACATACACAGTACCACACACAGTGTCACAACTGGAGTAACATACACAGTACCACACACAGTGTCACAGCTGGAGTAACATACACAGTACCACAACTGGAGTAACATACACAGTACCACACACAGTGTCACAACTGGAGTAACCTACACAGTACCACACACAGTGTCACAGCTGGAGTAACATACACAGTACCACACACAGTACCACAGCTGGAGTAACATACACAGTACCACACACAGTGTCACAACTGGAGTAACATACACAGTACCACACACAGTGTCACAGCTGGAGTAACATACACAGTACCACACACAGTGTCACAGGTGGAGTAACATACACAGTACCACAACTGGAGTAACATACACAGTACCACACACAGTGTCACAACTGGAGTAACATACACAGTACCACACACAGTGTCACAACTGGAGTAACATACACAGTACCACACACAGTGTCACAACTGGAGTAACATACACAGTACCACACACAGTGTCACAACTGGAGTAACATACACAGTACCACACACAGTGTCACAGCTGGAGTAACATACACAGTACCACAACTGGAGTAACATACACAGTACCACACACAATCTCACAGCTGGAGTAACATACACAGTACCACACACAGTGTCACAACTGGAGTAACCTACACAGTACCACACACAATCTCACAACTGGAGTAACATACACAGTACCACAGCTGGAGTAACATACACAGTACCACACACAGTGTCACAACTGGAGTAACATACACAGTACCACACACAGTGTCACAGCTGGAGTAACATACACAGTACCACACACAATCTCACAGCTGGAGTAACATACACAGTACCACACACAGTGTCACAACTGGAGTAACATACACAGTACCACACACAATCTCACAACTGGAGTAACATACACAGTACCACAGCTGGAGTAACATACACAGTACCACACACAGTGTCACAACTGGAGTAACATGCACAGTACCACACACAGTGTCACAGCTGGAGTAACATACACAGTACCACAAACAGTACCACAGCTGGAGTAACATACACAGTACCACACAGTACCACAGCTGGAGTAACATACACAGTACCACACAGTACCACAGCTGGAGTAACATACACAGTACCACACACAGTACCACAGCTGGAGTAACATACACAGTACCACACACAATGTCACAGCTGGAGTAACATACACAGTACCACACAGTACCACAGCTGGAGTAACATACACAGTACCACACACAGTGTCACAGCTGGAGTAACATACACAGTACCACACACAGTGTCACAGCTGGAGTAACATACACAGTACCACACACAGTGTCACAGCTGGAGTAACATACACAGTACCCACACACAGTACCACAGCTGGAGTAACATACACAGTACCACACAGTACCACAGCTGGAGTAACATACACAGTACCACACACAGTACCACAGCTGGAGTAACATACACAGTACCACACAGTACCACAGCTGGAGTAACATACACAGTACCACACACAGTACCACAGCTGGAGTAACATACACAGTACCACACACAATGTCACAGCTGGAGTAACATACACAGTACCACACAGTACCACAGCTGGAGTAACATACACAGTACCACACAGTACCACAGCTGGAGTAACATACACAGTACCACACACAGTGTCACAGCTGGAGTAACATACACAGTACCACACAGTACCACAGCTGGAGTAACATACACAGTACCACACAGTACCACAGCTGGAGTAACATACACAGTACCACACACAGTGTCACAGCTGGAGTAACATACACAGTACCACACACAGTGTCACAGCTGGAGTAACATACACAGTACCACACACAGTGTCACAGCTGGAGTAACATACACAGTACCACACACAGTACCACAGCTGGAGTAACATACACAGTACCACACAGTACCACAGCTGGAGTAACATACACAGTACCACACACAGTACCACAGCTGGAGTAACATACACAGTACCACACAGTACCACAGCTGGAGTAACATACACAGTACCACACACAGTACCACAGCTGGAGTAACATACACAGTACCACACACAATGTCACAGCTGGAGTAACATACACAGTACCACACAGTACCACAGCTGGAGTAACATACACAGTACCACACAGTACCACAGCTGGAGTAACATACACAGTACCACACACAGTGTCACAGCTGGAGTAACATACACAGTACCACACAGTACCACAGCTGGAGTAACATACACAGTACCACACACAGTGTCACAGCTGGAGTAACATACACAGTACCACACAGTACCACAGCTGGAGTAACATACACAGTACCACACACAGTGTCACAGCTGGAGTAACATACACAGTACCACACACAGTGTCACAGCTGGAGTAGGGCCTCACTATACAACAACAACAAAAAGCTTTATTAAGACCTTTCAGTCTTATACAGATTCTCCAAGCAGAAATGTAGAATACATACAGGAAAAACAGTAATATTACCTTAATGGTAATATGATATTTATATACAGGAAAAGTTATATAAAGACATTCAAGTTAATAAATAGATTAGTCTGGGTAAATTGGAGAGGAAAATAAACTTATTATACATTGTAAAGTAATACTTAAAGCCTCCCCGCATAAGTTTCTTTTTTTGTGAAAATCAATATTAATTTCAAAGAGAAATATGTACTATTTCTAGCTTTTGGATGACGTATGAAAAGGTTGAATATATGAAAAGTAATGGTCTATATATGATTGGATGACGTATGAAAGGGTGAAAATGTGAAGAGTAATGGCGAACGGAAAGTATTACTTTAAGTATTAAAGTAGCTTTAAGTATTACTTTATAATCATACACCGCAGTCCTTTATATTGTATTATTATACATTGATTTATCACGGAGTCTCTGCAAATGAAGATTAAAAAAAGTAAAAGCTAATCATAGTCAATATTGATAATGAAATTTAAATATTAGAAAACTTTTATATTATGATGTACTAGTACGCCATCTGTTATGAAAATTGAGCCAGACCCTCCCATTAATGTTTCCATTGCAGTAAGGGCAGTAGAAATTGTTTAATTTCAAAAAGAATCTTACGCGTCTAAAATAGTTTCGTATTTCCACAAGAAAACTAAATTAAGATAATTGCTCACCATACACAGTACCACAGTTGGAGCAACAGACCTGACCACACATATGTACCACAGCTAGGCAGTCCTCGACAACACGGGGCAACCTACCGTCGAGCGACGTGACCGCCCACTCATCCATCACCCTGACGTGGTCCCACCTCGGGGCCAAGTTTTAATCAAGAAAAGTATCTTAAGATTATTCCTATATCGCTTTGAAAATGTATAAATTTGAGTTATATAAACACTCATGGGCAAAACTTAAGGAAGTTGTACCTTTCAGCATGTATATCGGGATTCAGACAATAATTCTAAAAGATGCACTCATGGACAAACCTTAAGGAAGTTGTACCTTTCAGCATGTATATCGGGATTCAGACAATAATTCTAAAAGATACACTCATGGACAAACCTTAAGGAAGTTGTACTTTTTAGCATGTATATCGGGATTCAGACAATAACTCTGAAATATACACTGATGGACAAAACTTAAGGAAGTTGTACCTTTTACCATGTATATCGGGATTCAGACAATAACTCTGAAATATACACTGATGGACAAAACTTAAGGAAGTTGTACCTTTTACCATGTATATCGGGATTCAGACAATAATTCTAAAAGATACACTCATGGACAAACCTTAAGGAAGTTGTACTTTTTAGCATGTATATCGGGATTCAGACAATACCTCTGAAAGATACACTCATGGACAAAACTTAAGGAAGTTGTACTTTTAGCATGTATATCGGGATTCAGACAATAATTCTAAAAGATACACTCATGGACAAACCTTAAGGAAGTTGTACTTTTTAGCATGTATATCGGGATTCAGACAATAACTCTGAAATATACACTGATGGACAAAACTTAAGGAAGTTGTACCTTTTACCATGTATATCGGGATTCAGACAATAATTCTAAAAGATACACTCATGGACAAACCTTAAGGAAGTTGTACTTTTTAGCATGTATATCGGGATTCAGACAATACCTCTGAAAGATACACTCATGGACAAAACTTAAGGAAGTTGTACCTTTTAGCATGTATATCGGAATTCAGACAATAACTCTGAAATATATTACAGTGACCTTTATCGAAGACACACGAAATAACCAAGTGTGAAAAAAATTGGTCTCCTTAAAATATATATATATATATATACGAGTGACGACATCAAATACTTTCCAATTCCTTAAGTTTTGCCTATGAGTGCATATATTTTTAGAGACAGATACTTTCTCTCTGATTATACATTCAAAGACAAAAAAGTAAATCAAGAAAGATGTATGCAAATTGGAGAAAAAATGTATACGCAAATACATTTAAAATAAGCATGAAAATTATGAATTATTGGCAGCCAATGAGAGTGGAACTATTCAATGTAACTGAATAAATGACAGATATATAAAAGATGAGAATATTTTTATATGTCCTCTCTAACATCTCTGCCTATTCTATTCCATGAGTAGTCACATAGGCAGTGTCTATGCCTCACAAAAAGGTTCACTCACAATATGTACATATGTCAGAATTTGATAAAGAACTTTAAGTTGGGCTGAAAGAAGCCGGTTAGTTTAATGTATTATCGTTCGGCATTTGGATTAGACGATGATGTCAGGAATGATTGAACCATGGCTAAACACAGCTTCAAGAAGGTCGACCTGGAGAGACGACTTACTGTGAGGACCATGATATCATCAGAGGTATATCATTAACACAACGATCCTAACTTGTACAGAAGTAATAGCAAGGACCCCTATGTGTTCGTTAAATATAGTTGAACAATGTATTATCCATTACGGCTATAACCGAATCCCAAGTTAAAAATCCCAACAATACCCGACCCCAAAGTCAAAGAAGCCAGCAATACCCGACCCTCAAGTCAAAGAGCTCAGCAATACCCGATCCCCAAGTCAGAGAGCCCAGCAATACCCGACTCCCAAGTCAAAGAAGCCAGCAATACCCGACCCTCAAGTCAAAGAACCCAGCAATACCCGACTCCCAAGTCAAAGAAGCCAGCAATACCCACCCTCAAGTCAGAGAGCCCAGCAATACCCGATCCCCAAGTCAGAGAGCCCAGCAATACCCGACCCTCAAGTCAAAGAACCCAGCAATACCCGACCCTCAAGTCAAAGAACCCAGCAATACATATACCCGATCCCTAAGTCAGAGAGCCCAGCAATACCCGACTCCCAAGTCAAAGAAGCCAGCAATACCCGACCCTCAAGTCAAAGAACCCAGCAATACATATACCCGATCCCTAAGTCAGAGAGCCCAGCAATACCCGACTCCCAAGTCAAAGAAGCCAGCAATACCCGACCCTCAAGTCAAAGAACCCAGCAATACATATACCCGATCCCTAAGTCAGAGAGCCCAGCAATACCCGACTCCCAAGTCAAAGAAGCCAGCAATACCCGACCCTCAAGTCAAAGAACCCAGCAATACATATACCCGACCCTCAAGTCAGAGAAGCCAGCAATACCCGACCCCATAGTCAGAGAGTCTGGCGACGTATGCAAATCCCGCGCGGAACTGATCCCAGGATCAATGCGGCGCCCGGGGGATATTTATCTCTGTAATCTGGGGGAGTTAGCGGCCGGGAGTATTGATGGCAGCAGCCGTTTGTTCTCTCTCTCCAGCCAGCCAGGAATGCTATGTGACCTCACCTCTCTTACATCCACGTTACTTATTAGCGTGGATGTGTCAAATGTGAAGTAACTTGTAACTGTTGACATGTAGAATTGACAATTTTACCGCAAATGTTTCTTCTGAACGAAAAATCGTAATTTATTTTAAGTAGAAATAACAACTATTTCTATCCTTAAGAATGAAGTATAATAGGATGAATTGTGAAGAGTAATGATAAACGTAAAAATAAAGTATCCAGGGATGGGAATCGAACCCACACGCTTACCGGGCAGATGCCATGTCCACTAGGCTACCCTGGACATACTTTTCCGTTCGTATATATTATATAAAGTTAATTTATAATACAATATAATGCGGCTTATGGCTGTAGAACGACGTTTGACAAATTCACCGTAAATTTATACTTATATATATATACATATTTATCTGATTTCTATCGGTTTTGTTCAATCACCACAGAATATCTTCAGGATATTGGCTATCTATTTATTGTCATTATTTGACCTTTTATTCACCAATCTATAATTTTATCCTTATTTCAATAAACCCTGGTAGATTAAACTGTCGAAACCGCTGGGAGAGTTCACCACTGATGAATCAGGCCCTCCCATTAATTTTTCATTGCAGTAAGGACAGTAGAAAATTGTGTAATTTGTAAAAGAATCATACGTGTCTATAATAGTTTCGAATTATCATAACAGATGGCGCGCTAATGTATCACATATATATATACACACATATATAGAGAGAAACAGGTTATATATGTTCTACCGCTTTTATTTTTAAATTAAGCTGTTAAATAGTAATATCACCCAGTTTACAACGTACCACGGAAATTTTAAGAATTTTTTTATCAATAATTGAAGCGGTTAAGGACTCTAGCTGTCACTGTGGCAAGGAAATCCAGGACTCGAGACACCTACTGCTGGAATGTCCACTCTTCTTTATCGCTAGACAACAGACAATGTTGTAGATCTATATCAATTTGTAAATACTAGAGAGAATTATCACAGAATTAACTATTTTTGTAAATATATTTATGATTATCTTTCTAACCTGAAAGGTTCAGGTTACTAATATATATTATTGTTTCTATTTTTTATTTTTTATTACTTTCTTGTATAATATGTTTATAACTGTTTCTGTTTGAAAAATGTGAATCGACGCAATTATCCCTAGCCGGAAAATCGCGTTTTGTGCGTTGAAATAAATAAATAAACAGGAATATAAAGTTAGAAATTGATTTATAATCATTGCTTTTTGTCCAAGATTATGTGACTTGGCTTTTATGCGCTCAGTCACCAACATCTTAGGTCAATTTGAAAAATACAATTTAATAAAAAGTTCGAAATCATAAGAGGAAACGTTTCTTTTAAAGTTTTCATTATTTTTTGCCAAACTTTCAAGAATTTCTGCCTTTCTACTGGAGTAAAAAGGAAAATATTTTTTCTTCTACAGTGGAAGGGCAGAAATTATCGAAAGGTCGGCAAAATAATAAAAACTTTAAAAGAAACCTTTCATCTTATGATTTCGAACTTTTTATAAATTTGATCCATGCGATATATATCCAAAAAAGTAAAGTAAGTTTTGTCATATATTTTTGGTGATGAAAGGTAGATGAATCAAGAAGTTTGTTGGCATCATGCATAGGAGGGGTTGCGTTCGGCAAAGTCCACCACTCAGGGCAACTTCTCTCCTTCCAGGCTGATCCTCAAGTGGCTCCCTCATCGACCGCCCCTTCCCCAAATCGAGTCATTGATTTTTTTAGCGATGGATTTCTTTAAGCGGCGGTGGAGGCGCACGTGGGGTCGACAGTCCGACCGATAGCATCTAATGAAGATCTTTGTACCGGCAGGATGATGAATTGACACATCGCTGGGATACAGTTTGGATTCTGTTTCTTTCTCGCTCTCTCTTTTATTTTCTTTCTTTCAGCCGGTCAGGGCATTCTTGGAAGTCTGTCAACACTTCGATATATACCTCTCTATTTATTCTTCAGCCTGTATTTGTGTAGTCTTCCTTCTTGCTGCTCCTTCATCTTTCTTTCACAACAATGATCAACTCATTAACTAATATTTCACTGCGCATTCTTCACAACAATGGTTAACTCAGCAACCACCATCACTCGCCGTACATTCCACTTTCACAACAATGGTCACCTCAGCAGCCATCATTTCGCCGTACTTACTACTTCACAACAATGGTCACCTCAGCAACCATTATCTCGCCGTACATCCTACTTACACAACAATGGTCAACTCAGCAGTCATCATCTCGCCGCACATCCCACTTTCACAACAATGGTCAACTCAGCAGCCATCATCTCGCCGCATATCCCACTTTCACAACAATGGTCACCTCAGCAGCCATCATCTCGCCGTACTTCCTACTTTCACAACAATGGTGACCTCAGCAACCATCATCTCGCCGCACATCCCACTTTCACAACAATGGTCACCTCAGCAGCCATCACCTAGCCGTACTTCCTACTTTCACAACAATGGTCACCTCAGCAGCCATCACCTAGCCGTACTTCCTACTTTCACAACAATGGTCACCTCAGCAGCCATCATCTTGCCGCACATCCCACTTTCACAACAATAGTCACCTCAGCAACCATTATCTCGCCGTACCTCCTACTTACACAACAATGGTCACCTCAGCAGCCATCATCTCGCCGCACATCCCACTTTCACAACAATGGTCACCTCAGCAGCCATCACCTAGCCGTACATCCTACTTTTACAACAATGGTCACCTCAGCAACCATCATCTCGCCGTACTTCCTACTTTTACAACAATGGTTACCTCAGCAGCCATCACCTAGCCGTACTTCCTACTTTCACAACAATGGTCACCTCAGCAGCCATCACCTAGTCGTACTTTCTACTTTCACAACAATGGTTACCTCAGCAGCCATCACCTAGCCGTACTTTCTACTTTCACAACAATGGTTACCTCAGCAGCCATCATCTCGCCGCACATCCTACTTTTACAACAATGGTCACCTCAGCAGCCATCACCTAGTCGTACTTTCTACTTTCACAACAATGGTCACCTCAGCAGCCATCACCTAGCCGTACATCCTACTTTTACAACAATGGTCACCTCAGCAACCATCATCTCGCCGTACTTCCTACTTTTACAACAATGGTTACCTCAGCAGCCATCACCTAGCCGTACTTCCTACTTTCACAACAATGGTCACCTCAGCAGCCATCACCTAGTCGTACTTTCTACTTTCACAACAATGGTCACCTCAGCAGCCATCACCTAGCCGTACATCCTACTTTTACAACAATGGTCACCTCAGCAACCATCATCTCGCCGTACTTCCTACTTTTACAACAATGGTTACCTCAGCAGCCATCACCTAGCCGTACTTCCTACTTTCACAACAATGGTCACCTCAGCAGCCATCACCTAGCCGTACTTTCTACTTTCACAACAATGGTCACCTCAGCAGCCATCACCTAGCCGTACTTCCTACTTTTACAACAATGGTCACCTCAGCAACCATCATCTCGCCGTACTTCCTACTTTTACAACAATGGTTACCTCAGCAGCCATCACCTAGCCGTACTTTCTACTTTCACAACAATGGTCACCTCAGCAACCATTATCTCGCCGTACTTCCTACTTTTACAACAATGGTCACCTCAGCAGCCATCATCTCGCCGCACATCCCACTTTCACAACAATGGTCACCTCAGCAACCATTATCTCGCCGTACTTCCTACTTTTACAACAATGGTCACCTCAGCAGCCATCATCTCGCCGCACATCCCACTTTCACAACAATGGTCACCTCAGCAACCATTATCTCGCCGTACTTCCTACTTTTACAACAATGGTCACCTCAGCAGCCATCATCTCGCCGCACATCCCACTTTCACAACAATGGTCACCTCAGCAACCATTATCTCGCCGTACTTCCTACTTTCACAACAATGGTCACCTCAGCAGCCATCACCTAGCCGTACTTCCTACTTTTACAACAATGGTCACCTCAGCAGCCATCAACTCGCCGCACCTCCCACTTTCACAACAATAATCACCTCAGCAGCCATCACCTAGCCGTACATCCTACTTACACAACAATGGTCACCTCAGCAGCCATCATCTCGCCGCACATCCCACTTTCACAACAATAATCACCTCAGCAGCCATCACCTAGCCGTACATCCTACTTACACAACAATGGTCACCTCAGCAGCCATCAACTCGCCGCACATCCCACTTTCACAACAATAATCACCTCAGCAGCCATCACCTAGCCGTACATCCTACTTACACAACAATGGTCACCTCAGCAGCCATCATCTCGCCGCACATCCCACTTTCACAACAATGGTCACCTCAGCAGCCATCACCTAGCCGTACTTCCTACTTTCACAACAATGGTCACCTCAGCAGCCATCACCTAGCCGTACTTCCTATTTTCACAACAATGGTCATCTCAGCAACCATCATATCGCCGTACATCGTATTTTTACAACAATGGTCACCTCAGTAAATATTATCTCACCGTACAACCTACTTTCACAACAATGGTCACCTCGGCAGCCATCATCTCGCCGCACATCCTACTTTCACAACAATGGTCACCTCGGCAGCCATCATCTCGCCGCACATCCTACTTTCACAACAATGGTCACCTCGGCAGCCATCATCTCGCCGCACATCCTACTTTCACAACAATAATTAACTCATCAAACATGCGGCCAGAAGTTTATATACATTTTGGGGCTGTGTTACACAATTTATAATTATGACACATATGAAAATCTAGTGTATATTGACATATTACTACATATACATTTTTGAAATCGAAACACTGTTCCTAGAGTTTGTTCGAGTGTATCCCTCATCATGCTATACAACATCATCGCCTATTCAGAAGTCTCTGGCCCAAAAATAACAAGAATAGCACGGACGCATCAGCAACTTTAATTTCATGTTTACCGGCGCCTGCGGCTGTAAAATAATTTCTGAAAAAAAATTGTCTAATTACGGTGCAGAAGATGAGAGTCGCCTTCCGGAAATTGCTCGCGAAATCTATTACTGGGACAAAATATGGAGGGGAATTCTATTTAGCTTCAATTTTTTTTTTTGGAGGGCGGGGATTAGAAAACCTTGCTGGAGGTAAGGTGGGGCAGCGGTTTCTAAGTTTGTAATAACATTACCCCACGAACATAACCAAATTTATATTCATCCATGTATTCTTCTTCTTCTTTCTTATCTCCACTTAACCATATTAAGGTATCAAGCTTGTAAAGCTTGACAACCATCATGACTGGGGGAAGTAAACTGCGTCTGCCTTTTTCATTAAGACTGGGAGCAATACTCAGTAGCAGGCCGACTTAGCTCCAAAAAATGGCCGCCTCTGACATGAGGAACAGACGCCATGTGCAGCCGCTCCTAACATGGATAACAGACTCATCCTGTATCCCTGGATTAGGAGCCCTTACAGGGTACTATCAGCCGGGCCAACTGAGCCCAGGTTTTTTAGTGAGCTTGTTACTGCTCCCTCTCCTCCTTTTCCATCCGGGCTTGGGACCGGCAAAGGCGGAGTTATTAATCCATGTATATAAGCCAAGTATATTATCCCTTAATTTGTGTACTAGGTAAAGTAGATGTGTATGATATATTGTAACTACTCAACGTTACTGAAAACTGAAAGATTTCCAAACATTTCTTTGTTTCATTAGTCGACTAGCGTTTTTTCTACTTATTTATTTAACAATTGCAGAATACACGCTATATCCACAAATCGGATATTTGCGTGTGAAATATATACAATTGAATGAAAGAAAAAGTAGTTTAAAGGGATATATACCTATTTACATATCAGTATGCAAATTGATTACATTAGTAGTCACTTATTTAGTTAAGTACATTCTGCAGAATTTGTTGAATCATTGGTGTATGTCCTTAGTGTAGACCAGATGTTGCATATTTGTTATGGGAAGTTGATTTAGTTCCCTAAGGTATCTTTGTTAGACTCTTCGTCTTCAATGACAAAAGTGGTTTCTAAAATTGAAGAATCTTCTTGATTCTCATCAATAGCCTCAGGAATGTCGGCATTCTCAGTTAAGAGATTTTTGATAAGTGATTCCTGGCGTGGGGGTTTTGGTTGTAAGAGAGGGAATTTTTGATTTTCATTTAAATAGGAATACTTGAGTCTACCTCCAACTCTTAGAAGTCCTTGAGTGTCTAAAAAGGGATTTAGAGAAGTTAGCTTGTTGGACAGAGGTAGTTGCTTGTTTGACTTCAGTAATTTTATTTCCGTGCAGAATTCAACTTGCTGGATTGATTTGACTAAGACTTGAATTGCCTTTGTTAATTCTCTTGTTGTCAAAGGTCCTTTCTGACGAATTGGATCAAAGAGGAGGCAATTGTAGTAGAATCTCCAACACCAAGCTGTTATTCGGATCAATTTGGTCATTGTGGAATACCTTTCAATGAATTCTAGATTTAACATAGTTTCTGAATTTTGAATTAAGGTTGTTTGATCCAACACTTGACCTTCACCGACTTCTTCTTGAATGATATTGAGGTTTACTTGGGTTGGTGAAGAAGGAATATATCGAACATTATTTTCTTGAAGCCAAATAGGACCCCGCCACCAAATTCTATGATTGACCAAGTCTTGAGGCATGATTCCTCTTGATGCGCAATCAGCTGGATTATCTTGACTGGATACATGGAACCAATCAGTGATTTGAGTCAAATTTTGAATTGACGACACTCTGTTCGAAACAAAGGCTTTCCATCTGCTGGCATCTGATCTTATCCAATCTATGCAGATTTGTGAATCAGTCCATAAAAAGGTTTTGTCAGGTTGAAAAGGAAATGATTCAAGAATGACTTGATTCAGTTGAGCCAAAAGCAATGCTGCACTTAGTTCAAGTCTTGGAATTGTAATGGTCTTTAATGGTGCAACCTTAGTTTTTGAGGTTATCAGATTGATTTTGATCTTTTGATTTTTGAATCTAGTTTTCAAGTAAAAAACTGCTGAATAAGCATTAAGGGATGCATCACAAAATCCATGTAGTTGTAATTCTTCTATTTCAGAAGATGAACTGTTCAGGTATCTTGGTATTTTGATTTCCTTTAGGCATGATAGTTGAGTTTGGAATTTATTCCAATTTGACTTTATATCTGATTTCCTTTAGGCATGATAGTTGAGTTTGGAATTTATTCCAATTTGACTTTATATCTGATTCAATTGGTTCATCCCATGAAGTTTTCCTCTTCCAAAGCTGTTGTATCATAATCTTCAGCAGAACAGTCGTGAGGGAAAGGAGACCAAGTGGATCATAAATTTTGGCTATAGCAGACAGAAGCTGTCTTTTAGTTGTTACTTCAAAATTCAGTGGATTGACTTGAACATTGAAGGTATCTTGAATTTTGTTCCAGACTAGTCCTAGAAGTTTGATTGAAGAATCCTCTTCAAGCAATTTTGAGTTAGTGTCATTGATTATTTCCTGTGAAAGAGAGGAAAGAACCTCTTTGTTATTAGAGGGCCATTTTCTAAGTTTGAATCCTCCCTTGTTCAATAAGGATGATAATTCCGCAACCAAAGACTTAGCTTCTTGAATTGAATATGCACCTGAAATAAGATCATCAACATAGAAATCCCTAAAGACTATTGATGAAGCAGAAGGGAATTTAGAACTCTCATCCTCAGCCAATTTTTGAATAGTTCTGATTGCCAGAAAAGGGGCGCTTGCAGTGCCATAAGTAACTGTTAACAGTCTATATTCCAGTAGTGGATCTTCTGGATTTTCTCTCCACAAAATTCTATGATAATCTCTATCATCTGAATTCAGCCTAATTTGTCTGAACATTTTCTCTATGTCTGCTGTGATTGCAATAGGAAATGTTCTGAATCTGAGTAAAATGTTGAATAAATTCTGCTGAAGCTTTGGACCCACATGTAGAAAATCATTTAAAGAAAGATTGTTTGTACTTCTGGATGAAGCATTAAACACAACTCTGATTTTAGTTGTTGTGCTCTGTTCTCTTAGGACTCCATGATGTGGTAAATAAAAACATTGGTTGGAAGGTTTTTTCAACTCCTTGAGTGGTATCAACTCCATATGATTCAGCTCCATGTACTCCCTCATAAAGTTGATGTATTGAGATTTGAGACTTGGATTAGCCTGTAGCCTTTTTTCCAAATTAAAAAACCTCAATGCTTGAGATCTTGAATCACCTAAATTGGGTGTTGATTTAAAAGGGAGATTGACTGAATATCTGCCCTCAATGTCTCTTTTGAGGTTTGACTTGAATAATATCTCACAGGCATTCTTTGTACCCAACTGGGCCTTAGAAATTGGGACATCTTCAAGTTCCCAGAATTTTCTTATGCTGGAATCAAGTTCAGTGGTACAGTGATTGATTACCGAAGTATTCGACTTAATAGTTGAATGGATTCTCCCAGAAACAAGCCAACCTAACTTGGTATTAAGTGCTATAGATGGTGCTTTAAATCTGTTTTATGACCTAGAATTATTTCTACAAAGGTATCTGCACCCAAAATTAGGTCTATGGGCTTGGTGACATAGAATTCTGGGTCTGCCAAGAGCAAATTTTCTAAATGAGGAAAGTCTGCTGACTGAATTTGGAAGTTTGGAAGGTCTGCAGTTACCCTCCCAACCACAAATGCTCTGGCAGAAAATAATTGATCATTATGATGTGGGGTGAACTCTATTTCAACCTGCGATGTTGTCCTGTTGACAACAATGTCACCTACACCTTTTAGTGTATAAGAATTTTTCCTTTTTTCAAGTCCCAACTTGTGGCAACATTGTTCTGAAATTAGGCTTATTTGGGACCCATTGTCCACTAATGCTCTACATAGCACAAATGAGCCATCCTTCGCCTTGACTTTAATAAGGGCTGTTGACAGTAGAATATTTGTTTCCGTTTCCAAAGGCATCGCATTACAGATGGTATTTGTTGAAATCAACATCTCTTGAGAGGTTGTTGGTTGTGGAATGGATGGTTCAGAGTTGTATTCATGCAGAAGAGTATGATGGTTCTGCTTGCAGTTTTTACATCTTGATGTGATGAGACATTTGGATATCTCATGATTTGCTCTAAGGCAATTTTGACAAAGTTTATGTTTTTTAACTAATTCCCATTTTTTAGGCAAGGGAAGATTTATGAATCTCTGGCAGTCATTTAGTTTATGAATTTGATGACATAAAATACAATTTTGACCTTTGTTGACATAAAGGCCATGAGCCATCATATTTTTGCTAGAGGTTTTTTGTTCCTGGAACAAAGGAATTCTCATACCTTGCAGGCTTCTAGCATGTTTTTCTAAAAAATTCACAAAGTTTTCAAATGTTGGATATTCTTCATTTTGAAGGGTTAATTCCCATTCTTTCCTGAGGGCTTCACCGATTCTTTTTTCAAAAAAATTGATCAGGATTAGATCTGTTAATGTGTTTTTCTCAAGTCCTAGCACTGAGAGATTTCTAATGCCTTCATTGCAAACATCAAGGATTTCATAGAGAGAACCAGCCGAAATAGATTTTAATGGCCTTATGGAGAATATTTTGTTGATTTGTGAAAAAGCCAATTCTCTTCTGTTATTAAATCTATTGCATAAGGTATCCCATGCTTGCTGGTAGTTTTTGTCAGAAATGGGAAAACCCCGAATCAACTTTTCCGCAGGACCCTTAACAGATGCATTTAGATATTGAAATTTTTGTATTTCCGTTAGTGTTTGATTTGAATTAATGGTGGAGTTAAATATTTCTCTAAAACTAAGCCAATTGGCTGAATCACCATTGAAAATGGGTAAATTTATCTTAGGTAGATTAACATTGGATTCGGGCAGTTGTTTATCACTATATACGATCAGTTCTACAGCTCAATAGAAAAGTTGAGAATAACGTTAGAAAATAAATAAATAAAAAAAAAGATTAAAACAACACAGTGGTTGTTATCTCCCTCGTCAAGACTGTATATAGTAGCTGTATATCTTATTACATATTTACATATTGATATTTTTTTATCGTTGTTGGCTTTTTTCCTTATTGGACTACGGGACAAGTCTATGTAAGACGGAATGTCTCAATAAAAGTCTTTTATTGTTATTGTTTAATTTCTAATTGGGCTTGAAATTGAACATCTCCTCTTGTAAAGGTGAAAATTGACAATCTGGTCTCCATTGAGGACAGCGAAGGTCGTCGCTGGTCCTACGGTCATCTGTGAAGACCTCAGATCTTTGACGAAGATCCCTGAGTTCCCAGGGAGAGTACTTAGGTGACCCATTCTTAAGATTCAGGTTATCCAAGTGAAACACTTGTGGCTCTTCCTCTCTTGATCTTCAGTCTGCCAAGCTTTTAGGCCATCTCCCGAGCCTTCATCACCATTAAGGAGACATGGGATCCCAACATGGGGGACAAGGTGAAGGACTTGTTCAAGAACATCTTAACACCTTCATATTGTTGATGAAACTGATTCAATAATCATTCGGTATGATGGTAGATCTGTGTTCCCTGATATGGACAGTCAACTTTACCCTAGATTCACTAGGTTTAAAGTTCAGACCTTCAGATATATTTAGCTGAACCTGAGTTTTACCCCTTTGGTCCATTTGGGGATGACTTGCTCCATCACATCCTCTGCTCTCTCCCTTGATTTCTTCATGACAAGAATGGTGATGTTACCGATATAAACCCTAATATCAACTCTGATGAAGAATTCGTGCCAATAGAAACTCACAAATTCGCTTTTGAAGCAGTACGCAGCTAATTTTTTTTTCACCAGGAGACGAATGCCTCGACGCTAGACTCGTCAAAGAGCTATGCTTAAATTTACTACCATCAGTTGAATCAGCTTCTCCCTACGTCATTGAGAGTCAAACATCTCTATTCTCAGGAAAATGTTCATATCCTTTGGCAAGATTTCAACCTCTGGCGTCCACGTTCAATATCAATGGGCCACCTTTATCAACCGGCACTGCACGCCTGCGGTCACAGAAGCTGTGGACCCACGCAGCTATTGAAATCGATGAAGAAGCGCGGTCATTGAGGACCTTAAAGTACAGTAGAACTCCTCAAATTCGGAAAGCTTGGGGCGCAAGGTTTTCCGAATTTGAGGATTTTCCGAATTTGAGAGAGTTAGATTTGTGAATATTTATGTGGCATAAATAGGCATTTAGATGACTGAGACAAAGATTTTGAAGCATATGAACAATTTTAGGTTGAATATTATATGTACATTACATAATTTTAATTACGATTTTTAATCAAATGTTCCTTGACTTTTATGAGTTTTGAGCATGAAACCGATGAAAAATAGTAAAATATTTTATTATGTATGTAATGCGATTGATGGCCAAGTAAGTTATGGCTTGGCAAAGAAGTTGCTGATTGTTGTCTGTTTCTTTGGCTTGTTTAACAAACTTCTTCTTCTCTCATAAGCATAGTTCGAAGACTATTGATGGTGTTGTAGCTTGCAAGCATTTCTGGTTCAGTGCGCTTTTCCAAATATTTTAATGCAACATCCAAACTTTTCAACGCTTCGCATCTGGGAACATCCGGCTCCAAACTTTCGTACCAGATGTTAACTGCTTTATCAACATTTTCGTATAACGGATTTTTTACTTGAGAAAACTTTTTGACATCTTTTTCGGTAGAATCAACAAACTTTGTAAGTTTAAGCTCAGACTTTTTTATATCATAAACAGTTGTCTTAGAAATTTTATACTTTTGCATTATCGTTGTATAGCTTAATCCTTTTTTAATGTCACTAAGAACATCTAACTTTTCACCAAGCTTAAGAATTCGGTACTTGCCTCGTTTTTGCCGCTCCTCTTTGGATGCCATTTTGTTGAAGAACAAACTTGTAAATGCAAAAAATTGAGAGTTGAATAAAATAATTTGAAACTTACAATGTCTGAAAATGTTTGATAATTTGAACTTTAGGTGAATCAACTTTGGCAATAAAAAATGCGTGAATGGCTTATGACGTAATAATGCTGCCTTCTTATTGGACAATATCCTAAACTAAGCACAAAGGTCAAATGAAACTGTTGATTTATTTAAGCTTTTAAAAAAGGGGATAAACCCCTAATTAGCGATTATAAATAATCGGTAAAAGTAAATTAATTAAACACTTAAATTAAAAATAAATTACTAATAAAAATTTAATTAAATAAAATAAAAGCAAAGCAAAATTAAAAGTAAATAAAATAAAATAAAATAATGTTGAAATATCAACAAAATAAAAGCATGTGAAAATTGATTTTTTGTATGTAAAAAAAACATTACAATACTTTCCGAATTTGGGAGTTTCCGAATTTCAGAATTTCCGAATTTGAGGAGTTCTACTGTATATGAAGAGTGTGCGAAAGAAATTTCGACTCGTTCGATTGAAAACTTGGTGCTTCGCTGACAACAAGTGCAACAGAAAAGCAAATTTTATTAATTCTTTTGCTCACCGCTCGGCGAGCACCTTCATTAATAGCATGTAAAGGTGGTAATTCCAGTTTTTAAACTCTATCTTGTTCCAATTTTGCAGCACTAAATTAACTCTGGTGTACATTAAAAACCTCCTACGAGGTGCCACCTTAACTATCACACTGAGATTGGCGATCCCCCCCCCCCCCCCCCCCCCATTAAGATTTATTAGACCAAATTTTCCATCTCCATCCATTGAATATCAATGGATAAACTAGCCTGATGGAATTACTCACCTTACAAGACGATTTAGAGCTTTTAAAAGTCTTATTCATTGTTGAACTCACCATATTGTGATTTCACCGCCACTCTGTGTTGTGACGACGATCTAAGTTCTATAGAAGGAGTCACTCACCTCTATTCTTGGTCGGCGGGGTTAAAGGTTCAAAGCTGAGGTGTCGCTGCTTGTACCACTTTTTAAAATTTACAGGAGAGAGGGAAAATTATATTTATTATCAATTAAGAAAAATAGTAAAGGATTATTTAATGAATTATATTTAAATGTTATGCACTAGCGCGCCATCTGTTATCAAAATTCGAAACTATTTTAAAGGCGTAAGATTCTTTTTTATATTAAACAATTTCTACTGCCCTTACTGCAATGGAAAATTTAATGAGAGGGCCTGGCTCATCAGTGGTGAACCCGCTCAGCGGTTTCGCCAGTTTAATCTACCATACCGCTGTTATATTGCATTTTTGGAACTTCCTTTTATAGTGATACTGTTGATAGACTCTTTGAATGGGTATTTTGAAGAACTATGGACATAAGCTTAGAGGACAGTAGAATTACATACATTTATAAATATATAATATGCTTCGAGCAATCGCTCTTCCGCAAATATCAAATATCATTAATTTTCCATTGCAGTAGAAATTGTTTAATATAAAAAAGATTCTTACGCCTTTAAAATAGTTTCGAATTATGATATTTAAATGTATTTACACTATAAGAATCGGGGAATCAGGGTAAATCCTCCCGTTTGAAGTTGTTTAAAGTTCTTATCTTTTTCGTTTTTCCTCATTCCAGCTGCTTCATTCCCGTAGCCCCCTCCATCGGCCTCCTATTGGCTGCCTCTAACTCCTTCTTTTCCGACACACCATATCTTTGAGGCGTCTCCATCTACAAGTCGAAGCTAGATATTCATCCTCTCTCCAAACCACATTATCATCATAGTATGATAGAATATAGGCCATCATAGCTAGATGAACTGATCACCTGAGTTCTCAGCAACTGCGATGTGATCTTCTGTAGATAGTAACATACTTCCAGAACTAGACCATTCCAAGAAGATCATCTTGGAACACGAGGATGGCCATCTGGAATCTTTGATATTGGACAAGGCAATTATAAGAGCAAATGGAGGCAAGTTGGGTAGTTTTCAATTCCGTTGTGCGTAGTCTATCTGGATGTAAGCAAACACAGTGAAAATGTTGAGGAGAATCCATGTTTGATGATTGGTAACACGAAAAAAAAGTCTTAGAGTAGCAATAATTCTCAATATATTTTGTTGAAATGTCTTCAATACAAAAACCTGTCCATTTTTTCTGTGCAAGCTGTTTTCTTTTTATCGCACAATAGGGTTATTTCTCCTTATTTCTTTATGCTCACTCCAGTAGAATATATTTTCCAAAATTTTGAAATATGAATGGAGTTGCTTTCCAAAATAAGTGTGAGAATAATTTTAGAAATTGTAAAAGAAGGAATTGGTATCATAAGTGAGAATAATTGCCTAAATATATTTATTATAATTATTACATTTTTAAGAGAGAGTGAGATATTTATAACCCAGGTTTTACATTTGTGAGTGTGTTTGCTCTAAACTATATATAACGCAATAGCAGAGTTTAGAGTTTTCAAATGTCAATTTTTGGATTTTTTTCTCTGAAGACACAAAACTTTTTTTATCAATATAAAGTAGAACCTATATGAGATGATGCTCTTCTACAAAGGACAGTTTTCATCACAAAAATTATCATTTTTACGAATTACCAACTCTCTAGTAAGAAAACACCTCTCCCCAAAGGATTCTTTGGCTCTGCAACTAAGGTGTATTTTCTGCTGTACCAACCTTTTCCTTTATTGTACATCACTCTTCCCATTTTTATTTTTACCATATTTTACCATTCCAATGATACCAATAATAAAATATTAAGACATAAATAAGGGTTGGGAGGGGGAGACTGACTGAATTTCTAAATCTGTCCGTAGACCGCCCAAACGGTTAGTAATATGTGATGGAAAATGTATTACTTTCTAAGGGGTTTTTATTGTGATTTTACCTTTTTTATTGAACTTAATTTTTTTTTAAAATTATATATATATATAATAGGGGGTTTCATTTTGAATTAAAACATTTCCTTTTTTTAAGTTTTATTTATACATTCTTTTTTTTTTTTCAAACCTTTTGAATATATCTAAAGAAAATTCAGAATAAAAATATTTTCTTTAAATTATTACTATTTCTAAATATTATATTACGTCATAGATTTGAAAAAAATCAATAATAATAATAAGAGATAAATCAAATGAATTCTTTGTTTGGTTTTGAGTTAGTCGCCATGGTTACCAATGTAAACAAACACAAGTTGATTGTATTAAGCCTTACAAATGTTTTAAAGCCCAAATTTAAAATGTGAACTAAAAGTATCCATACGATTTTCAATTTGGAAACGTAATATTATTGGTATTTTTCTGTAGTAATTGGATTTTTAAAAACATCTTGAAACATAGTGCTAGAAAAAGATTAATACATATAAATCATTTCATTAAAAATGTATATATTTACAAAAAACAAACTAGTTATATTCCCAATTAAAATTTTTTGAAATTTTATATTTAAATCTTTATATAATGATTTTTTACCTTCTCTAAATCTGTATGCTTATTACTAAATATTCAAATCAGCAGATAAAACATGAGTATTTTAAATGCCACATATACCATATCAAGTTCATCCATTGAACAATTAGAAAAGTTATTAGATTCAATAACTCATGAATATATATCAAGTAATAATGATCTTTTGGATACTAAAGTCTATTGTTCCTGGGTCAATGACAATAAAATTCTTCTTAATTCTACACTAATATTAGAAAAACTATCCAAATATATTAAATCAAGAAAATCAGTTCCTAATTACAAATCAAACTCTGCACATATCAAAAAAGCTATTCATTTACATCAAAAACTTAAAGTTCTTTTAGAAGAAGAATGTTTGATTAATTTACAGAAGGAATGTTATACTCATATTTCAAAGTTATCTGCTTTTGTATCAAAGATGAAGATGTTGAGAATTGATGAGCTAGATGAAAATTCAATTAAAACTCTCATCAATGACTATGAAAATGCAGCAGAGTTATGGACAGCAATCATTAAAGGATGGAATCATATTTTAACTTTGTATTCCATCAGCTGGAATGCAAGAATCAATAGCATTCTGAAAGAAACTAAAAAGATCTTGAATCAACTTCTTATTGAAGCTAATTTCTGGATGAAACATATTTTCTGTGAGTATATCCTAGTAAAGAAAGACAATTTGGCATTCAGTTTGATCAACCAACTACTAGGGACTTCAAAGTCCAGCGAAATGGAAGGACTAATTGACTGCAGACATTGCCTGGAGCTAACCCCACTTAACTTACTCAATACCTTAGCTCAACGTGAAGCCGAAGAGATGAGTTTACAGCTCTACAAAGCCTGTTCTAAAGTGAAGCCTGATGACCAGCTAAACAATCCAAACAATTTACTGATCCAATCTGATTTCTTCTCTGTTCTTAGTGAACCTCTGGAACAACTCATCCAAGCCCAGCAGACAATTGTCTTCAAGTATTTCTTCTGCTTCAATAAGCTTAGTCAACAAAAGAATCCACTTGCCACCAAAGGTTTTTCAACATTTTAATTCATTCCTTTGTACACAATCTAAATATTTGCCAGGAAAGTTACAGTAGAATTTTTCATGAGAGACTATTCAATATACAAGTATCAGAGTCATCAAGCAACAATTCTTAATCAATTCTGTCACCGTTTGCTTTTGTGAATGGAATAAATACCCAAATATGGCCATTTCTTATAAGCATCGGTAATTCAATGTCGAGAATGCTCGCCTGCCACGCGGGCGGCCCGGGTTCGATTCCCGGCCGATGCATTTTTTTTTTACAATTTTTAAAACTCATTTATTTAAACTATATTAATTTTGAAACAACTAAATGGATTGCAAAAAATAATTAAATCAAATACCTAAACACTAATATAATACAATTTTTGCTATTACACACTTTTTTTCCTATAGTTTATGTGTTTCTTCTGTATTGCTATTCTATGGCACTTCTACTATTTATTATTGATGTACTTTCAGTATGAAGGATACTTCACTCGGGGAATTATTCGGGCAAAGCCGGGTCATTCTTCTAGTAGCCTACAAACATAGCTTTTTTATTATTATCTATAGTACATGTGGTACAGGCCATGATAATCATGGTTGGTAGTTAGCGACTGCTTTTACTGTAAGTGCACCATATGTCTACACATGTGAAAAGCAGTTCGACTTTTGCACTTACAAATGTGCCAGAGCCCCATTTGGTTACTTGCACTCGCTGGTGGGGTTGGATTTTTGCAAGAATCAGGGGCCATTGGAGCGTTCTTTTTTTTTTTAATTAAGAAAAACACAAGGTAATAAGACCAAATCCAAATAAATAAATAGTGTGTGACGTTTCGGTAACAGCGTTGTTACCATCTTCAGACAAAAGTACTGAATGAGAGAATTTTACCACAGCATGCTTTTAAATAGTTCCTGTTATCAAATGTGTAAACAAGATAACAGATAAATATCAGATAAATATCTTCTTATCTGTTATCTTGTTTACACACTTGATAACAGGAACTATTTAAAAGCATGCTGTGGTAAAATTCTTTCATTCAGTACTTTTGTCTGAAGATGGTAACAACGCTGTTACCGAAACGTCACACACTATTTATTTATTTGGATTTGGTCTTATTACCTTGTGTTTATAATCTACAATCCAAATTGTGCCTCATTAATTAAGAAAAAGTGTCCAATACAAGATAAGCTCCTCCCGGGTGGTAGCAGCTGAAAACCAACAGTTTAGACCATCCTTCCATAGACCTCCCTACAAACATACCCAATCTCTTGGAGGTAATTTCTTATCAGAGACTCTGTAATGTCTGGCCAAGTCAAGAAGAGTCTTTCAACAGAATCTCTAATAAGAGCCTACCTCCAGGAGAGGCTGAGGCTAGTTATGTTTTCATGTTATGGTTATTTATTTATCCTTATGAGGTGATACAGCAGCGTATTTACAATTAGAGAGGAGACAAAATGAATTAAATCTAGAAAAAAGAAGTGAGGACATATCGGTCATTAAAGTCTGAGAAGCAAGGCCTTCAGCCAGTTCAGGGCTTCCGGGGTGACAGAAAGTGACAGAAAATGTTATGGTCTCCCATGGGAGACCACTGTAATGGACCCTACCTATACTCCAGCTAGCACTATAAATGCTACACATTTTAAACATGGTAAGACCCACATATCACAGAGGTGTTAGGCTTCAGAAATAATCACTTATTATCATCAATTATTAGCCCATTGTTACTTAAATAGAAACATAAGGTAATAAGACCAAATTCAAATAATCAAATATTGTGTAACACTTTGATAACAGCATTGTTACCATCATCAGACAAAAGTATTGAATGAAAGGGTGACTGAACAAAAAAATTGAGTACTTTTGTCTGATGATGGTAACAACGCTGTTACCGAAACGTCACACACTATTTATTTATTTTGATTTGGTCTTATTACCTTGTGTTTATTATCTATAATCCAAATTGTGTCTTATCAGGTTTGGAACCTCTCTGTAAAGGATACTTAGTTGCAGAGCCAAATTTTGGCAATGTGAACAGTCCTTTGTAGAGAGGTGTCCTCTAGCTGGAGTGTCCTCTTATAGAGGTTCGACTGTAAACACAAGGTAATAAGACCAAATAAATAGTGTGTGATGTTTTGGTAACATTCAGCACTTTCAGTACTGGAAGTAACTCCGCCTTTGCCGGTCCCAAGCCCGGATGAAAAAGGAGGAGGGGGAGCAGTAACAAGCTCACTAAAAAACCTGGGTTCAGCTGGCCCGGCTGATAGTACCCTGTAAGGGCTCCTAATCCAGGGATACAGGATGAGCAGCGTTTGTACTCCATGTTAGGAGCGGCTGCACATGGCTTCTGTTCCTCATGTCAGAGGTGGCCATTTCTTTTGGAGCTAAGTCGGCCTGCCACTGAGTAGTGCTCCCAGTCTTAATGACAAAGGCAGACGCATTCTACTTCACTCAGTGTGGAGATAAGAAAGAAGAAGAGTACTGGAAGTTTATTCACTTACAGTTCATTCAGTACTTTTGTCTGAAGATGGTAACAACGCTGTTACCTTGTGTTTATAATCTATAATTGAAATTGTGCCTTATAGAGGTTCTACTCTATATAAATTTATAAGGCACAATTTGGATTATAGATTATAACAACAAGGTAATAAGACCAAATCTAAATAAATAAATTGTGTGTGACGTTTCGGTAACAGTGTTGTTACCATCTTCAGACAAAAGTACTGAATGAGAAATTTTACCACAGCATGTTTTGAATAGTTACTGCTAACAAGTGTGTAAACAAGATAACAGATAAGAAGAAGATAGTTTTCTGAAACACAGAATATTATTCTTAGAATTAAAAGTGGAAAAACCGAACGTCTTACCTTATTTATTTATTTGGATTTGGTCTTATTACCTTGTGTTTATAAATTGTTGTATAATAAACTCTCTCTGGTTACTAAATAACTTTACTAGGTACCTCAAAAAGAAAAATATAGTTTATGATATTTACAACAATGAATAATATTGAAAGGTTATTCACATATTAAAACAAAGAATCCAAAACGGGATACAATCCCAGTTCATGGCTGTCGGGAATTGAGGGTGTTACCCACTCGTCCACCGACTTCTTTTTATAATATGCTCATTGTTAATTAAATAACTTATTATTATGATAATGCACAATTTGGATTATAGATTATAAACACAAAAGGTAATAAGATCAAATAAATAAATAGTGTGTGACGTTTCAGTAACAGCGTTGTTACCATCTTCAGACAAAAGTACTGAATGAGAAATTCTACCAATATTTAAACCATGCTGTGGTAAAATTTCTCATTCAATACTTTTGTCTGAAGATGGTAACAATGCTGTTACTGAAACGTCACATACTATTTATTTATTTGTATTTGGTCTATTACCTTGTGTTTAACTTATTATTATATAAAAACACCTCAATGGTATAGAAATAGTCCATTAGAAACACAAGGTAATAAGACCAAATAAATAAATAATATGTGATATTTCAGTAACAGTGTTGTTACCATCATTAGACAAAAGTACTGACTTATTTATTTAGATTCAGTCTTGTTATCTTGAGTTTGAGTTTCTAATCTATAACTCAAATTGTGCTTTATCATAATTGTCCATTGTTATGTGAAAACCTCAATGGTATATTTAAATAGGTCATTGTTTTCAAGTGGTCATTGTTATATCTATCAAAAATGATAAGGTATAATTTGGATTATAGATAATAAACAGAAGTTAATAAGACTAAATCCAAATAAATAAATAGTGTGTGACGTTTCTATAACATCGTTGTTACCATCAACAGACAAAAGTACTGATGGATGATGGTAACAACGCTGTTACAGAAACGTCACACACTATTTATTTATTTGGATTTGGTCTTATTACCTTGTGTTTATTATCTATAATCCAAATTATACCTTATCATTTTTGATGGACATAACAATGAACACTTGAAAACAATGGCTTATTTATATATCCCATTGAGGTTTTTATATAACAATGGACAATTATGATAAGGCACAATTTGAATTATAGATTATAAACACAAAGTAATATAAGAACAAATCCAAATAAATAATTCAGTACTTTTGTCTGAAGATGGTAACAACGCTGTTGCTGAAACATCACACACTATTTATTTATTTGGATTTGGTTTTTATTAACTTGTGTTTATAATCTATAATCCAAATTGGATTATATCATAAACAGATCATTGTTATATAAAACCCCCTCAATGGGATATAAAATATTCCATTGTTTTAAAGTGTTCATTGTTATTTAAATAGTTCATTTCTATATAAATAACTTAACAATACAGTAGAACATGCTCCATGAGAGGACACTCGCACTAGAGGACATCTCTCTATAAAGGACAGTTTTTGGTTTGCAAAATTACCATTTTTACTATTTAGAAACTCTCTGGTAAGAGGACACCTCTCTCTAAAGGACAATTTGACTCTGCAACTAGGTATTGTCCTTTACAGGGAGGTTCTACTGTATATAGATCTGGTTCCAAAATCACTTTATCAGGTACCACTCAACAAGAGCAACCTAGTTCATGATAATTGAAACAATGAATAATATGTGAAGGTTATTCACATATTAAACAAAATGTTAACACGGGATTCAATCCCGGTTCATGACTATCAGGAATTAAGGGTGTTACCCACTGGTCCACCCACGTTTTTCTGTATATAGATAGTCTATTGTTATAAAAATAACCCTCTTCAATATAGCATTGTTATACACATACACAAAAAGGTCATTGTTATACATGCTATATAATAAGACTTTGAGATTTTTTTTTTTTTAAATTAAAAAGGCATACATTGGATTAAAATATCATTTATTTTACCAATATTTCAGTTGGCTGAACGCCAACCTTTATCAAGGTGTTATTACATATTTAATGTGTGTCAACAACAAACTCAGCGCCACATAACATCATTTTAATTAAACTTAAACTTAATTCTGTTGATGTTATGTGGTGCTGAGTTTGTTGTTGACACACATTAAATATGTAATAACACCTTGATAAAGGTTGGCGTTCAGCCAACTGAAATATTGGTAAAATAAATGATATTTTGATCCAATATATGCCTTTTTAATTAAAGATTTATTTATGGATTGCTATATTTTCGAAAATTTGAGATTTGAATCAGTATTTAGTTTTAAGGGGACTAGGTACAATTGCAGGGTGGCACTGAGATTGAAGTGAGGTGCAGGTAGGCCCACCTGGCAGAAACCAGCCCCCCACCACCCCCCGGTGTTGCCCCCACACCTGGAGAACCAGTACTGGCACACCCTGTGGCACCATGTCAACCTGGAGCTGTACCGACTACTGGCTGTACCGGGGCAGGTGCGGATCTCTCTGGAACCTCCTCAGGGTATGTCTGACCCACTGTTCACAAGGAAGGATTCAGTAAACCAGCCCTTCTCTAATTGTTTTTTCTTGTCCCTCATTTTGAAAAATTTTTGGACTAGTCTTCTTTCTTATCTCCACTCAATCATATTAGGGTATCAATCTTGTAAAGCTTGAGACTTGACAACCATCATGACTGGGTGAAGTAGAATGCCTTTGTCATTAAGACTGGGAGCACTACTCAGTGGCAGGCCGACTTAGCTCCAAAAGAAATGGCCATCTCTGACATGAGGAACAGACGCCATGTGCAGCTGCTCCTAACATGGAGTACAAACGCTGCTCATCCTGTATCCCTGGATTAGGAGCCCTTACAGGGTACTATTAGCATGGCCAGCTGAGCCCACGTTTTTTAGCAAGCTTGTTACTGCTCCCCCTCCTCCTTTTTCATCCGGGCTTGAGACCGGTAAAGGCGGAGTTGTGGACTAGTGACTTCATATAACATAAAATCTTGGCTAGTTTTTAAAGAACTCATAGTCAGTGTGTGTGTTGAATACAAACTCTGAGAAGCACCACTCCACCTAACTCTAGACTGCTTGTTGCAGCGAAGCAACTTCAGCCTCTGTGGGAACAACTGAGACTCCGCCTTCACCTCACTTACTGGGACTTGGGTAACAGGGTTTTTCATTTTCTTTATGGCAAAAATCTTACATCAGATCTTTTAGTCTGGTAGATTAAATTGGCGAAACTGTTGGGAGGGTTTACCACTGATGAGCCAAGCCCTACCAATACTTTTTCATTGCAGTTAGAACAATAGAGAGGTTTGATTTATTTGTGAAAAGAAACATTCGCATCTTAATGTCTTCATTTGTTATATATAGACTAGCCGAATGACCCGGGCAACGCCCGTGTTTTACCCGATTGAATGTTTGGTTTCAAATACTATTTGTTACAATTATAAATTGGCGCCTTAAATAAATGCATATGTTAGTTAATAACTATAGCCAATGTGCTTTATCTGTCTATGTACTGTTGGCTTCCGTAGGCGTCTCTTACTGGGAAAAAGAAAGAGAGGATTCCATTTAGTTATTAACTAATATATACATTTATTTAAGGAGCGACCCGCTCCAACACAATAGTTACAAAAACGAAAAAGCGAGTGGGGGGGGGCAAAGGTGGCGTGATCGTAGCCAACCAATAGGAGAGCGCCATTCCAAAAAAGAAGCAAACGGTGACAGAGATGAAAAATTATTAAGAACGCATGACGCTCGTAACTGTATATAGAATGGTGTGTTATTGATTTGTATTAATTTAAGTTATGTGTGCAGAGAACCTCTCCAAGGACAGCTGTCCTGGAACCACACTGGGAGCTCTGCTTCCCCTGGCCTCCACCCCCACAGGTACTGACAGCTAGAACTCTCTCTCTCTTAACCTATTGAAACATGTATGTGGTTAGCTTTTCTTGATTGATAAAGAATGGTTATTTGGCCAATTCTAGAATAATTAAAAATCAACGAATAGTTGATATGGCGTATGTTCCTCATGTCAGAGGTGGCCATTTCTTTTGCAGCTAAGTCGGCCTGCTACTGAGTAGTGCTCCCAATCTTAAGGACAAAGTCAGATGCATTCTATTTAACCCAGTTATGATGGTTGTCAAACACCATCAACAAGCTCTACAGGCTTGTTATCCTAATATGATTGAGTGAAGATAAGAAAGAAGAAGACCTTGTAAACACAAGGTAGTAAGACCAAATCCAAATAAATAAATAATGTGTGACGTTTCAGTAGCAGCATTGTTACCATCTTCAGACAAAAGTACTGAATTAGAAATTTTACCACAACATTTTTTATTTATTGGTAAAATTTCTCATTCAGTACATTTGTCTGAAGATGGTAACAACGCTGTTACCGAAACGTCACACACTCTTTATTTATTTGGATTTGGTCTTATTACCTTGTGTTTATAATATATAATCCAAATTGTGCCTTATCAAGAAGACCTTGTGTTTCTAATCTTTAATCCAAATTGTGCCTTTGTTGAGGAATGGGATGAAAGAATGGACTTTATGGTTCCATCCCTCAGACTCCATGCTGACCCTTTGTTTTGTCCACCAGGGGCTGGATGTATCTCCAGCGGACTCCAGCAGGTGGAGCTGTGGTGCCGGGAGACACTCCTCAGCCGGAGTGGCGGACTACAGATCCTCCCTGCTCTCCACTCCACCAAGGTACCTGCGGAGTCCAGTAACAGGTGTATTAGGGGACTCTCCAGGATTAACTCCACTTTTCTCACTGCCTGGGTTTAGAGTTAGACAGAAAAATTATAAAGTAAACACAACAACACAAATATTGTCACATAGAAAAATTAGGAAAGGTAAACTTCAGGATGACAAGGAAGACAATTTATTTTTATTAAAAAGACAAGGTAATAAGAATACATCCAATAATTATATATACAGTAGAACCTCCCTGTATAGGACAACACCTAATTGCAGAGCCAAAGTGTCCTTTAGGGAGAGGTGTCCTCTTACTGGAGAGTTGCTAAATAGTAAACATGGTAATTTTACAAATGAAAACTGTCCTTTATAGAGAGGTTTTCTTTAGCGTGAGTGTCCTCTCATTGAGGTTCTACTCTGTATATATATATATAAATAATATTTAAAAAATAATAAATACAGATATTATTTTAATTATATCTATAAAAAAAAATGTTTTTTCCAATTAAGAATGATTTAATAGTGTGTGTGATGTTTCGCTAACAGCATTGTTACTATCATCAGACAAAAGAATAAAATTATATTTTTTGTTTTATTTAATACTAGCGGATGTACCCGGCTTCGCCCGAGGTTTTACCCTAGTAAAGGTTTGTCTAACGAACATTTGTTAAAACAATTCTCTATAAACTTATTAAAAAAAAAAAAAGATATATTTTGATAATTTGAAACCCGTAAATTTGAATCTCTCGATAAAGTGAACATTTTTTCCCGGTCCCTGTGTTACATCCTGAATTTTGTGTTTCCTAATTTTCTACATTACAAAATCATCGTTTTATCTAGTGAACATTTTTTCCCGGTCCCTTGAAAAATACTCGATAAGTTGAATAAAATCAATATTAATTGGTTCCCTCGGTAATTGGAAGTTAAAGGAATAGTATCTTCGCCTTGGAATTGTATCATTATTCTTGTCTCAAATAAATTGCCGTGTCATCCTGAGATAATCTTACTTTTGATAAATAATCTTATCTAAAAAACTTGTTATCATCATCGCAATGGTGGCGCTGCTTGCGAGTTAAATCTACAAATCTGCAAATAACTCTAAGGATATTCAAGATATTCAAGAAATTATTTTTCAAAAACCTTCCCGGGGATTTACCTAATAATATCCCAAATTTTCACGGCGATTGGATGTATGGTTTTTGAATCTATAGAGTACAGACAGACAGACATTCAATTTTATATATATAGATTCATTTTATTTTTTTGTCTGAACAACACTGTTACCAAAGCGTCACACACTATTTATTTATTTGGATTCGTTCTTATTACCCTGCGTTTATTTTTCATCAGATTTAAGGACAGTATAAGTATTATGAAAAAGGTATCTCCTTATCATGCAAGTGAAAGTTGCTGATGGCTTGCGCCATCTATCAGAAAAATATCAACTAATCTCGTTGATTTTTAATTATTCCAGAATTGGCTAAATACCCATTCTTGATTAATCAAGAAAAGCTAACCATGTAACGTGTTTCGGGTTGTTGGCCCTCATCAGCGTGGTGCAAGCTGTACCTCAACGACCAAAAAACTGGTCATTCAGGCATCCTGAAAAATCATGAAACAGGTAGTTAAGGCCAGAATTGCGTGAGACCGTGACACAATGTGAAAAAATAGTACAAATGTGTTTTAAGTGTAAAAAGAAACATCCGTGCTTGATAATTTTAGTTCTTTGAAAAAAAAGTAAAGATGTGAAGCCCTGTGGTACAGTTGAGGTCAGTGTAGAGAAGAAGGTCACAGAATGATGAGAGGACCAGGTTTAACTTGGATTACTGTGAACAGAGAGTGAGAGAGGTTTTGCCTTGTGTGGAGCAGAGATACATCAGGTCCTAGCTAGTGGCTATTTGGCTTGATATCAGTGGTTCAAGGAGAGATCTAGAAGCATGGCTGTGTCAAACAGAACTCCCCTTGTTTGTCAAAAATCTGAAAATTTTATACTTTCTAGCTGGGTGATAAGGCACAATTTGGATTATAGATTACAAACAGAAAGTTTTATTATTATTTTTTTTGCTTATCCCTAGTACACGTGGTACAGGCCATGATAATTATGGTGGGTAGTTAGCGACTGCTTTTTTTTACTGTAAGCGCACCACATGTCTACACATGTGAAAGCAGTTCGACTTTGCACTTACAAATGTGCCAGAGCCCCGTTTGGTTACTTGCACTCGCTGGTGGGGTTGGACTTTTGCAAGAATCGGGGGGCCATTGGAGCTTTTTTTTTTTCTTTAAACAGAAAAAAGTGTCCAATGCCGGGATCGAACCCGGGTCGTAGTGGTCGTAAACCAAACGGTTTAACCAGCCTTCCACCGACCCCCCACAAACAGAAAGTAATAAGTTTCAATACTTTTGTCTGAAGATGGTAACTACGCTGTTACCTAAATGTCACACACTATTTATTTATTTGGGCTTATTACCTTGTGTCTCTAGCTAGGTGATAAGGTACAATTTGGATTATAGATTACAAACAGAAAGTAATAAGTTTCAATACTTTTGTCTGAAGATGGTAACTACGCTGTTACCTAAATGTCACACACTATTTATTTATTTGGGCTTATTACCTTGTGTCTCTAGCTAGGTGATAAGGTACAATTTGGATTATAGATTACAAACAGAAAGTAATAAGTTTCAATACTTTTGTCTGAAGATGGTAACTACGCTGTTACCTAAATGTCACACACTATTTATTTATTTGGGCTTATTACCTTGTGTCTCTAGCTAGGTGATAAGGTACAATTTGGATTATAGATTACAAACAGAAAGTAATAAGTTTCAATACTTTTGTCTGAAGATGGTAACTACGCTGTTACCTAAATGTCACACACTATTTATTTATTTGGGCTTATTACCTTGTGTCTCTAGCTAGGTGATAAGGTACAATTTGGATTATAGATTACAAACAGAAAGTAATAAGTTTCAATACTTTTGTCTGAAGATGGTAACTACGCTGTTACCTAAATGTCACACACTATTTATTTATTTGGGCTTATTACCTTGTGTCTCTAGCTAGGTGATAAGGTACAATTTGGATTATAGATTACAAACAGAAAGTAATAAGTTTCAATACTTTTGTCTGAAGATGGTAACTACGCTGTTACCTAAATGTCACACACTATTTATTTATTTGGGCTTATTACCTTGTGTATCTAGTTGGGTGTAACTGTCAATGTTCAGGGCATGATACCATGCTTCATCCATTTGAGACTGCAGGAACTGCATCTTTCTTTCGTTTCTGACACTATAGTCCGAATTAACATTGTTCCACTTTAACATAGCTTTAGCAAGTCTTAAAGGT
>CP092871.1:1000834-1041179 GCA_030710605.1 Cordylochernes scorpioides | reverse complement strand
TTTTCACAATTTTATCATGAATAAAATACCTTTTTGTCTTAATTCGCCAAAATTGGGATTGTGGCTCATTCTTTACCATCATTGGTAAAGTTTTTTTTATTGAGGTAATGGATAGTGCAACGTTCTGATGCGTAATTAAAGAAAGAGATGCTTCTTTTAGTACATATGCAACTGTATATATTTACATATTATTGTAACAAAGTATTTATTAAGAAAAAGGCATCTCCTTATCGTGCAACTGAAAGTTGCTGATGGCTTGCGCCATCTATCGGAATAAATATCAACTATTCTCGTTGATTTTTCATTATTCCAGAATTGGCCAAATACCCATTCTCGATTAATCAAGAAAAACTAACAACGGACGCGTTTCGGGCTGTTGGCCCTCATCAGCGTGGTGCAAGCTGTACCTCAACGACCAAAAAACTGGTCATTAAGGCATCCTGAAAAATCATCAAACAGCCCGAAACGCGTCCGTGGTTAGCTTTTCTTGATTAATCAAGAATGGGTATTTGGCCAATTCTGGAATAATTAAAAATCAACGAGAATAGTTTATATTTATTCCGATAGATGGCGCAAGCCATCAGCAACTTTCAGTTGCACAATAAGGAGATGCCTTTTTCTTAATTTATGCACCTTATCCCAGTACAATATCACATTTTGAAAATAGAGCAATCCATACTTAATTCATTAGATAATAAACGGCATATATTGGATTTAAAAAATATTTATTTTGCCAATATTTCGGCTGGCTGAACGCCAACCTTTATATAAGATAGAACTTTTTTCCTTTTATATTTTAAGATATTTTACATTTTTGATTGCATTTTTTTTATAATAATTTTTTCATGCCCCCCCCCAAATTTCTCCCACCTACTCTGTATTTTAATTGATTTCAACTGTGATATTATAACACTATGCGGCGCTGAGTTTGTGTATACAAAAATGTAATGCCTCGATAAAGGTTGGCGTTCAGCCAGCCGAAATATTGGCAAAATAAATATTTTTTAAATCCAATATATGCCGTTTATTATCTAATATCACATTTGTACTATTTTTTTCACAAAGTATTTATTATTTTATTAACAGAGTATCATTTACCGTAAAGATAGAGGTTGCCTGGCCTACATTCATAGTTCTGGGCTCTGCGCTCCAGGAACCTGGGTTATAAATATCTCTCTCGCATAGTTCTCAAATTAAAGATACTTCGCCCATTATAAATCTCTTTATTATCTCGACGTTTCGACAAAATATTTTGTCCTCGTCAGGAACGAACAAAAATTAAAACATTTGGCAAAGCGTTAAAAATTAATAATAATAATTAAAATAAATTTTAACGCCTTGCCAAATATTTTAATTTTTATTCGCTCCTGACGAGAACAAAAGATTTTTGTCGAAACGTCGAGGTAATACAAAGATTTACTGGCCGAAGAATCTTCAATTTTCAGAGTAACATTTTTTATGTTTATATTTTGCTACTCTGTAAACTTCCCTCATTGCTTATCTTTTGTTTATCATTCATAGTTTGTTCTTGTCTTAAATAAATTGCTGTGTCATCCTGCAGTTTTTCTTTCCTTATTTTCCACGTGGCATTATATATAATGCTTTAATTAAAAAGGCATATATTGGATCAAAATATCATTTATTTTACCAATTTTTCAGTTGGTTGAACGCCAAAGGTTAGCTAGATAAAGCTAGCTATCTAAAGGTTGGCGTTCAGCCAACTGAAATATTGGTAAAATAAATTATATTTTGATCCAATATATGCCTTTTTAATTAAAGATTTATTTATGGATTGCTCTATTTTCAAATATAATCCTTTGTGTATTTATTATCTTTCTTTTTAATTTTCTCTCTGTAATCACTGATTAGAAGTCAATAAAAACTGTCTCAATTGTCTAGTTTCTTCTTGTTAATCTGCCCATTTCATCGTGTTTAAAAGTTATAGTTAATAATGTGCAACATATTTGGTATTTAGTGTTCATTCAACCGCGGTTCGTCATTGCAATTTATTGCACAATAAACTTAATTAACACATTCTTGTTGATCCTATGGAACACTGAAACACACTACTGAAAAAAGAGTTAATATGATCTAGAAAAAAATTGTAAATTAGGTTTATTGTGTAATAAATTTATAAAGAGGGAACAATCCTTCGAAATATTTGAGAAATAAATGTTTGTTTTTCTTTAATAAATTCAGGTACGTCCTTTTTTATATAGTATTATAAAGTATAGGATACATTTCCTTCTAATTGTCTGATCTGACATTTCACTCTCACCGAAACAAGCTTTGTTTATTTAGACGTTACACCTGTATAATTAGATAATAAAAAGACATATATTGGATTTAATAAAATATTTATTTTGCCAATATTTCGGCTGGCTGAACGCCAAACCTTTATCAAGGCATTACATTTTTGTATACACAAACTCAGCGCCGCATAGTGCTTTGCACAATTTCCCCCACCTAATTTGTATTTTTATTATTATTTCAACTGTGATATTATAACAGTATGCGGCGCTAAGTTTGTGTATACAAAAATGTAATGCCTTGATAAAGGTTTGGTGTTCAGCCAACCGAAATATTGGCAAAATAAATATTTTATTAAATCCAATATATGTCTTTTTATTATCTAATGAATTAAATATGGATTGCTCTATTTTCAAAACTTTGTATAATCAGTTACATACAATGACAATAAGCATTCCAGAGAGCATTCCAATAAGCATTCACTTAAAGTAAATAATAATATGACAACAAAAAATAATATTAGTAATAAGTGGTGGAATACGAATTTACAGCTTCTAAAGGATCACTGTCATTATCTTAGAAACTGTTACTATAGAAACAAAAATTGCCCTAATCATATTAAACAATACTATAAAAGCATACGAAATAAGTATTTACGGGAAATAGAAAAAGCTAGGAAAGCATCCTGGAGAATTTTTCTGGAGGAAAACAAATCGAACAACCCTTATGGAAACTTATATAAGGTGTATAAAAACATCAAAAGTGGATCTAATCGGAAGAGAAATATGCAAATTTTGGAGGGTAATACTGACATGGAATGTTTGCAGAAGGGTGAGGAATTATTAAACAACTTATTTCCAGATGATAAATGTGAAGAAGATACAAACACCCATAAAAGTATAAGAAATTATAATTTAAAACTACTCAATAAAGAAACCGATGGTTATGATTACTGAAGTTAACGACTTAATTGACAAATTAAATCCAAAGAAATCTCCCGGAATAGACAACATCTCTAACAACATGATAAGGCACGCTAAACAATTTATAGCTCCTATATTGGTGAAACTATTTCAAAAATGTTTAGACCTACAATACTATCCTGCTGAATGGAAAAGAGCAGAGGCAATAATTATTCCGAAACCTGGAAAAACAGATTTTAATAACTACAAAAATTATAGACCTTTATGTCTTAATTCCAACATTTCTAAAATATTTGAAAAAAATAATTAATAATAGAATAATAAAATATTATGAAGATTTTAATTTACTAAGTGATCGACAACATGGCTTTAGAAGATCGAAATCTACTATTACTGCACTAACTGAGATAATAAAAATTGCGTTAGAACATAAAACAAGAGAATATGCAGCAATAATTGCAGTGGATATTAGTGCAGCGTTTGATAATGCATGGTGGCCGGCCTTGATGAAAAGACTAGATGAAGATGGTGTGCAGGCTTCAATGATAAAACTTCTACAATCATACTTTGATAATAGAAGAATAAGATTCAGATATTCCTCAACTGAAATTAATAAGAAACTAAGTAAAGGATGTCCACAGGGAGGACCACTGTCTCCCACATTATGGAATATTCTTATTAATGAGATACTGAATAATAATCTGGATGATAACTGTGCAACAATAGGATATGCAGATGATATTACGTTAATATGTTGGAATAAAACTCCTGAACAACTAAGAAAGACAATAGATAACGTATTAAGAAAAATCAATGAGTGGTGTGAAAGTCGTAAGTTAAAATTGTCAGATGAAAAAACAAAATTATTATATTTATATAAATGCAATAGCGATATAATAGTCTCAGGTAGCAAGTTAATTAAACCGGTTGAAGAACTTAAGATCCTTGGAGTGACTATTAAAAATCACCGAGTCAGAAGCAAACTGGACTTTACGCCTCACGTTAATGAAACGATCATAAAAGTAACTAGAGCTAGTGGATACCTATTTGGCCTGACAAAGAAAGCATGGGGTCTAGACTTTAGACGAAGACTGATACTGTATAAGACATTATATCGAAGTACAATTACATACGGTTATCCAATATGGTATCCATTCATAAACAAAAAGTCTAAGGACAAACTAAATTCTCTTCAATATAATATTTTAAAACATTGTATACAAGCCTACAGTACAACATCATCGGATTGTACACACATACTTGCACAAGTCCCCAAACTTACTGAATATATTGAATCTAACATGCTGAAAACCGAAATAAATTACAATCGATTTGACTCTTCAAGTAGGAATATAATTTCTAATTATATAAGGGAAAAATTGCAGAAATACTATGAGAAGACTAACACCATTTTCAAGTCCTTCTTTACTGATTCCCAAATACCCAAATATGTCAAGCCAAATTTTTACAACGTTCAATTTTTTACTGGACACGGTAACTTTAGATCATATTTGTACAAGGTCAGAAAGACGGATTCGCCTAAATGCTCATGTGGTGCAGAAGAAGAAAATCCTGTACATATTCTAACGGACTGTCGACTTGTAGAGGACTTGCGAGTCAAAAATCAAATAAATATAAATTGTCTAAATCAAATAGTTAATATGTATATAAAATATATAATAATAATTAATATGTATATGTATATAAATTTTAATAGATTTTGTAGAATGTTTTTAGTAATAGATAGCCTGGGCTGTTATAAATGGTAAATAGTTATATGCTGTAAATAGCTCTAAATTTCTGTTCTTAACTGTGATGTTCACTAATATTCATTATAGGGTAATTAAATCGTTAACTAACTGACAAATACGTTAATAATTTCTATTATAATAACTAAAACCATATTAATAACTGTAAAAGCTCCCAAAGTTGTGTATGCATGCAAATATCCAAGACGGATATCGCGTGCTTTGTAAATGATAATAAATTCCAGAGAGAATGTAAACAGAGTCATACATTATATTTGAGTCGCTAAAATTAAGTCTTTCTCTACATCATATTTTTTATTAAAATCAACACCATAGGTTGTATATGTATTTAGATGTATGCGTATTTAGTAATATCAAATATCCATATTATATCAATTGCTTCTTTATTAAAGACGAATCTGACTCGATCGAAAGTAATATTATTTTATTTGAGATCGAACGCTGTTACCCACTGTACGTGTTACATCCCAAACACGATGCGACGCCAGCCATCTCTGTCTTGAGCTCGATTGTACCATCTCTTGATCGAAAACGTAGTTCGAATTGATTTTTTTTTTTTACATATGTGTGAATACCATTTTTTTTTAATTTTTTTCCTCGTGAGTTAACATCATGACTTAGGAAGTATCTCTTAGGAGAAAATCTCCAAAAATTCAGCCAACTCGAGCAATAAGTTATAGCACCCGACATATCGGCGGTGTAATGGCGAGGAGTGAGCTGGGCACCTCGACAAATGGCTACCGGACAAGATGGACAGCCAACGTGCTCGTGACACGTGTCAAGCCACAGGTGACGTTTATTAATAGAGTAGGTGTGTGATGGCTTGGAACTGCTAAGCCTCGGAGTGGAACATTCTTTTAACTCTGGATCTCTCTTAACGTAAGTTGTTTTGGCATTTGACTGTTTCAAGATAAAATTGTGGAAAAGGTTTAAAAACTACAAATATTCTTTTAAAAAATTAAAGGAATGAAGATAAACCCAGACATGACTAGATCAACAGGAACTACAATAACTGTTACAACACCCAACTCACTCCGGACCATATATACACTTGCCGGGACATCCATACAGACAAGGCACCTCAGTTGGCCGGTATTGTGATCAGGGTGCACGGACCGATCTTATCTTCTCCATGGACAAGACACCACCACTTCAGTTAGCCGGTATTGTGATAAGGGTGCATGGACTGATCTGATCTGCTCCATGGACAAGACACCACCAGCTCAGTTGGCCGGTATTGTGATCAGAGTGCACGTATCGATATGATCTGCTCGATGGACAAGACACCACCACTTCAGTTAGCCGGTATTGTGATCAGGGTGCATGGACTGATCTGATCTGCTCGATGGACAAGACACCACCACCTCAGTTGGCCGGTATTGTGATCAGAGTGCACGTATCGATATGATCTGCTCGAAGGACAAGACACCACCACTTCAGTTAGCCGGTATTGTGATCAGGGTGCATGGACTGATCTGATCTGCTCGATGGACAAGACACCACCACCTCAGTTAGCCGGTATTGTGATCAGGGTGCATGGACTGATCTGATCTGCTCGATGGACAAGACACCACCACCTCAGTTGGCCGGTATTGTGATCAGAGTGCACGTATCGATATGATCTGCTCGATGGACAAGACACCACCACTTCAGTTAGCCGGTATTGTGATCAGAGTGCACGTATCGATATGATCTGCTCGATGGACAAGACACCACCACTTCAGTTAGCCGGTATTGTGATCAGGGTGCATGGACTGATCTGATCTGCTCGATGGACAAGACACCACCACCTCAGTTGGCCGGTATTGTGATCAGAGTGCACGTATCGATATGATCTGCTCGAAGGACAAGACACCACCACTTCAGTTAGCCGGTATTGTGATCAGGGTGCATGGACTGATCTGATCTGCTCGATGGACAAGACACCACCACCTCAGTTAGCCGGTATTGTGATCAGGGTGCATGGACTGATCTGATCTGCTCGATGGACAAGACACCACCACTTCAGTTAGCCGGTATTGTGATCAGGGTGCATGGACTGATCTGATCTGCTCGATGGACAAGACACCACCACTTCAGTTAGCCGGTATTGTGATCAGGGTGCATGGACTGATCTGATCTGCTCGATGGACAAGACACCACCACCTCAGTTGGCCGGTATTGTGATCAGAGTGCACGTATCGATATGATCTGCTCGAAGGACAAGACACCACCACTTCAGTTGGCCGGTATTGTGATCAGGGTGCATGGACTGATCTGATCTGCTCCATGGACAAGACACCACCACCACCTCAGTTGGCCGGTATTGTGATCAGGGTGCATGGACCGATCTGATCTGCTCGATGGACAAGATACCACCACCACCTACTACAAATACTTTCTCAATATGATTTTATTTTTATTTTAAATTGCAAGCTTTACAGCGATAAGAATTCTTCAATGGGCTTAATAAAAACAATTGATTATTTCTCTCTCTCTCTCTCTCTCTCTTACAAGAAATATTTACTAGACTTTGTTCATCAAACTAACTCACTTTTATACTCATTCAACTTTGAATCGTCTTTCAAATAACAAGTTGTTTGGATATAGATTCGTTGCCTTTGGATATCCTCCTTACAATCCGAAATACTTCAATGTAAATAAAAATTTATATTTATCAATTTCTGTGTGTGTGATTGGGTTTCTGTCCTCTTGCGGACTAAAATAAATATTTTATTTTCTTTGAGGAGTGAAATTACACTTCTCTCTTCTTCTTTCTTATCTCCACTCAATCATATTAGGGTATCAAGCTTGTAAAGCTTGAGACTTTTGATGGTGTCTGCCGGGGAAGAGTAGAGCTCATCAATGGATGAGTTTGACAACCATCATGACTGGGTGAAGTAGAATGCGTCTGCCTTTGTCATTAAGACTGGGAGCACAACTCAGTGGCAGGCCAACACACTTCTCTGTGTGACCTAAACCTAGGCGTCTCAGTGATTCTATGTTCCTTTGTTTTTTTTTTTTTTTTGCTTGTCCCTAGTACACGTGGTACAGGCCATGATAATCATGGTGGGTAGTTAGCGACTGCTTTTTACTGTAAGCGCACCACATGTCTACACATGTGAAAGCAGTTCGACTTTGCACTTACAAATGTGCCAGAGCCCCGTTTGGTTACTTGCACTTGCTGGTGGGGTTGGACTTCTGCAAGAATCGGGGTGCCATTGGAGCATTTTTTTTAACAGAAAAAATTGTCCAATGCGGGAATCGAACCCGGGTCGTAGTGGTCGAAAACCAAACGTTTTAACCAGCCTTCCACCGACCCCCATGTTCCTTTGTGACAGTTGGGTTCGGAGATATCTCACCTCACCACAACTGGAGTAACATACACAGTACCACACACAGTGTCATAGCTGGAGTAATTGGCGTCACCATACAACAACAACAAAAAGCTTTATTAAGACCTTTTAGTCTTATAAAGATTATCCAAGCAGAAATATAGGATACATACACGAAAAACAGTAATAGTACCTTAATGGTAATATGATATTTATAAACAGGAAAAATTATATAAAGACAATCAAGTTAATAAATAGATTAGTCTGGGTAAATTGGAGAGGAAATTAAACTTATTATACATTGATTTATCACGGAGTCTCTGCAAATGAAGATAAAAACGTAAAAGCTAATCATAATCAATATTGATAATGAAATTTAAATTTTAGAAAACTTTTATATTATTATGTACTAGCGCCGTCTGTTATGAAAATTGAGCCAGACCCTCCCATTAATGTTTCCATTGCAGTAAGGGCAGTAGAAATTGTTTAATTTCAAAAAGAAACTTACGCGTCTGAAATAGTTTCGAAATTTTACAAGAAAACTTAATTAAGACAATTGCTCACCATACACAGTACCACAGTTGGAGCAACAGACCTGACCACACATAAGTACCACAGCTGGGCAGTCCTCGATAACACGGGGTAACCTACTGCCGAGCGACGTGACCGCCCACTCATCCATCACCTTGACGTGGTCCCACCTCGGGGCCAAGTTTTAATCAAGAAAAGTATCTTAAGATTATTCCTATATCTCTTTGAAAATATTATAAATTTGAGTTATATATACACTCATGGACAAACCTTAAGGAAGTTGTACCTTTCAGCATGTATATCGGAATTCAGACAATAACTCTGAAAGATATCTCATGGACAAACCTTAAGGAAGTTGTACCTTTCAGCATGTATATCTGGATGCAGACAATAACTCTGAAAGATATCTCATGGACAAAACTTAAGGAAGTTGTACCTTTTAGCATGTATATCGGGATTCAGACAATAACTCTGAAAGATATCTCATGGACAAAACTTAAGGAAGTTGTACCTTTTAGCATGTATATCGGGATTCAGACAATAACTCTGAAAGATACACTCATGGACAAAACTTAAGGAAGTTGTAACTTTCAGCATGTATATCGGGATTCAGACAATAACTCTGAAAGATACACTCATGGACAAACCTTAAGGAAGTTTTACCTTTTATCATGTATATCAGGATTCAGACAATACCTCTGAAAGATACACTCATGGACAAAACTTAAGGAAGTTGTACCTTTTAGCATGTATATCGGAATTCAGACAATAACTCTGAAATATATTACAGTGACCTTTATCGAAGACACACGAAATAACCAAGTGTGGAAAAATTTGGTCTCCTTAAAAAAATATATATATATATATATATATATATATATATATAGACGACTGACGACATCAAAGACTTTCCAATTCCTTAAGTTTTGCCTATGAGTGCATATATTTTTAGAGACAGATACTTTCTCTCTGATTATACATTCAAAGACAAAAAAGTAAATCAAGAAAGATGTATGCAAATAAGGAGAAAAAAAATGTATACGCAAATACATTTAAAACAAGCATGAAAATTATGAATTATTGGCAGCCAATGAGAGTGGAACGATTCAATGTAACTGAATAAATGACAGATATATAAAAGATGAGAATATTTTTATATGTCCTAACATATCTGCCTATTCTATTCCATGAGTAGTCACAAAGACAGTGTCTATACCTCACACAAAGGTTCACTCACTATATGTACATATGTCAGAATTTGATAAAGAACTTTAAGTTTGGCTGAAAGAAGCCGGTTGGTTTAATGTAGTATCGTTCGGCATTTGGATTAAACGATGATGTCAGGAATGACTGAACCATGGCTAAACACAGCTTCAAGACCTGGAGAGACGACTTTCTGTGAGGACCATGATATCATAAGAGGTTTATCATTATCACAACGATCCTAACTTGTACAGAAGTAATAGCAAGGACCCCTATGTGTTCGTTAAATATAGTTGAACAATGTATTATCCATTACGGCTATAACCGAATCCCAAGTTAAAAAGCCCAACAATACCCGACCCCAAAGTCAAAGAAGCCAGCAATACCCGACCCCCAAGTCGAAAATCCAGCAATACCCGAACCCCCAAGTCAAAAAGCCCAGAAATACCCGACCCCAAAGTCAAAGAAGCCAGCAATACCCGACCCCAAAGTCAAAGAAGCCAGCAATACCCGACCCTCAAGTCAAAGAGCCCAGCAATACCCGATCCCCAAGTCAGAGAGCCCAGCAATACCCGACTCCCAAGTCAAAGAAGCCAGCAATACCCGACCCTCAAGTCAAAGAACCCAGCAATACCCGACCCTCAAGTCAAAGAACCCAGCAATACATATACCCGACCCTCAAGTCAGAGAGCCCAGCAATACCCGATCCCCAAGTCAGAGAGCCCAGCAATACCCGATCCCCAAGTCAGAGAGCCCAGCAATACCCGACCTTCAAGTCAAAGAACCCAGCAATACATATACCCGATCCCTAAGTCAGAGAGCCCAGCAATACCCGACTCCCAAGTCAAAGAAGCCAGCAATACCCGACCCTCAAGTCAAAGAACCCAGCAATACCCGACCCTCAAGTCAAAGAACCCAGCAATACATATACCCGACCCTCAAGTCAGAGAGCCCAGCAATACCCGATCCCCAAGTCAGAGAGCCCAGCAATACCCGATCCCCAAGTCAGAGAGCCCAGCAATACATATACCCGACCCTCAAGTCAAAGAGCCCAGCAATACCCGATCCCCAAGTCAGAGAGCCCAGCAATACCCGACTCCCAAGTCAAAGAAGCCAGCAATACCCGACCCTCAAGTCAAAGAACCCAGCAATACCCGACCCTCAAGTCAAAGAACCCAGCAATACATATACCCGACCCTCAAGTCAGAGAGCCCAGCAATACCCGATCCCCAAGTCAGAGAGCCCAGCAATACCCGATCCCCAAGTCAGAGAGCCCAGCCATACCCGATCCCCAAGTCAGAGAGCCCAGCAATACCCGACCTTCAAGTCAAAGAACCCAGCAATACATATACCCGATCCCTAAGTCAGAGAGCCCAGCAATACCCGACTCCCAAGTCAAAGAAGCCAGCAATACCCGACCCTCAAGTCAAAGAACCCAGCAATACATATACCCGACCCTCAAGTCAGAGAAGCCAGCAATACCCGACCCCATAGTCAGAGAGTCTGGCGACGTATGCAAATCCCGCGCGGAACTGATCCCAGGATCAATGCGGCGCCCGGGGGATATTTATCTCTGTAATCTGGGGGAGTTAGCGGCCGGGAGTATTGATGGCAGCAGCCGTTTGTTCTCTCTCCCCAGCCAGGAATGCTATGTGACCTCACCTCTCTTACATCCACGTTACTTATTAGCGTGGATGTGTTAAATGTGAAGTAACTTGTAACTGTTGACATGTAGAACGACGTTTGACAATTTTACCACAAATGTTTCTTCTGAACGAAAAATCGTAATTTATTTTAAGTAGAAATAACAACTATTTCTATCCTTAGGGATGAAGTATGATAAGATGAATTGTGAAGAGTAATGATAAACGTAAAAATAAAAGTGTCCAGGGATGGGAATCGAACCCACACGCTTACCGGGCAGATGCCATGTCACTAGGCTACCCTGGACATACTTTTCCGTTCGTATATATTATATAAAGTTAATTTATAATACAATATAATGCGGCTTATGATTGTAGAACGAAGTTTGACAAGTTTACCGCAAATGTTTATTTATAAATATACATATTTATCTGAATTCTATCGGTTTGTTCAATCACCACAGAATGGCTCCAGGATATTGGCCATCTATTTATTTGACCTTTTATTCACCAATCTATAATTTTATTCTAATTTCAACAAACCCTGGTAGATTAAACTGTCGAAACCGCTGGGAGGGTTCACCACTGATGAACCAGGCCTTCCCATTAATTTTTCATTGCAGTAAGGACAGTAGAAAATTGTGTAATTTGTAAAAGAATCATACGCGTCTATAATAGTTTCGAATTATCATAACAGATGGCGTGCTAATGTATCACATATATATATATACACATACACAGAGAGAAACAGGTTATATATATTCTACCGCTTTTATTTTTAAATTAAGCTGTTAAATAGTAATAATACCCAGTTTACAACGTACCACGGAAATTTTAAGAATTTTTTTATCAATAATTGAAGCAGTTAAGGACTCTAGCTGTCATTGTGGCAAGGAAACTCAGGACTCGAGACACCTACTACTGGAATGTCCACTCTTCTTTATCGCTAGAAAACAGACAATAAATAATGTTGTAAATCTATATCAATTTGTAAATAGCAGAGAGAATTGTAACCTATTTAACTATTTTTGTAAATATATTTATAATTATCTTTCTAACCTGAAAGGTTCGGGTTCCTAATATATATTATTGTTTCTATTTTTTATTTTTTATTACTTTCTTGTATAATATGTTTATAAGTGTTTCTGTTTGAAAAATGTGAATCGACACAATTATCCCTAGCCGGAAAATCGCGTTTTGTGCGTTGAAATCTACTTATATATTTGCCTTATTCTGTCTGTTTGTCTGTATGTCTGAAGCTCACGGATAGAATGCGCGCCCATTGGCTGCCAGCGAACACGTGGCCTCCCTGCCCCCCTCTAGACAACCCTGTTATCAGCTGTGCGATACATACACCTGTCTATAGCGGCCACTCTAGACAACCCTGTTATCAGCAGTGTGCTACATCCACCTGTCTAAACAGACCACTCTGTCTATAGCGGCCACTCTAGACAACCCTGTTATCACCAGTGTGTTACATTCACCTGTCTATACAGACCACCCTGTCTATAGCGGTCACTCTAGGCAACCCTGTTAACAGCAGTGTGATACATACACCTGTCTATACAGACCACCCTGACTATAGCGACCACTCTAGACAACCCTGTTATCAGCTGCCTGTCTATACAGACCACCCTGTCTATAGCGGTCACCTTAGGCAACCCTGTTACCATCAGTGTGTTACATTCACCTGTCTATACAGACCACCCTGTCTATAGCGGTCACCTTAGGCGACCCTGTTATCAGCAGTGTGATACATCCACCTGTCTATACAGACCACCCTGTCTATAGCGACCACTCTAGACAACCCTGTTATCAGCTGCCTGTCTATACAGACAACCCTGTCTATAGCGGCCACCTTAGGCAACCCTGTTATTCCTCAACTGAAATTAATAAGAAACTAAGTAAAGGATGTCCACAGGGAGGACCACTGTCTCCCACATTATGGAATATTCTTATTAATGAGATACTGAATAATAGTCTGGATGATAATTGTGAAACAATAGGATATGCAGATGATATTACGTTAATATGTTGGAATAAAACTCCTGAACAACTAAGAAAGACAATAGATAATGTATTAAGAAAAATCAATAAGTGGTGTGAAAGTCGTAAATTAAAATTGTCAGATGAAAAAACAAAAATATTATATTTATATAAATGCAATAGCGATATAATAGTCTCAGGTAGCAAGTTAATTAAACCGGTTGAAGAACTTAAGATCCTAGGAGTGACTATTAAAAATCACCGAGTCAGAAGCAAACTGGACTTTACGCCTCACGTTAATGAAATGATCATAAAAGTAACTAGAGCTAGTGGATACCTATTTGGCCTGACAAAGAAAGCATGGGGTCTAGACTTTAGACGAAGACTGATATTGTATAAGACATTATATCGAAGTACAATAACTTATGGTTATTCAGTATGGTATCCATTCATAAACAAAAAGTCTAAGGACAAACTAAATTCTCTTCAATATAAAATATTAAAACATTGTATACAGGCCTACAGTACAACATCATCGGACTGTACACACATACTTGCACAAGTCCCCAAACTTACTGATTATATTGAATCTAACATGTTGAAAACCGAAATAAATTACAACCGATTTGACTTTTCAAGTAGGAATATAATTTCTAATTATATAAGGGAAAAAATGCAGAAATACTATGAGAAGACTAATACCATTTTCAAGTCCTTCTTCACTGACTCCCAAATACCCAAATATGTCAAGCCAAATTTTTACAGTGTCCAATTTTTTATTGGACACGGTAACTTTAGATCATATTTGTACAAAGTCAGAAAGACGGATTCGCCTAAATGCTCATGTGGTGCAGAAGAAGAAAATCCTGTACATATTCTAACGGACTGTCGACTTGTAGAGGACTTGAGAGTCAAAAATCAAATAAATATAAATTGTCTAAATCAAATAGTTAATAATAGATATATGTATATAAATTTTAATAGATTTTGTAGAATGTTTTTTAGTAATAGATAGCCTGGGCTGTAATAACTGATATATAGTTATATGCTGTAAATAGCTCTAAATTTCTGTTCTTATCTGTGATGTTCACTAATATTCATTATAGGGTAATTAAATCGTTAACTAACTGACAAATATGTTAATAATTTCTATTATATAATAACTAAAATCATATTAATAATTACTGTAAATAAGCTCCCAAACTTGTGTATGCATGCAAATATCCAAGACGGATATCGCGTGCTTTGTAAATGATAATAAATAAATCAGTGTGTTACATTCACCTGTCTATACAGACCACCCTGTCTATAGCGGTCACCTTAGGCGACCCTGTTATCAGCAGTGTGATACATCCACCTGTCTATACAGACCACCCTGTCTATAGCGACCACTCTAGACAACCCTGTTATCAGCTGTGTGATACATCCACCTGTCTATACAGACCACCCTGTCTATAGCGACCACTCTAGACAACCCTGTTATCAGCTGCCTGTCTATACAGACCACCCTGTCTATAGCGGCCACCTTAGGCAACCCTGTTATCATCAGTGTGTTACATTCACCTGTCTATACAGACCACCCTGTCTATAGCGGTCACCTTAGGCGACCCTGTTATCAGCAGTGTGATACATCCACCTGTCTATACAGACCACCCTGTCTATAGCGACCACTCTAGACAACCCTGTTATCAGCTGTGTGATACATCCACCTGTCTATACAGACCACCCTGTCAATAGCGAGACCACCCAAGACAACGTTTTTAAAATATATTCGCACTCGGGTAAACCCCGGGCGTTGCCCGGGCCATTCGTCTAGTAAATAAATAAACAGGAATATAAAGTTAGAAATTGATTTATAATCATTGCTTTTTGTCCAAGATTATGTGACTTGGCTTTTATGCGCTCAATCATCAACATCTTAGGTCAATTCGAAAAATACAATTCAATAAAAAGTTCGAAATCATAAGAGGAAACGTTTCTTTTAAAGTTTTCATTATTTTTTGCCGAGATTTCAAGCATTTCTGCCTTTCTACTGGAGTAAAAAGGAAAATAAATTTTTCTTCTACAGTGGAAGGGCAGAAATTTTCGAAAGGTTGGCAAAATAATAGAAAACTTTAAACCTTTCATCTTATGATTTCGAACTTTTTATAAATTTGATCCATGCGATATATATCCCAAAAAGTAAGTTTTGTTATATATTTGGTGATGAAAGGTAGATGAATCAAGAAGTTTGTTGGCATCATGCATAGGAGGGGTTGAGTTCGGTAAAGTCCACCACTCAGGGCAACTTCTCTCCTTCCAGGCTGATCCTCAAGTGGCTCCCTCATCGACCGCCCCTCCCCCAAATCGAGTCATTGATTTTTTAGCGATGGATTTCTTTTAAGCGGCGGCGGAGGCGCACGTGGGGTCGACAGTCCGACCGATAGCATCTAATGAAGATCTTTTGTACCGGCAGGATGATGAATTGACACATCGCTGGGATACAGTTTGGATTCTGTTTCTTTCTCTCTCTCTCTCTTTTATTTTCTTTCTTTCAACCGGTCAGGGCATTCTTGGAAGTCTGTCAACACTTGGATATATACCTCTCTATTTATTCTTTAGCCTGTGTTTGTGTAGTCTTCCTTCTTGCTGCTCCTTCATCTTTCTTTCAAAACAATTATCAACTTATTAACTAATATTTCACTGCGCATTCTTCACAACAATGGTTAACTCAGCAACCACCATCATTCGCCGTGCATCCTACTTTTACAAGAATGGTCACCTCAGCAGCCATCACCTAGCCGTACATCCTACTTCACAACAATGGTCATCTCAGCAACCATTATCTCGCCGTACATCCTACTTACACAACAATGGTCACCTCAGCAGCCATCATCTCGCCGCACATCCCACTTTCACAACAATGGTCACCTCAGCAGCCATTATCTCGCCGTACCTCCTACTTACACAACAATGGTCACCTCAGCAGCCATCATCTCGCCGCACATCCCACTTTCACAACAATGGTCACCTCAGCAGCCATCATCTCGCCGCACATCCCACTTTCACAACAATAGTCACCTCAGCAACCATTATCTCGCCGTACCTCCTACTTACACAACAATGGTCACCTCAGCAGCCATCATCTCGCCGCACATCCCACTTTCACAACAATGGTCACCTCAGCAGCCATCACCTAGCCGTACATCCTACTTTTACAACAATGGTCACCTCAGCAGCCATCATCTCGCCGCACATCCCACTTTCACAACAATGGTCACCTCAGCAGCCATCACCTAGCCGTACATCCTACTTACACAACAATGGTCACCTCAGCAGCCATCATCTCGCCGCACATCCCACTTTCACAACAATGGTCACCTCAGCAGCCATCACCTAGCCGTACTTCATACTTTCACAACAATGGTCACCTCAGCAGCCATCACCTAGCCGTACTTCCTACTTTCACAACAATGGTCACCTCAGCAGCCATCATCTCGCCGCACATCCCACTTTCACAACAATGGTCACCTCAGCAGCCATCACCTAGCCGTACTTCCTACTTTCACAACAATGGTCACCTCAGCAGCCATCACCTAGCCGTACTTCCTACTTACACAACAATGGTCACCTCAGCAGCCATCATCTCGCCGCACATCCCACTTTCACAACAATGGTCACCTCAGCAGCCATCACCTAGCCGTACTTCATACTTTCACAACAATGGTCACCTCAGCAGCCATCACCTAGCCGTACTTCCTACTTACACAACAATGGTCACCTCAGCAGCCATCATCTCGCCGCACATCCCACTTTCACAACAATGGTCACCTCAGCAGCCATCACCTAGCCGTACATCCTACTTACACAACAATGGTCACCTCAGCAACCATCATCTCGCCGCACATCCCACTTTCACAACAATGGTCACCTCAGCAGCCATCACCTAGCCGTACTTCATACTTTCACAACAATGGTCACCTCAGCAGCCATCACCTAGCCGTACTTCCTACTTACACAACAATGGTCACCTCAGCAGCCATCATCTCGCCGCACATCCCACTTTCACAACAATGGTCACCTCAGCAGCCATCACCTAGCCGTACTTCCTACTTTCACAACAATGGTCACCTCAGCAGCCATCACCTAGCCGTACTTCCTACTTACACAACAATGGTCACCTCAGCAGCCATCACCTAGCCGTACTTCCTATTTTCACAACAATGGTCACCTCAGCAGCTATCATATCTCGCCGTACTTCCTACTTTTACAACAATGGGCACCTCAGCAACCATTATCTCGCCGTACTTCCTACTTTTACAACAATGGTCACCTCAGCAGCCATCACCTAGCCGTACTTCCTACTTTTACAACAATGGTCACCTCAGCAACCATTATCTCGCCGTACTTCCTACTTTCACAACAATGGTCACCTCAGCAGCCATCACCTAGCCGTACTTCCTACTTTTACAACAATGGTTACCTCAGCAGCCATCACCTAGCCGTACATCCTACTTTTACAACAATGGTCATCTCAGCAACCATCACCTAGCCGTACTTCCTACTTTTACAACAATGGTCACCTCAGCAACCATTATCTCGCCGTACATCCTACTTTCACAACAATGGCCACCTCAGCAGCCATCACCTAGCCGTACTTCCTACTTTTACAACAATGGTCATCTCAGCAACCACCACCTAGCCGTACTTCCTACTTTTACAACAATGGTCACCTCAGCAACCATTATCTCGCCGTACATCCTACTTTCACAACAATGGTCACCTCAGCAGCCATCACCTAGCCGTACTTCCTATTTTCACAACAATGGTCATCTCAGCAACCATTATATCGCCGTACATCGTATTTTCACAACAATGGTCATCTCAGCAACCATTATATCGCCGTACATCCTACTTACACAACAATGGTCAACTCAGCAGCCATCATCTCGCCGCACATCCCACTTTCACAACAATGGTCAACTCAGCAGCCATCATCTCGCCGCATATCCCACTTTCACAACAATGGTCACCTCAGCAGCCATCACCTAGCCGTACTTCCTACTTTCACAACAATGATCACCTCAGCAGCCATTACCTAGCCGTACTTCCTACTTTCACAACAATGGTCACCTCAGCAGCCATCACCTAGCCGTACTTCCTACTTTCACAACAATGGTCACCTCAGCAGCCATCACCTAGCCGTACTTCCTACTTTCACAACAATGATCACCTCAGCAGCCATCACCTAGCCGTACTTCCTACTTTCACAACAATGGTCAACTCAGCAGCCATCACCTAGCCGTACTTCCTACTTTCACAACAATGGTCACCTCAGCAGCCATCACCTAGCCGTACTTCCTACTTTCACAACAATGATCACCTCAGCAGCCATCACCTAGCCGTACTTCCTACTTTCACAACAATGATCACCTCAGCAGCCATCACCTAGCCGTACTTCCTACTTTCACAACAATGGTCATCTCAGCAACCATTATATCACCGTACATCCTACTTTCACAACAATGGTCACCTCAGCAGCCATCACCTAGCCGTACTTCCTATTTTCACAACAATGGTCATCTCAGCAACCATTATATCGCCGTACATCGTATTTTCACAACAATGGTCACCTCAGTAAATATTATCTCACCGCACATCCTATTTTCACAACAATTGTCATCTCAGCAGCCATTATCTCGCCGTACATCGTATTTTCACAACAATGGTCATCTCAGCAGCCATCATCTCACTGCACATCCTACTTTTACAACAATAGTTAACTCATCAACCATGCGGCCAGAAGTTTGTATACATTTTGGGGCTGTGTTACACAATTTATAATTATGATACATGTGAAAATCTAGTGTATATTGACATATTACTACATATACATTTTTGAAATCGAAACACTGTTCCTAGAGTTTGTTCGAGTGTATGCTTGTTGTATGCTATACAACATCATCGCCTATTCAGAAGTCCCTGGCCCAAAAAAAACAAGAATAACACGGACGCATCAGCAACTTTAATTTCATGTTTACCGGCGCCTGCGGCTGTAAAATAATTTCTGAAAAAAAAAATGTCTAATTACGGCGCAGAAGATGAGAGTCGCCTTCCGGAAATTGCTCGCGAAATCTATTACTGGGACAAAATATGGAGGGGAATTCTATTTAGCTTCAATTTTTTTTTTTTTTTTTTTTTTTTTTGGAGGGCGGGGATTAGAAAACCTTGCTGGAGGTAAAGTGGGGCAGCGGTTTCTAAGTTTGTAATAACATTACCCCACGAACATAACCAAATTTATATTCATCCATGTATTCTTCTTCTTCTTTCTTATCTCCACTTAACCATATTAAGGTATCAGCTTGTAAAGTTTGACAACCATCATGACTGGGGGAAGTAAACTGCGTCTGCCTTTTTCATTAAGACTGGGAGCAATACTCAGTGGCAGGCCGACTTAGCTCCGAAAAATGGCCGCCTCTGACATGAGGAACAGTCGCCATGTGCAGCCGCTCCTAACATGGATAACAGACTCATCCTGTATCCCTGGATTAGGAGCCCTTACAGGGTACTATCAGCCGGGCCAACTGAGCCCAGGTTTTTTAGTGAGCTTGTTACTGCTCCCTTTCCTCCTTTTCCATCCGGGCTTGGGACCGGCAAAGGCGGAGTTATTAATCCATGTAAATAAGCCAAGTATATTATCCCTTAATTTGTGTACTAGGTAAAGTAGATGTGTATGATATATTGTAGCTACTCAACGTTACTGAAAACTGAAAGATTTCCAAACATTTCTTTGTTTCATTAGTCGACTAGCGTTTTTTCTACTTATTTATTTAACAATTGCAGAATACACGCTATATCCACAAATCGGATATTTGCGTGTGAAATATATACAATTGAATGAAAGAAAAAGTAGTTTAAAGGGATTTATACCTATTTACATATCAGTATGCAAATTGATTACATTAGTAGTCACTTATTTAGTTAAGTACATTCTGCAGAATTTGTTGAATCTTTGGTGTATGTCCTTAGTGTAGACCATATGTTGCATATTTGTTATGGGAAGTTGATTTAGTTCCCTAAGGTCAGCGGTCAGCGGGCAGTCAGTTTTTTTGTCTACTTATACGATCAGTTCTACAGCTCAATAGAAAAGTTGAGAATAACGTTAGAAAATAAATTAAAAAAAAAAAAAGATGAAAACAACACAGTGGTTTAGAAAGAGGGAATCATATATCGCCGCAACTCTTTTTTATTAACGCGATTAAGGAAGCTTTCGGGCAAGCCCTTCTTCAGCTAATTATAGGGCTTGCCCGAAAGCTTCCTTAATCGCGTTAATAAAAAAGAGTTGCGGCGATATATGATTCCCTCTTTCTAAATTGTCGAAATCCGCAAACCGTTTACCATGAACACAGTGGTTGTTATCTCCCTCGTCAAGACTGTATATAGTAGCTGTATATCTTATTACATATTTACATATTGATACTTTCTATCGTTGTTGGCTTTTTTCCTTATTGGACTACGGGACAAGTCTATGTAAGACGGAATGTCTTAATAAAAGTCTTTTATTGTTATTGTTTAATTTCTAATTGGGCTTGAAATTGAATATCTCCTCTTGTAAAGGTGAAAATTGACAATCTGGACTCCATTGAGGACAGCGAAGGTCGTCGCTGGTCCTACGGTCATCTGTGAAGACCTCAGACCTTTGACGAAGATCCCTGAGTTCCCAGGGAGAGTACTTAGGTGACCCATTATTAAGTTTCAGGTTATCCAAGTGAAACACTTGTGGCTCTTCCTCTCTTGATCTTCAGTCTGCCAAGATTTTAGGCCATCTCCCGAGCCTTCATCACCATCAAGGAGACATGGGATCCCAACATGGGGGACAAGGTGACGGACTTTTTCAAGAACATCTTAACACCTTCATATTGTTGATGAAACTGATTCAATAATCATTCGGTATGATGGTAGATCTGTGTTCCCTGATATGGACAGTCAACTTTACCCTAGATTCACTAGGTTTAAAGTTCAGACCTTCAGATATATTTTAGCTGAACCTGAGTTTTACCCCTTTGGTCCATTTGGGGATGACTTGCTCCATCACATCCTCTGCTCTCTCCCTTGATTTCTTCATGACAAGAATGGTGATGTCACCGATATAAACCCTAATATCAACTCTGATGAAGAATTCGTGCCAATAGAAACTCACAAATTCGCTTTTTGAAGCAGTACGCAGCTAATTTTTTTTTTCACCAGGAGACGAATGCCTCGACGCTAGACTCGTCAAAGAGCTATGCTTAAATTTACTACCATCAGTTGAATCAGCTTCTCCCTACGTCACTGAGAGTCAAACTTCTCTATTCTCAGGAAAATGTTCATATCCTTTGGCAAGATTTCAACCTCTGGCGTCCACGTTCAATATCAATGGGCCACCTTTATCAACCGGCACTGCACGCCTGCGGTCACAGAAGCTGTGGACCCACGCAGCTATTGAAATCGATGAAGAAGCGCGGTCATTGAGGACCTTAAAGTATATGAAGAGTGTGCGAAAGAAATTTCGACTCGTTCGATTGAAAACTTGGTGCTTCGCTGACAACAAGTGCAACAGAAAAGCAAATTTTATTAATTCTTTTGCTCACCGCTCGGCGAGCACCTTCATTAATAGCATGTATAGGTGGTAATTCCAGTATTTAAACTCTATCTTGTTCCAATTTTGCAGCACTAAATTAACTCTGGTGTACATTAAAAACCTCCTACGAGGTGCCACCTTAACTATCACACTGAGATTGGCGATCCCCCCCCCCATTAAGATTTATTAGACCAAATTTTCCATCTCCATCCATTGAATATCAATGGATAAACTAGCCTGATGGAATTACTCACCTTACAAGATGATTTAGAGCTTTTAAAAGTCTTATTCATTGTTGAACTCACCATATTGTGATTTCACCGCCACTCTGTGTTGTGACGACGATCTAAGTTCTATAGAAGGAGTCACTCACCTCTATTCTTGGTCGGCGGGGTTAAAGGTTCAAAGCTGAGGTGTCGCTGCTTGTACCACTTTTTAAAATTTACAGGAGAGAGGGAAAATTATATTTATTATCAATTAAGAAAAATAGTAAAGGATTATTTAATGAATTATATTTAAATGTTATGCACTAGCGCGCCATCTGTTATCAAAATTCGAAACTATTTTAAAGGCGTAAGATTCTTTTTTATATTAAACAATTTCTACTGCCCTTACTGCAATGGAAAATTTAATGAGAGGGCCTGGCTCATCAGTGGTGAACCCGCTCAGCGGTTTCGCCAGTTTAATCTACCATACCGCTGTTATATTGCATTTTTGGAACTTCCTTTTATAGTGATACTGTTGATAGACTCTTTGAATGGGTATTTTGAAGAACTATGGACATAAGCTTAGAGGACAGTAGAATTACATACATTTATAAATATATAATATGCTTCGAGCAATCGCTCTTCCGCAAATATCAAATATCATTAATTTTCCATTGCAGTAGAAATTGTTTAATATAAAAAAGATTCTTACGCCTTTAAAATAGTTTCGAATTATGATATTTAAATGTATTTACACTATAAGAATCGGGGAATCAGGGTAAATCCTCCCGTTTGAAGTTGTTTACAAGTTCTTATCTTTTTCGTTTTTCCTCATTCCAGCTGCTTCATTCCCGTAGCCCCCTCCATCGGCCTCCTATTGGCTGCCTCTAACTCCTTCTTTTCCGACACACCATATCTTTGAGGCGTCTCCATCTACAAGTCGAAGCTAGATATGCATCCTCTCTCCAAACCACATTATCATCATAGTATGATAGAATATAGGCCATCATAGCTAGATGAACTGATCACCTGAGTTCTCAGCAACTGCGATGTGATCTTCTGTAGATAGTAACATACTTCCAGAACTAGACCATTCCAAAAAGATCATCTTGGAACACGAGGATGGCCATCTGGAATCTTTGATATTGGACAAGGCAATTATAAGAGCAAATGGAGGCAAGTTGGGTAGTTTTCAATTCCGTTGTGCGTAGTCTATCTGGATGTAAGCAAACACAGTGAAAATTTTGAGGAGAATCCATGTTTGATGATTGGTAACACGAAAAAAAAAAGTCTTAGAGTAGCGATAATTCTCAATATATTTTGTTGAAATGTCTTCAATACAAAAACCTGTCCATTTTTTCTGTGCAAGCTGTTTTCTTTTTATCGCACAATAGGGTTATCTCTCCTTATTTCTTTATGCTCACTCCAGTAGAATATATTTTCCAAAATTTTGAAATATGAATGGAGTTGCTTTCCAAAATAAGTGTGAGAATAATTTTAGAAATTTTAAAAGAAGGAATTGGTATCATAAGTGAGAATAATTGCCTAAATATATTTATTATAATTATTACATTTTTAAGAGAGAGTGAGATATTTATAACCCAGGTTTTACATTTGTGAGTGTGTTTGCTCTAAACTATATATAACGCAATAGCAGAGTTTAGAGTTTTCAAATGTCAATTTTTGGATTTTTTCTCTGAAGACACTAAACTTTTTTTTATCAATATAAAGTAGAACCTATATGAGATGATGCCCTTCTACAAAGGACAGTTTTCATCGCAAAAATTATCATTTTTACGAATTACCAACTCTCTAGTAAGAAAACAACTCTCCCCAAAGGATTCTTTGGCTCTGCAACTAAGGTGTATTTTCTGCTGTACCAACCTTTTCCTTTATTGTACATCACTCTTCCCATTTTTATTTTTACCATATTTTACCATTCCAATGATACCAATAATAAAAAATTAAGACATAAATAAGGGTTGGGAGGGGGAGACTGACTGAATTTCTAAATCTGTCCGTAGACCGCCCAAACGGTTAGTAATATGTGATGGAAAATGTATTACTTTCTAAGGGGTTTTTATTGTGATTTTACGTTTTTTATTGAACTTAATTTTTTTTTTAATTATATATATAATAGGGAGTTTCATTTTGAATTAAAACATTTCCTTTTTTTTTTTAAGTTTTATTTATACATTCTTTTTTTTTTTCAAACCTTTTGAATATATCTAAAAAAATTCAGAATAAAAATATTTTCTTTAAATTATTACTATTTCTAAATATTATATTACGTCATAGATTTGAAAAAAATCAATAATAATAATAAGAGATAAATCAAATGAATTCTTTGTTTGGTTTTGAGTTAGTCGCCATGGTTACCAATGTAAACAAACACAAGTTGATTGTATTAAGCCTTACAAATGTTTTAAAGCCCAAAAAATTTAAAATGTGAACTAAAAGTATCCATACAATTTTCAATTTGGAAACGTAATATTATTGGTATTTTTCTGTAGTAATTGGATTTTTAAAAACATATCGAAACTTAGTGCTAGAAAAAGATTAATACATATAAATCATTTCATTAAAAATGTATATATTTACAAAAAAACAAACTAGTTATATTCCCAATAAAAAAAAAATAAATTTCATATTTAATTTTTTATATAATGATGTGTTGTACCTTCTCTAAATCTGTGTGCTTATTACTAAATATTTAAATCAGCAGATAAAACAATATGAGTATTTTAAATGCAACATATACCATATCAAGTTCATCCATTGAACAATTAGAAAAGTTATTAGATTCAATAACTCATGAATATATATCAAGTAATAATGATCTTTTGGATACTAAAGTCTATTGTTCCTGGGTCAATGACAATAAAATTCTTCTTAATTCTACACTTATATTAGAAAAACTATCCAAATATATTAAATCAAGAAAATCAGTTCCTAATTACAAATCAAACTCTGCACATATCAAAAAAGCTATTCATTTACATCAAAAACTTAAAGTTCTTTTAGAAGAAGAATGTTTGATTAATTTACAGAAGGAATGTTATACTCATATTTCAAAGTTATCTGCTTTTGTATCAAAGATGAAAATGTTGAGAATTGATGAGCTAGATGAAAATTCAATTAAAACTCTCATCAATGACTATGAAAATGCAGCAGAGTTATGGACAGCAATCATTAAAGGATGGAATCATATTTTAACTTTGTATTCCATCAGCTGGAATGCAAGAATCAATAGCATTCTGAAAGAAACTAAAAAGATCTTGAATCAACTTCTTATTGAAGCTAATTTCTGGGTGAAACATATTTTCTGTGAGTATATCCTAGTAAAGAAAGACAATTTGGCATTCAGTTTGATCAACCAACTACTAGGGACTTCAAAGTCCAGCGGAATGGAAGGATTAATTGACTGTAGACATTGCCTGGAGCTAACCCCACTTAACTTACTCAATACCTTAGCCCAACGTGAAGCTGAAGAGATGAGTTTACAGCTCTACAAAGCCTGTTCCAAAGTGAAGCCTGATGACCAGCTAAACAATCCAAATAACTTACTGATCCAATCTCCTGATTTCTTCTCTGTTCTTAGTGAACCTCTGGAACAACTCATCCAAGCCCAGCAGACAATTGTCTTCAAGTATTTCTTCTGCTTCAATAAGCTAAGTCAACAAAAGAATCCACTTGCTACCAAAGGTTTTTCAACATTTTAATTCATTCCTTTACACATAATCTAAATATTTGCCAGGAAAGTTACAGTAGAATTTTTCATGTGAGACCATAGCCTAAAAACATAGCTTTTTTTATTATTATCCATAGTACATGTGGTAAAGGCCATGATAATCATGGTTGGTAGTTAGTGACTGCTTTTACTCTAAGTGCACCATATGTCTACAAATGTGAAAAGCAGCTCGACTTTTGCACTTACAAATGTGCCAGAGGTCCATTTGGTTACTTGCACTCGCTGGTGGGGTTGGATTTTTGCAAGAATCAGGGGCCATTGGAGCGTTCTTTTTTTTTAATTAAGAAAAACACAAGGTAATAAGACCAAATCCAAATAAATAAATAGTGTGTGACGTTTCGGTAACAGCGTTGTTACCATCTTCAGACAAAAGTACTGAATGAGAGAATTTTACCACAGCATGCTTTTAAATAGTTCCTGTTATCAAGTGTGTAAACAAGATAACAGATAAATATCAGATAAATATCAGATAAATATCTTCTTATCTGTTATCTTGTTTACACACTTGATAACAGGAACTATTTAAAAGCATGCTGTGGTAAAATTCTCTCATTCAGTACTTTTGTCTGAAGATGGTAACAACGCTGTTACCGAAACGTCACACACTATTTATTTATTTGGATTTGGTCTTATTACCTTGTGTTTATAATCTACAATCCAAATTGTGCCTCATTAATTAAGAAAAAGTGTCCAATACAGGATAAGCTCCCGGGTGGTAGCGGCTGAAAACCAACAGTTTAGACCATAGACCTCCCTACAAACATAGATAAGCCCAATCTCTTGGAGGTGATCTCTTATCAGAGACTCTTTAATGTCTGGCCAAGTCATGAAGAGTCTTTCAACAGAGTCTCTAATAAGAGCCTACCTCCAGGAGAGGCTGAGGTTTGTTATGTTTTCATGTTATGGTCTCATGGGAGACTACTGTAATGGAATCTACCTATACTCCAGCTAGCACATGCTACACATTTTAAACATGGTAAGACCCACATATCACAGAGGTGTTAGGCTTCAGAAATAATCACTTATTATCATCAATTATTAGCTCATTGTTACTTAAATAGAAATATAAGGTAATAAGACCAAATTCAAATAAATATTGTGTAATGCTTTGATAACAGCATTGTTACCATCATCAGATAAAAGTATTGAATGAAAGGGTAACTGAACAAAAAAATTAAGTACTTTTGTCTGAAGATGGTAACAACGCTGTTACCGAAACGTCACACACTATTTATTTATTTGGATTTGGTCTTATTACCTTGTGTTTATAATCCAAATTGTGCCTTATCATATTTGGAACCTCTCTGTAAAGGATACTTAGTTGCAGAGCCAAATTTTGGCAATGTGAACAGTCCTTTGTAGAGAGGTGTCCTCTAGCTGGAGTGTCCTCTTATAGAGGTTCGACTGTAAACACAAGGTAATAAGACCAAATAAATAGTGTGTGATGTTTTGGTAACATTCAGCACTTTCAGTACTGGAAGTAACTCCGCCTTTGCCGGTCCCAAGCCCGGATGAAAAAGGAGGAGGGGGAGCAGTAACAAGCTCACTAAAAAACCTGGGTTCAGCTGGCCCGGCTGATAGTACCCTGTAAGGGCTCCTAATCCAGGTATACAGGATGAGCAGCGTTTGTACTCCATGTTAGGAGCAGCTGCACATGGCGTCTGTTCCTCATGTCAGAGACGGCCATTTTTTTTTGGAGCTAAGTCGGCCTGCCACTGAGTAGTGCTCCCAGTCTTAATGACAAAGGCAGACGCATTCTACTTCACCCAGTGTGGAGATAAGAAAGAAGAAGAGTACTGGAAGTTTACTCACTTACAGTTCATTCAGTACTTTTGTCTGAAGATGGTAACAACGCTGTTACCTTGTGTTTATAATCTATAATTGAAATTGTGCCTTATAGAGGTTCTACTCTATATAAATTGATAAGGTACAATTTGGATTATAGATTATAACAACAAGGTAATAAGACCAAATAAATAAATAGTGCGTGACGTTTCTGTAACAGCATTGTTACCATCATCAGACAAAAGTACTGAATGAGAAATTTTACCACAGAATGTTTTGAATAGTTACTGCTAACAAGTGTGTAAACAAGATAGCAGATAAGAAGAAGATAGTTTTCTGAAACACAGAATATTATTCTTAGAATTAAAAGTGGAAAAAACTGAATGTCAAACACAATTTATTTATTTGGATTTGGTCTTATTACCTTGTGTATATAAATTGTTGTATAATATACTCTCTCTTGTTCCAAAATAACTTGGGGGGTCGGTGGAAGGCTGGTTAAACTGTTTGGTTTCGACCACTACGACCCGGGTTCGATTCCCGCATTGGACACTTTTTATGTTTTAAAAAAAAAAATGCTCCAATGGCCCCCCGATTCTTGCAAAAGTCCAACCCCACCAGCGAGTTCAAGTAACCAAACGGGGCTCTGGCACATTTGTAAGTGCAAAGTCGAACTGCTTTCACATGTGTAGACATGTGGTGCGCTTACAGTAAAAAGCAGTCGCTAACTACCCACCATGATTATCATGGCCTGTACCACGTGTACTAGGGATAAGCAAAAAAAAAAAAAAAAAAACTTTACTAGGTACCGCTCAAAAGAACAACCTAGCTTATGATAATTACAACAATGAATAATATTGGAAGGTTATTCACATATTAAAACAAAGAGTCCAAAACGGGATACAATCCCAGTTCATGGCTGTCGGGAATTGAGGGTGTTACCCACTCGTCCACCGACTTCTTTTTATAATATGCTCATTGTTAATTAAATAACTTATTATTATGATAATGCACAATTTGGATTGTAGATTATAAACACAAGGTAATAAGATCAAATAAATAAATAGTGTGTGACGTTTCAGTAACAGCGTTGTTACCATCTTCAGACAAAAGTACTGAATGAGAAATTCTACCAATATTTAAACCATGCTGTGGTAAAATTTCTCATTCAATACTTTTGTCTGAAGATGGTAACAATGCTGTTACTGAAACGTCACATACTATTTATTTATTTGTATTTGGTCTATTACCTTGTGTTTAACAAATTATTATATAAAAACACCTCAATGGTATAGAAATAGTCCATTAGAAACACAAGGTAATAAGACCAAATAAATAAATAATATGTGATATTTCAGTAACAGCGTTGTTATCATCATTAGACAAAAGTACTGACTTATTTATTTAGATTCAGTCTTATTATCTTGAGTTTGAGTTTCTAATCTATAACTCAAATTGTGCCTTATCATAATTGTCCATTGTTATGTGAAAACCTCAATGGGATATATAAATAAGCCATTGTTTTCAAGTTTTCATTGTTATATACATCAAAAATGATAAGGTATAATTTGGATTATAGATAATAAACAGAAGTTAATAAGACTAAATCCAAATAAATAAATAGTGTGTGACGTTTCTATAACATCGTTGTTACCATCAACAGACAAAATTACTGATGGATGATGGTAACAACGCTGTTACTGAAACATCACACACTATTTGGATTTGGTCTTATTACCTTGTGTTTATTATCTATAATCCAAATTATACCTTATCATTTTTGATGGACATAACAATGAACACTTGAAAACAATGGCTTATTTATATATCCCATTGAGGTTTTCACATAACAATGGACAATTATGATAAGGCACAATTTGAATTATAGATTATAAACACAAGGTAATATAAGAACAAATCCAAATAAATAATTCAGTACTTTTGTCTAAAGATGGTAACAACGCTGTTGCTGAAACATCACACACTATTTATTTATTTGGATTTGGTTTTTATTACCTTGTGTTTATAATCTATAATCCAAATTGAATTATATCATAAACAGATCATTGTTATATAAAACCCCCTCAATGGGATATAAAATATTCCATTGTTTTAAAGTGTTCATTGTTATTTAAATAGTTCATTTCTATATAAATAACTTAACAATACAGTAGAACATGCTCCATGAGAGGAAACTCACGCACACTAGAGAACACCTCTCTATAAAGGACAGTTTTCATTTTCAAAAATACCATTTTTACTATTTAGAAACTCTCCGGTAAGAGGACACCTTTCCCTAAAGGACAATTAGACTCTGCAACTAGGTATTGTCCTTTACAGGGAGGTTCTACTGTATATAGATCCGGTTTCATAATCACTTTATTAGGTACGGCTCAACAAGAGCAACCTAGTTCATGATAATTGAAACAATGAATAATATGTGAAGGTTATTCACATATTAAACAAAATGTTAACGCGAGGTTCAATCCCGGTTCATGGCTGTTGGTAATCAAGGGTGTTACCCACTGGTCCACCGACGTTTTTCTGTATATAGATAGTCTATTGTTATAAAAATAACCCTCTTCGAAATAGCATTGTTATACACATACAGAAAAAGGTCATTGTTATACATGCTATATAATAAGACTTTGAGATTTGAATCAGTATTTAGTTTTAAGGGGACTAAGTACAACTGCAGGGTGGCACTGAGGTTGAAGTGAGGTGCAGGCAGGCCCACCTGGCAGAAACCAGCCCCCCACCACCCCTCGGTGTTGCCCCCACACCTGGAGAGCCAGTACTGGCACACCCTGTGGCACCATGTCAACCTGGAGCTGTACCGACTACTGGCTGTACCGGGGCAGGTGCGGATCTCTCTGGAACCTCCTCAGGGTATGTCTGACTGTCACCTCCCTTTGAAAGTTAAACGATTTATAGCCCGTCAAAGGATTCTATGGCTATTTTTCCGCGAGAATATCACAGGATTTTGAAACAGCAACCCTTTAAATTGCTACTTCTGGAATGTTGGCATCCAAGACAATTTGGTCCATTATCTATTCCATTGCCCATTCCTACAGGAAAAGAGACTGGAAATTCGCGAAATTTCGGGGCTAACTCACTACAATGAACAACATGTATATAAAATGTTTACTACCCTCCTGCTGGATAAAACATTTGCTTATAAATATTTTAAAATTTTCAAGGCGATTGATAAAATGAGGGAAGAAGTGCTCAACTCCACAGACAACGGCTGATTGCTCCCCCTCCCCTCTAAATTGCTTTTCCTCCTCACTCATGTACATATATAACCTTTTAGGGGAATCCCCTTGTAAGACAATAGTGTCTTAATAAAGGTTTTTGTTGTTGTGGTATGTCTGACCCACTGTTCCTAAGGAAGAATTCAGTAAACCAACCCTTCTCTAACTGTTTTTTCTTGTCCCTCGATTGGAAAATTTGTGGACTAGTGACTTCATATAACAAAAAATCTTGGCTAGTTTTTAAAGAACTCGTAGCCAATGTGTGTGTGTGTTGAATACAAACTCTGAGAATCCACCTACCCATTCATGATTCTGTGTGTTAAATACAAACTCTGGGAATCTGAGAAGAACCACTCCACCTACCCATTCATGAACCAGTGTGTGTGTGTTGAATACAAACTCTGAGAATCCACCTACCCATTCATGATTCTGTGTGTTAAATACAAACTCTGGGAATCTGAGAAGAACCACTCCACCTACCCATTCATGAACCAGTGTGTGTGTGTTGAATACAAACTCTGAGAATCCACCTACCCATTCATGATTCTGTGTGTTAAATACAAACTCTGGGAATCTGAGAAGAACCACTCCACCTACCCATTCATGAACCAGTGTGTGTGTGTTGAATACAAACTCTGAGAATCCACCTACCCATTCATGATTCTGTGTGTTAAATACAAACTCTGGGAATCTGAGAAGAACCACTCCACCTACCCATTCATGAACCAGTGTGTGTGTGTTGAATACAAACTCTGAGAATCCACCTACCCATTCATGATTCTGTGTGTTAAATACAAACTCTGGGAATCTGAGAAGAACCACTCCACCTACCCATTCATGAACCAGTGTGTGTGTGTTGAATACAAACTCTGAGAATCCACCTACCCATTCATGATTCTGTGTGTTAAATACAAACTCTGGGAATCTGAGAAGAACCACTCCACCTACCCATTCATGAACCAGTGTGTGTGTGGGTTGAATACAAACTCTGAGAAGCACCACTCCACCTAACTCTAGACTGCTTGTTGCAGCGAAGCAACTTCAACCTCTGTGGGAACAACTGAGACTCCGCCTCCACCTCACTTACTGGGACCTGGGTAACAGGGTTTTTCATTTTCTTTATGGCAAAAATCCTACATCACATCTTTTAGTCTGGTAGATTAAATTGGAAAAACTGCTGGGAGGGTTCACCACTGATGAACCAAGCCCTCCCGATATTTTTTCATTGCAGTAAGGACAGTAGAGAGGTTTGATTTATTTGTGATAAGAAACATTCGCGTCTTAATATCTTCATTCGTTATATTGATGGTGTGTTATATCTTTGTATTAATTTATGTGTGCAGAGAACCTCTCCAAGGACAGCTGTCCTGGAACCACCCTGGGAGCTCTGCTTCCCCTGGCCTCCACCCCTACAGGTACTGACAACTGGGTCTCTCTCTCTCTCTTAACCTATTGAAACACATATCTGGTTAGCTTTTCTTGGTTAATCAAGAATGGTTATTTGGCCAATTCTAGAATATTTAAAAATCAACGAATAGTTGATATGGCGTATGTTCCTCATGTCAGAGGCGGCCATTTCTTTTGAAGCTAAGTCGGCCTGCTACTGAGTAGTGCTCCCAGTCTTAATGACAAAGGCAGACTACTTCACCCAGTCATGATGGTTGTCAAACACCATCAACAAGCTCTACAGGCTTGATATCCTAATATGATTGAGTGAAGATAAGAAAGAAGAAGACATTGTAAACACAAGGTAATAAGACCAAATTCAAATAAATAAATAGTGTGCGACATTTCGGTAACAACGCTGTTACTGAAACGTCACACACTATTTATTTATTTGGATTTGGTCTTATTACCTTGTGTTTATAATCTATAATCCAAATTGTGCCTTATCAAGAATACCTTGTGTTTCTAATCTATAATCCAAATTGTGTTTTATCATTGTTGAGGAATGGGATGAAAGAATGAACTTTATGATTCCATCCCTCAGACTCCATGCTGACCCTTTGTTTTGTCCACCAGGGGCTGGATGTATCTCCAGCGGACTCCAGCAGGTGGAGCTGTGGTGCCGGGAGACACTCCTCAGCCGGAGTGGTGGGCTACAGATCCTCCCTGCACTCCACTCCACCAAGGTACCTGCGGAGTCCAGTAACAAGTGTATTAGGAGACTCTCCAGGATTAACTCCACTTTTCTCACTGCCTGGGTTTAGAGTTAGACAGAAAAATTATAAAGTAAACACAACTACACAAATATTGTCACATTGAAAAATTTGAAAAGGTAAACTTTAGGATGACAAGGAAGACAATTTATTTTTATTAAAAATACAAGGTAATAGATTAAATACAATATATATATATAATAAATACAGATATGATTTTAATTATATATTTTAAAAATGTTTTTTTTTTTCCACTTCTAATTCTAAGAGTGATTTAATAGTGTGTGATGTTTCAGTAACAGCGTTGTTACCATCATCAGACAAAAGTATTGAATGATGAAAGTAACAATGCTGTTACCAAAAGTCTCACACTATTTATTTGGATTTGGTCTTATTACCTTGTGGGTTTAAAATCTTGTAATCCAAATTGTGCCTTTTCATTGTCAAAAATCTGCAAATGTTATACTCTCTAGCTAGGTGTAATGGTCATTGCTCTGGACATGATGCCAAGCCCCATCCACTGAGAGTGCAGGAACTGCATCTTTTATTTCTTTCTGTCACGATAGTCGGAACTAACATTGTTTCACCTTAATATAGCTTTAGTGAGCCTTAAAAGTGACACATAGTTGGGTTGGTCCATATATAAAATATGAAAATATCACATATATATGAATGAAAAAATGAAAGAAAAAAATAAAAAGATAAAAAGATCAGGTGTTGAAATCAAAAATAAAAATAGCATATCCTGACCAGGAGCAACATGTGCTTTACAGAAGGCAGAGTGCCATCTGGTGGAACAGAAATCAACTAAACATTGATTTAGCCTGTTCCCTGATATTTGACCAACCCAATTTATTGATAAATCAAGAAAAGCCATCCACGAACGCGTTTCGCGCTCGTCAGCGTGGAGTAGACTGTACCACTGCGACCAAAAAATAATTTTTTGGTCCCAGAGGCTTCTTGAAAAACCAAGAAATGGGTATTTAAGGCCAAACTTGCGTAAATACGCTTAACACATGAAAAAAATGAAAGAAAAAAAATAAAAGATAAAAAGATCAGGTGTTGAAATCAAAAATAAAAATGGCATATTGATCAGGATATGCCATTTTTATTTTTGATATATATGAATGTGAAAAAAAAATGGTCAGGTGTTGATATTAAAAACAAAGAGGCATATCCTGACCTCTCCCACAAGCATTTTAGATGCTAGAGCGCCATTTAGTGGAACAAAATGAACTAAACGTTGATTTAGGCTTGTTCCATGATATTTGACCAACCCATTTTCTTGATAAATTGAGAAAAGCCAACTACGAATGCATTTCGGGTTGTTGGCCCTTGTCAGCGTTGGTGCAGAACTTTTAGCCTAGTTGATTTTTGTTCACTAACTCTGCCATCTAAAATGCTCATGTGAACATGGTCAGGATATGTCTTTTTTCATTTTAAATATATATATTTATGTGGCGGGACATGTTTGTACAGGACACATTGGACCGGCTGACAACTGCCCCCCTCCCCAGACTCTGGGACCTCTCCTCCCAGTTGGCCACTTGCCAGGTAGATATTAACACAGAGCAATAACGCGCCATCTATACATATAAAATAAAAGGATTTAAAAGCGCGAATGTTTCTTTTATACATAAAACTAACTTCTACTGTCCTTACTGCGTTGAAAATAACTTATGTCCATAGTTTACTTGAAAACCATTTCTAAGATTCCATCCTTCAGTGTAGCATATAGAAAAAGAATGATCCAATACAATATTAGAGCTCTGAGAAGCGGTCTGGTGGATTAAATTGGCGAAACCGCTGGGAGGGTTCACCACTGATGAGCCAAGCCCTCCCAATATATTTTTTCAACGCAGTAAGGACAGTAGAAGTTCGTTTTATGTATAAAAGAAACATTCGCGCTTTTAAATCCTTTTATTTTACAGGTAGATATTGTTGGTGATAGCCTGGTGTTGTCACATTGGTGAGTTCTTCCACAGGCTCTGCTGGCTGAGATACCACAGGACCTCTTCTCTCACCTGCTGGCCAGTCTGGACTCAGGTACCTATAATACAATATAATGCGGCTTGTGATTGTAAAACGACATTTGAAAATTATCTCGCATGTGTTTCTTTTGAACGAAAAATCAAAATTTATTTTAAGGAGAAATAACCTTAAGGATGAGGTATGAAAGGATGAATTGTGAGAAGAGTAATGATGAACGGAAAAATAAAAGTATCCAGATGTGGGAAATGAACCCACAGTGTTCCGCTTACCGGGTAGATGCCATGTCCACTAGACTACCCTGGACACTTTTATTTTTCATTCGTAAATAATACATAAGGTAATTTATAATACAATATAACATAATGCGGCTTGTGATTATAAACGACATTTGAATCATTACTCTTTACAATTCATCCTTTCATACCTCATCCCTCAGGTACATAGGTATCCACTGATGGCAGGCAGCGGGTTGCTCAGTCTGTCTGCCCAGCTGGGGAGATCCACTCCTCCATCCTGCAGCCCATGGAGACAATGGACTCCCAGGTGGCAGCTCTAGCATTCCCAGGGTTTGTGGAAGCTTGGATACAGCACAGGTACATCTCACCCCATGCTCCCAGGACACTGTCTGACCACAGTTGCAGGAGTAGAAGCCACCCAGGGGAAGCAGAGCTGTGGCTGGAGTGGGCCACCACCCACCTGGACAACCCCCCAGCCTGTGACCTGCTCAGACAGCTGCCCACACCCCGAGGTACCCCACCTACAGGGAGGGTTGTAGCCCATGGCTGACATGTGCTGGCAGGTCGCAGATTCCTCTGTTGCTGGTGCCGACTGATCCCACCAGGCTGGGGCAGGATTTGACACAGTGTTGGGGACAAAGAAATTGTTTTTTCCACCGACAAACAACACACTCAAGTCAACTTCAACACAAACATCCACGTTGATTTCACATTAAAAGTTGTCAATCATCAAAGATATTTTTTTTTGCCTATCCCTAGTACATATGGTACAGGCCATGATAATCATGGTGGGTAGAAGTAGGCGACTGCTTTTACTGTAAGTGCACCACATGTCTACACATGTAAAAATCAGTTCACATCTGTGTATAAGAATAAAAATCATTTAGAAAATTTCTTTTTTTTTTTTCCAAGTCTATGGAAGCTGTACATTTTGTTCGAAGGAAAAATAATAGCTATCAACTTGCAAAAAAGTTTAAGAACAATAGATAAATATTTATTGTATTATATTAAAAGAAACATTTCTTCATTGTTTTTGTCGTATATCTGTGGGAATTATTATGAAGAAAAAGCTATTAACTGGGTGATTTTTATAGGAAGATTTCTAAAGCCCCAAGTTTTGTTGTTGTTATAATCATGGTTACATAACAATGGTATAATCAGGATGTTATAGCGAAGTTTCTGTTATAAGAGAGACTGCTATAACAGGGATTATGTGTGGCTGCAGTTAGTGATCTATGGATTATAGTGTCATCTACAGATAAGGCACAATTTGGATTATAGATTATAAACACAAGGTAATAAGACCTAATCCAAATATATAAATAGTGTGTGACGTTTCGGTAACAGCGTTGTTACCATCTTCAGACAAAAGTACTGAATGAGAAATTTTACCACAGCATGTTTTTAAATAGCTACTGTTATCAAGTGTGTAAACAAGATAACAGATAAGAAGAAGATATAAGATAGTTATCTGAAAATTGTGCCTTATCTATAAGTTTATATTCATTTTGTAATACTTTTGTCTGAAGATGGTAACAACGCTGTTACCGAAACGTCACACACTATTTATTTATTTGGTCTTATTACCTTGTTTTAGTGTCATCTACGGTAACTGTAGTTTTTCACAGAGAGAAAATAGAGCTAACCACAGTTCCTGGAGTGCAAATCACCAACTACCTGGACTGTACAGTCACAGTCTAGAAGAAATTTATAATCATGGGAAAATGATAAAGCACAATTTGGATTATAGATTATAATAAAATAAAATAAGACCAAATAATTTATTAGTGTGTAACGGCAACAAAATTGTCACCATCATCAGACAAAAGAATAAATGAGAAAAAATATCAACAGAAATTGATAAACTAAACTGGTATTAAACTAAATTGATAAAATAAACTTGATAACAGTAACTATTTAAAACCTCAAAAATTCACCTTCAATGGATACCCTCACATTTTGGCATTGAAGGCAATGAAGCTGCTGATGTGCTAGTGAAAAAAGGCACAAAAGAACCATTGCCACAGAAAAATAGACTTACTTATAAAGAAATAGAAACAGTAGCCAAAACAAAAATAAACAAGAACTGGAGGATCCCACCTAAGCACAGTTGGTACAGTGGAGTGAACCCAGGAGGAGCTCTGAACATCAGACAGCATCAAACAACAACATTTAGAACAGGCCATCTCAAGCCATTGAAGATAGAAAATAATAACAATATTTATCCCACTTGCCCAAAATGTAGCTTGGCACCTGCAGCTCCAGAACACATTTTGGCTTGCATTAGATGCACTAAACAGGACCTTTGGGAGAGGCCGCTGCTCATCATAAAACAGCTCGAGGAGCATGAACTCATGGAATTCGTGTAATCTTTACACAAGGGGATAAGAAACAACAACATAAGTTTATTTATTTTTTTAAAGGAAACATTCAAATTTGAATGTATGGGAAATCTTCCATTATATAAGCAAATAAGGAGTAGTTCATGTTTAAAATATTGCTCAAGTCCACGAGTGTAGATTGCTGTGGTGAACCAGGTAGTTCCAGGCTGGATGTAAGTCAAGGGCTAAAGATGTTTTTAAATGTACATAGGTAATATACACATTTTTTAATGGCCTTCTTCTTTCTTATCTCCACACAATCATATTAGGGTATCAAGCTTGTAGAGCTTGTTGATGGTGTCTGCTGGGGATGTGTCTTCTTTCTTATCTCCACTCAATCATATCAGGGTATCAAGCTTGTAGAGCTTGTTGATGGTGTCTGCTGGAGATGTGTCTTCTTTCTTATCTCCACTCAATCATATCAGGGTATCAAGCTTGTTGATGGTGTCTGCTGGAGATGTGTCTTCTTTCTTATCTCCACTCAATCATATCAGGGTATCAAGCTTGTTGATGGTGTCTACTGGAGATGTGTCTTCTTTCTTATCTCCACTCAATCATATCAGGGTATCTGGAGCTTGAGATGGTGTCTGCTGGGAATAAGTAGAGCTCATCAATGGATGAGCCAATAAAATCAATGATGTGTTTGGGGTTGCAGGTTGAGAATTGCACTTAGTACATAGTAGGGAAACCTTGCAACCATTCTGGAATTTGCCAGTCCCAAGCCCGGATGAAAAAGGAGGAGGGGGAGCAGTAACAAGCTCACTAAAAAACCTGGGCTCAGCTGGCCCGGCTGTACCCTGTAAGGGCTCCTTATCCAGGGATACAGGATGAGTCTGTACTCCATGTTAGGAGCGGCTGCTCATGTCAGAGGCAGCCATTTCTTTTAGAGCTAAGTCAGCCTGCCACTGAGTAGTGCTCCAAGTCTTAATGACAAAGGCATTCTACTTCACCCATTCATGATGGTTTTAATGGCCTATTATTGTTTGCATTCTTGAAAGATTAAAAGTCCAAATAACAATTGTGTAGCCATCTCTTGAATCCAATTTTGATGAATTCTCCATGGTTTAGCCAGCATCAGCTAGCAAGAGAATGGTGTTTCTATTTTTTGTCTTGTAATTGTTGTTATAAAAAAACACACACACTTTGCCATCACCTGACACTGCATTTTCCTCCTATGTATTCATCAGGCTAGGATCATTCCATACTGACCTTGGTGGCTAAAAAGGTAATTTACCCTTAGTATCCCTTTGGGAAATATTTATATCTTCTAATATATGATGAACTAGTTATACACTCATGGACAAAACTTAAGGAAGTTGTACCTTTTAGCATGTATATCGGGATTGAGACAATAACTCTGAAAGATACACTCATGGACAAAATTTAAGGAAGTTGTACTATTCAGCATGTATATCGGGATTCAGACAATAACTCTGAAAGATACACTCATGGACAAAACTTAAGGAAGTTGTACCTTTTAGCATGTATATCTGGATTCAGACAATAACTCTGAAAGATACACTCATGGACAAAACTTAAGGAAGTTGTACCTTTTAGCATGTATATCTGGATTGAGACAATAACTCTGAAAGATACACTCATGGACAAAACTTAAGGAAGTTGTACCTTTTACCATGTATATCAGGATTCAGACAATAATTCTGAAAGACATTACAGTTACCTTTGTTGAAGACACATGAGATAACCAAGTGTAAACAAAATTGCCCCCGTCTTCTTCAAAAATATGACCAGTAACATCAAAGATTTTCCACTTCCTTAAGTTCTATCCAAGAATGTAATGGAATCTTGTATTAACATCCTAATTCTAAGGTGTCAAACCAATGATTTCAACCTTGATAACAACATCTTGGTTCTAAACAATGAAGTTATAGTAAGGTTGGACTGTAGCTTACAGAGTTGCCATAGCTACAAGCAAATAAGACCTCATCCAAATAACAGCATTGTTACCATCATTAGACAAAGGAATAATCATTTATTCTTTTGTCTGATGATGGTAACAATATTGTTACTGAGGCACAATTTGGATTATAGATTATAAACATAAGGTAATAAGACCAAATCCTAATAAATAAATAGTGTGTGACGTTTCGGTAACAGCGTTGTTACCATCTTCAGACAAAAGTACTGAATGAGAATGTGGTAAAAAAATTTCTCATTCAGTACTTTTGTCTGAAGATGGTAACAACGCTGTTACCGAAATGTCACACACTATTTATTTTTTTGGATTTGGTCTTATTAACTTGTGTTTATGGTAACAATGCTGTTACCGAAATGTCACACACTATTTAGTTATTTGGATTTGGTCTTATTAACTTGTGTTTTTAATACTGTTACTAAAAAAT
>CP092871.1:987965-1000734 GCA_030710605.1 Cordylochernes scorpioides | reverse complement strand
CACACTTTATTAATTTATTTGAATTAGGACTTATTTCCTTGTAGCTCTAATCTATAATCCAAATTGTGCTTTATCAGAGAGTTGCCAAACCAAACAAGAGCAGTCTGGGGATTACACCACTGGAAGAACTCACCACAGATGAACCAGATCCTCCCATAGATGTTCTTTGTCGCAGTAACTGTCTTCTTCTTTCTTATCTCCACTCAATCATATTAGGGTATCAAGCTTTGACAACCATCATGACTGGGTGAAGTAGAATGCCTTTGTCATTAAGACTGGGAGCACTACTCAGTGGCAGGCCGACTTAGCTCCAAAAGAAATGGCCACCTCTGACATGAGGAACTGACGCCATGTACAGCCGCTCCTAACATTGAGTACAAACGCTGCTCATCTGTATCTCTGGATTAGGAGCCCTTACAGGGTACTATCAGCCGGGCCAGTTGAGCCCAGGTTTTTTAGCAAGCTTGTTACTGCTCCCCCTCCTCCTTTTTCATCCAGGCTTGGGACCGGCAAAGGCCGAGCTTGTAACAACTGTGGTAAGTTAGTATAAGCCAAGTTCCATCCATCATATAGATATTTGGTCATAAAATTCTATGATTATCTTAAATATCATTTGTATACACACAAGGTAATAAGACCAAATTCAAATAAACAGTGTGTGATGTTTTGGTAACAGCAATGTTACCATCTTCAGACACTATTTACTTATTTAGATTTGGTCTTGATGAAGCACAATTTGGATTATAGATTATAAACACAAGGTAATTAGACCAAATATTTATTTATTTGAATTTGATCTTATTTACCTTGTTTCTCATCTATAATCCAAATTGTGCCTTATCACCATCTGTAAATATTATTTATCATCTTGTTTACATTCTTACAAGGAGGAGGGGGAGCAGTAACAAGCTCGCTAAAAAACCTGGGCTCAGCTGGCCGACTGATAGTACCCTGTAAGGGCTTCTAATCCAGGGATACAGGATGAGCAGCGTTTGTACTCCATGTTAGGAGAGGCTGCACATTGCATCTGTTCCACATGTCAGAGGCAGCCATTTCTTTTGGAGCTAAGTCGGCCTGCCACTGAGTAGTGCTCCCAGTCTTAATGACAAAGGCATTCTACTTCACCCAGTCATGATGGAGCTCTACAAGCTTGATATCGTAATATGATTGAGTGGAGATAAAGAAGACATACCAATGTTCTCTGAGTAGCTCATAGTCAAAATGAGAAACAGACACTAACAAAAATTATTATTTTAATAATTCTTCTTTCAAAAATCTTAACAAAGGAGCTTAGAGGAAGCCTATCACATGGCGTGATATCACCTAAAACAACCAAGTAATAAATATTACAATAAGTTAAAAAGAGCTATGCTTTTACTCAACTAAAATATATATATCAAAAGTGGGTGGTTGTGAGTGTCTCAGAACTTCTTCTCTTCCTCCTGAGTTTTCTTTAGGAACTCCTCCTTCTGGATCATCTCTAGGATCTCTCCCATCTGCTTCGAGGTCACCCGCACGTTCTCCTTGCCCATCAGCTCTATCACCTGGACACACACCACTGCTGTGAGGATTTACACTTCATTTTGGTACAACAAAGAGGGTTGGTCGAAGGATGGTCTAAACCCTTGGTTTTCGACCGCTACAACCCAGGTTTGATTCTCGCATTGGGCACTTTTTTTGATAAAAAAAAAAATGCTCCAATGACCCCGATTCTTGCAAAAGTCCCAACCCCACCAGCGAGTGCAAGTAACCAAACAGGGCCCTGGCACATTTGTAAGTGCAAAGTCGAACTGCTTTTCACATGTGTAGACATGTGGTGTACTTACAGTAAAAGCAGTCGCTAACTACCCACCATGATTATCATGGCCTGTACCACATGTACTAGGGATAAGCAAAAAAAAAAAAAGCAGCAGTAAAAGAAGTCAGCCTGTCACCTAAGACAGAACATTTCAAGAAGAATTCAAACAAAAAAAAGCATCGAAGTAATAAAAATCATAAACTCTCCTCACACTGCTAAAATTTACCACTACAAAATAAAGGTCAAACATCAGATCCCTCTTAGACAAAGATTTTCATGGTACAGTAGAACCTCCATAATAGGGCCACTCTCGCTAGAGTCCACAAAGAACAGTTTTCATCACCACAATTACCAGTTTTACTATTTAGCAACTCTCTGGTAAGAGAACACCTCTCTCTTAAAGGGCACTTTGGCTCTGCAACTAGGTGTTGTCCTTTACTGAATTCCATAATATAAATTAGAAATAATACGGAAGAAGTACTTGCAGTAGAACTTTGCTATAGCAAACCCAATTGGGACTGAACTTTTGGTTCACTATAGGAATAAACTCCGCCGGTCCCAAGCCCGGATGTAAAAGGAGGAGGGGGAGCAGTAACAAGCTCACTAAAACACCTGGGTTCAGCTGGCCGACTGATAGTACCCTGTAAGAGCTCCTAATCCAGGGATACAGGATGAGCAGCATTTGTACTCCATGTTAGGAGCGGCTGTACATGGCGTCTGTTCCTCATGTCAGAGGCGCCCATTTCTTTTGGAGCTAAGTCGGCCTGCCACTGAGTAGTGCTCTCAGTCTTAATGACAAAGGCATTCATTCTACTTCACCCAGTCATGATCTCAAGCTTTACAAGCTTGATACCCTAATATGATTGAGTGGAGATAAGAAAGAAGAAGAAGACTATAGCATGGTTTACTATATGGTATATATCTAATAATGGGCATTATACTTTAAGTTCATCATAAGGGAAGGTGTGCTTTATGCTTGGCTTGTCTTAGTAGGGTTTTACTGAATATAAGGAAAGGACACACTATTTATTTATTTGGTCTTATTACCTTGTGTATTGAAAACCTGTCCTGTGTAGAGAGGTGTCCTCCTATGGAGGTGCCCCATTGCTTTCAGTACTGTTTAAATCAGCCTACAGTAGGGAAGCAAAGAAGAGCTACTAGACACTCTCCCACAGAGAACAAAGACCACCTGGTTTATGTTTAAAGATACATTTCCCAATTGCTTATATAAGGAAGAGAACAGCAAGTTGAGGCCAGGTGGCAAACACACACATATCTAGGGCATCGAAGAGCCATGTTTACTCCATATATATAGCTATGGGTATTTCATTTATTCACAACACCCTATTTTTATCTCTGTATTTTTAGCTTGCAATCTTTTTTTTTTTTGCTTATCCCTAGTACACGTGGTACAGGCCATGATAATCATAGTGGGTAGAGGTAGGGGACTGCTTTTACTGTAAGTGCACCATATGTCTACACATGTGAAAAGCAGTTCGACTTTGCACTTACAAATGTGCCAGAGCCCCGTTTGGTTACTTTCACTCGCTGGTGGGGTTGGACTTTTGCAAGAATCGGGAGCCATTGGAGCATTTTTTTTTTGTTTATTATAAAAGTGCCCAATGCGGGAATCGAACCCGGGTCGTAGTGGTTGAAAACCAACGGTTTAGACCATCCTTCAACCGACCCCCTAGCTTGCAGTCTTAGAAACACAAGGTAATAATTTGAGTCACAAGGCGATCCATTAAATAAATTTATATAAAAAAAGAGGCATACTGATATTTGGCCAACCCATTTTCTTGATATATCAGGCTAAATATCAGGGAACAGGTTAAATCAACGTTGAGTTGCTTTCTGATCCACTAGAGGGTGCTCTGCCATCTACAGAGTTCATGTGAATGTGGTCAGGATATGTCTTTTTTGATTTTAATATATAGTTAAACCTGTCTATAGCGCCCCCTCTAAATAGCGCCTTCCTCTCTATAGCGCCCGATTTTAAACATTAAAATGTAATCATTTTACATTAAAAGTGACCTGTCTATAGCACACTATTTTGATGAGTCCCAAGAGGGGGCGCTATAGACAGGTTTAACTGTATATATATATATAATGCAAGCGCTAGTTACCCAGAAATATTCAAATATGGAAAACTAGCTTTTTGAGCAAAGAGTTTCTTTATTTTGAGAGAAGCTTTCGAGTAAATTTTGCTCTTCAACAGTAAAATTCAAAACAAATGAAGATAAATGATATCAGAAGTGGATCAGACTATATTACAGCTAAATAAAAACCTATCCCTGGATGCCATTGTCTGTCTGGCTGTACATGTACTGTAGATGAGGATTCAGCTAGAGCACTCACCTTGAGCACATGCTCCACCTCCACGGCCCCGTCATTGTCTACATCCATCCTGTCTAGGACATCTGCAATCTTCTCCAGCTTGGTGTCGTTCGGCATCTTCTGGATCTTCTTGATGGCCCCAATCAGGTCTGTGATGCTGATCAGATCATCTCTGCACATCATCCAACTCAGTTTCCACAATTGGCATAATTTTATTGACTTCTTGTCAATACAGGCAAAAGTGCACAGTCTGCACCAAGATAGAAACAACAGCATGTTGAATACTTGGGATCACAGTCTCACAAGGTAACATATACCTCTCCTCCGTATCATCAAAACCCAATGCCTGTAGGAATGAAAATCTAATGCTGCACATATCTGGTACAGAGCAGGGGGGACAAGCACTGGTTCTGTTCTCCCAAGAGAACAACAGTCTTTGATTTCCAGACTTAAGTCTGGTCATCTACGGACAATGACTTTCCAGATTGGTTGCAGGGTTTTCCCACTATGTAATAAGAGAAATTCTTAGCCTGCAACCCCAAGACATATTATTGACTGTATTGACTCATCCATTGATGAGCTCTACTCTTCCCCGGCAGACACCATCAAAAGTCTCAAGCTTTACAAGCTTGATACCTTAGTGTGATTGAGTGGAGATAAGAAAGAAGAAGACATATACCTAAAACATTTCATTAACAATATTGTTGCCACCACAAAGGATAAGGAAAGATCAAATATACGAAATAAACTCTGAGAGAATAATTACAAAAACTATAACAAGACTCAGAACAAAACACTAAAAAGGAATGACAATACATCCAGATGGTACAAGAACCTACAGGACATGCAACAATTGTTCTGCTGTGGAACTAACACCTACCCACATATTCTCATGCTCAGCAATGGCCGCAACCATGCAGAAAATTGACATGGACCCAGAACAGCAGCTTTACACAACCGAGATAGAGAACATTGAGACTGCTGTGATAAAGATGTATGGAGACATCTGAGGTTCTACATTGTAAACGACAACAACAACATTGTTACCACCTTCAGACAAGAGTATTGACGTTTTAATTAATGAATTCTAAAAAAAAAAAATAATTTATTTTTCTTCAAATCAGTACTTTATTGTTCTATTCTCTTGTTTCCTCAACTGATATCAACAATTTACAACCATGCTGAAGATGATAACAATACTGTTACCATCACATATAATTTACATACAGTAGAACCTCCTTGTAAAGGACACCTAGTTGCAGAGCCAAAGTGAGAGGGGGGTTGTTCTACTGTATATAAGTAGTTTTGTGCATTACAATTTCTTGAAGGATAGAACTTTTAAAACATTTGAGCATTTTCTATCCTCAAAGGAATTGGAGTTTAAAAAAAGCATAAAGTTGATAACTTTCTTACTTTTCTTTCAGAGAAGGCTCGTCCTCCTTGGACATCTGTTCCATGAGGGTCTCCTTCTCCTTGCCGAGGTTGTCGATGAGTTCGTCCATCTGGTTGATGAGACGGCTGACCTTGGAGGAGAGTCTCCTGGCGGCCCTGGTCTCCTTGATCTTGGGTTTGTCCTTGGAGTCTTGGACCACCTCCTTGAGTTCCTCAATGTCCTGCACCACACACACACTGTTGTTGTTTCTAATCCCCTTGTGTAAAGATTACACGAATTCCATGAGTTGATGGATCCTGCCTGCAGCCACTGGGGATGGAAGGATGTCAACTTACCTCCTTGTACTCAGCCATCTCCTCCTTCAAGTCCTCCAGCTCCTCCTTCTCAATCAGCAGCTTCTTCTCTGCCACATCCTTGATGGCGTTCTCCAGGTTCTCTATGTCCTCCTTGGAGAGTTCCTCAGCTGCGGCCGCTGGCTTCTTCTCATCTAGCAGCAGCTCTGTTCGGACATCATGGAGGAGGTAAGTACTGGGTGAGGGGAGACAAGGCCACATGAAGGTGGTATCATCATCATTAAATAATACAGCTGGTTTCTGAAGGTCAGCTTCTTTTATTATTGCATTCTCTCAAGCTTTCAGCCCTTCTCTCTACAAGAGCATAACACAGAAGTGTTCTAGAAGACCCCCTCCTTGTCTGGAGGAGAACTCTCTCAAGGTGGGGAAACCTTCCTTGCTGAAGACATTTGTACACATACACAACTATATATTCCCCTACACTTTATATACCATTTTACTCTTTTATTTTTCCACCTTTGTAAAATTTGATTAAAAGAATCAATAAAATTGTTTAAATTGTCAATTGTTTACAGGAGTATAAAATGAACGCCGTTCGTTATTGTTCATTTTGTACTCCTGTAGAAAGAAGGGAGGAAATGACTGAAAACTTGAGAGAATGCAATAGTAAAAGAAACATCTCCAGAAACCTGTTATATTATTCTATATACAGTTACGAGCGTCATGCGTTCCTCAGTTTTCATCTCTGTCACCGTTTGCTTTTTTTTGGAATGGCGCTCTCCTATTGGTTGGCTACGATCACGCCACCTTTGCCCCCCCCACTCGCCTTTTCGTTTTTGTAACTATTGTGTTGGAGCGGGTCGCTCCTTAAATAAATGCATATATTAGTTAATAACCAAATGGAATCCTCTCTTTCTTTTTCCCAGTAAGAGACGCCTACGGAAGCCAACAGTACATAGACAAATAAAGCACATAGGCTATAGTTATTAACTAATATATGCATTTATATAAGGCGCCAATTTATAATTGTAACAAATAGTATTTGAATAAAAACATTCAATCGGGTAAAACACGGGCGTTGCCCGGGTCATTCGGCTAGTTTAATAAATATCTTGGAGATTCACATCATCTTTATCTCAAAATATAAATAAGAAACTAACATGCCATCTATATATAAGAAATAAAATCATAAAGGTTTCATGTGAGTTTAAAAGAAACATATGGTTTTTATTTCTTATACAGTAGAACTACCTCCCTGTAAAGGACAACACCTAATTGCAGAGCAAAGGTGTCCATATGTAGTATGATGGGATTTACATTAAAAGTGTCCGGTCTATAGCATCCCCTCTCTATAGCACCCTATTTTGGTGAGTCCCAAGAGGGGGCGCTATAGACAGGTTTAACTGTATATATAATTACAGTAGAACTACCTCCCTGTAAAGGACAACACCTAATTGCAGAGCAAAAGTGTCCTTTAGGGAGAGGTGTCCTCTAACCGGAGACATGCTAAATATAAAAAATTGTCAATTTGGTGATGAAAACTGTCTTTTATAGAGAGGTGTCCTCTAGCGCGAGTGTCCTCTCATGGAGGTTGTACTGTATCAAAATAGGATGGAACCTTGTTACAACACCATACTTCTAAAGCCACAAGTTGTAAGCCAGGGTGTTGCTATAAACAATGTTTAAAAAACAAAATCCCACATGATGTGTGAGGTTTGACTAGCATATACATGAAGCAGATAGTCTCCCATGAAACACCCTGGCCTTGAAAGTTGGGATAAAGCCTCCAAGAGGCAATCTCTTCATCAGGCACTCAGTTGAGAGACTTTTCATAGACTGAACTCTGATGAGAGACCATCTCCAAGAGAGACTGCCATGATGTATCATGGGAGAATGTATAAAATAATAGCAGCATATGTACAACAAACATAAAAACATGTTCTAAGAGTAACAGATAGTAGGACAAGGTGATAGAAGAGCCCCATTTTATATAACAACAAAGTCTTTATTAAGGACACTCATCCCATACACCCTGTTTTATACAGTAAAACCTCTCTGTAAAGGACACCTAGTTGCAGAGCAAAAGTGTCCTTTATGAAGAGGTGTCCTCTTACTGGAGAGTTACTAAATAGTAAAAATGGTAATTTTGACATTGAAAACTGTCCTTTGTAGCTGGAGTGTCCTCTCATGGAGGTTTTACTGTACTAGTTTCACAGAGAGTGAGTCTATAGAGGGACCCACCTGGATCCTTAGCTGCTGCACTGGGCTGAGGGGCAAACTCCTTGTCGGGCACCCACTCTGGGGCCTTGGGCAGCTCTTTCTCTTCCTCGAAGAGCTCCTTGTCTTTGGCTTTCTGTTACACCCAGACCCCTGGTGGGATACAAGACATACAGAAAATTACAGTGGAGTATCAATCAATAAATACCTTTATCAAGACCCTCAGTCAGAAAAGGAGTGCGAAAGTGAGACCACAGCCTAAAAACATGGTTAAACCCGGTTTGACTCTGAGAGACTCTGTTATGTCAGGCCAAGATATCTTTCAACCAAAAGAGTTTATGGGACCACCTCCATAGGTCTCCATAGGTGAGACCACAGGTTTAGAAGATGATAAAGCACAATTTGAATTATTGATTATAGCTGCAATAAGATAAGACCTAATCCAAATAAATTAATAGTGTGTGACGTTTCGGTAACAGCGTTTTTACCATCATCAGACAAAAGAATAAAAGTACTATTTAAGAAGATACTGTGATATTTTTTCTCATTTATTCTTTTGTCTGATGATGGTAAAAATTATGTTACCCAAACGTCACACACAATTTATTTGGATTATCTAAAGAAACAAAGGTCGTCTCTCCCGTCAAAACTAGACATCAAAAGCCAAAGCTGGTGTGGCTTTGTCACCGACCCGAGGCTGCTAGTTTGTGGCGAAGGCCAATAGATGGTGTCTAGTTTTGACGTCTATTTATCTCTTTAGATCAATTTCCTCTCAACAAAATTTCCATCTTTATTTGGATTAGGTCTTATTTTCTTGTAGCTATTGTAACTTTCCTTATATCCCCCTGTATTTACTGAAGAAGGCAGCTTAGAGGAGAATGACTGACCTGGGCCTCCTCTTCGGCTTCCTCCTGGCGGATGGCGGCCTCCTCCTCGCGGATGAGCTCTATCTTGGTCTTGTTGTCCACCTTGCCCTCGATCTCTCCCAGCTTGAACTTGGCCTCTGTCAGGGCCTTGTCCGACAACTTGCTGATGGTGGCCTCCAGCTGCTTGCTGGCCGGCAGGTTCTCTGGGAGGTACAGGGTGCGGGACAGCAGCAGCAGGCTCTGGGGCACGTGCTCGTTCAGGCTCAGCTCCAGCCACTGGTTCAGTTGCATCTGGAGCCTCTCCTTGGGCACACCCATGGCCCTCATGCCCCGGGCCCTGCAGGCTGCTTGCAACTCTGGCACTGAGAGGGAGTCAATGCCTTCTCTCTTGATCATCTGCCACACCATGGAAACTCTAATCATTATCTCAATCATCTTATTACAGAGTAATCCCCCTTTATTTTATATAGCACTCTCATTACTGTACAATGATCACATTAAAAAAAAAACATTCAAAGATTCCTGATAAGGTACAATTTGGATTATAGATTATAAATACAAGGTAATAAGACCAAATCCAAATAAATTGTGTGTGACTTATCGGTAACAGCGTTGTTACCATCTTCAGACAAAAGTACTGAATGAATACTACAGCATGTTTTAAATAGTTACTGTTATCAAGTGTATACAAGATAGCAGATAAGAAGAAGATAGTTTTCTGATTTCTAGTTTCTATTTATTTGGATTGGGTCTTATTACCTTGTGATTAAAAGATTCCAAAAGAGCAATTGTGTGACAAAGTAGTATTTTTTAGATAAATTTGAAGAGTCTAGCTCATCTTGAACAACTAGAGGTTTTTCACATTTTCACAAATTAGATTCTACACAAATTTCACCCATAATGAGGAACTTTCTAGAATGTAGAGTTATTTAATTGGGACCATTATGCCAAACCTACAAGGAATGCCACAGGAACTGAAAAAAACTACTTTCGGTGGGGCATACTCTCCCCCTCAGAAAGAAAAATGTATCCGCACTCTGTTGGACTTTATTTTAATACTCATTACTGTACAAAGATCACATTTAAAAAAACTAAAAGATTCCAAAAGAGCAATTGTGTGACAAAGTGGTATTTGTTAGATTCTATCCTATATAATTTTTATTCATTATATTCTTTATTTGCATAATCCGGACTATTCTGAGTTTAGGTATGTAAATACAGTTAAACCTGTCTATAGCGCCCCCTCTTGGGACTCACCAAAATAGGTTGCTATAGAGAGGGGGTGCTATAGACAGGTCACTTTTAATGTAAAATGTTTACATTTTAATGTTTAAAATCGGGCGCTATAGAGAGGAAGGCGCTATTTAGAGGGGGCGCAATAGACAGGTTTAACTGTATTTAACTATTCAATTTAGATATGTAAATTAGTCAATATCTTTTATATATTTCTTTCTGTTTGTTTAACAGCCAATCTAGTCAGGTAAGTCATTCAAGTTATGTAGGTAGGTTCAAGTCAAATATGTCTTGACACAGTAAACAGAGTGAGCATATATAAGCCGCATTATATTGTATTATAACTTACTTTATATAATATATACGAATGGAAAAATATGTCCAGGGTAGCCTAGTGGACATGGCATCTGCCCGGTAAGCGGAACACTGTAGGTTTGATTCCCATCCCTGGACACTTTTATTTTTCCGTTTATCATTACTCTTCACAATTCATCCTTTCATACTTCATCCCTAAGGTTAGAAATAATCATTATTTCTCCTTAAAGTAAATTTCGATTTTTCGTTCAAAAGAAACACATTTGCGGTATAATTGTTAAACTTTGTTCTATTATATATATTATTTTTATTATATATTTGGCTTTCTCATATAAAAATGTCTACACTAGAAATGATGTAATGAAATCATCTGATTAACTTTTTCCGGTCCGCAAGCCAGTCAGTGGCTTTGTGTTAGGGTTTGCTACCCGGCCACAAGCCATTGTCAGTGGTTTCTGTGTAAACAAGGAATGGGGAAGGCTGGCACCGATGTCATGTTTTCTGGAAATTTTATGGGTATCTTGATGAATCATCCTCCATTTCCTCTTACCTCGGCTTGTTACTTATTTTTGCTTACATTTTTTCACTTGTTTCAACATTGTTTCTACTTCATTTGCTCGCTCTGAATCTCCTTTTTTGGGTAATTCTTCATCAACTGAGAGAGTTCAAGATTCGATAAAGCACAATTTGGATTATAGATTATAATACAAGAAAAAAAGACCTAATCCAAATAATTTATTAGTGTGTGACGTTTCGGCAACAGCATTGTCACCATCATTAGACAAAAGAATAAACAATATATATATATATAGTCATTTTTTAACATTTTATTCTTTTGTCTGATGATGGTGACAATGCTGTTGCCGAAACGTCACACACTAATAAATTATTTGGATTAAGTCTTATTACCTTGTACGAGTTCAAGATTCTAATGCTGATATTAGCTCCCAAGCTACCGAAATTTACAAATTTGAAGAGTCTAGCTCATCTTGAAAAGCAAGATGCTTTATATTTTCACAGATAGGTTCTATACATAATTTCACCCATAATGAGGAATTTTCTAGAATGCAGAGTTATTTAATTGGGACCATTATGCCAAACCTATAAGGAATGCCACAGGAACTGAAAAAAACTACTTTCTGTGGGGCAAACTCTCACCCTCAGAAAGAAAAACGTATTCACAGTCTGTTGGAAGGACAAAAGTTTGGTCCATCTTGCCTCTCTTCATTTCACACATACTTAACATAGCTAGTCACCAGGAAAACTAGACGTGGTTCAGAAGAAATTTAGAAGCCAACTCCTATTATAGACTTCACTTTGAATATGGGAAGTGTGGATGTTGGTGACCACTAATGTACAACATACAACTTTACTTATAAAACTGTAACATGGGGGAGAAAATCTGGGGCCTAGAAGTGGCTACTGTCACCTCATACATCATATACACCTGGGGACATGAAATTAAAAAAAAATAATTAAGGCCAATCAGGCACAAAAAATATCGTGAACATTTGGTGGAAGAGCTTGTAGAACCATTGCAGAATGAATGTCCAAACCTATGAAAGCTTCAACTTCAGCAAGCTTGGAAAGGATGAAAAATCAGTTCCACAATGCTAACATCCACACTCTGAGTTTAAGGTCTGTTCTTCCCAATCCACACCTGGTGGATATAAAAATAACATTTTTTTTTTGTGAAAGCTGTAGTGACAAACCAGCTCTTCATTTGAGGTATTGGATGTTTGTCCTACCTAGCATTGGTCACATTTTTCACATTTCACTTCATAAATTAAACCTGCTCTTTTTGGTAAGTGAGTGTTCTTATGGTTGTTGATATATTGAGAGATAGGGTTACATGGTTTCCATGCAATTTTTATTTTTTCATACTTTTTGAATATATTAGTAAAATTTCTTGCAAATTTTTGGTTTATAAATACCTTTTTTTTTTACCATTTTACCATTGCAAGAGAAATTTTACTAATATATTCAAAAAGTATGAAAAAATAAAAATTGCATGGAAACCATGTAACCCTATCTCAATATATCAACAACCATAAGAACACTCACTTACCAAAAAGAGCAGGTTTAATTTATGATTGGAGGTATTGTTTACATAAATACTTTATTAAAATATCTATTTTGTGCTTTTTATTTTTGCATGCACTAATAAATATATTTTCACTTGTAAAACATGGCACTCTCCATTATATTTGATAATAAAAGGAATTATGGGAAGATGCGTGAGCGGATCATAATATGTGCACAGTAAAACAGCAGCTTCTACATTTGTAAACAAAGGTGCACATGAACTGAAGAAGGT
>CP092871.1:915191-987865 GCA_030710605.1 Cordylochernes scorpioides | reverse complement strand
CATGTGTTGACATTAAAACAAAAGATAAGGTACAATTTGGATTATAGAATATAAACACAAGGTAATAAGCCCAAATAAATAAATAGTGTGTGACGTTTCTGTAACAGCGTTGTTACCATCTTCAGACAAAAGTCTTATGCTTTTAATTATATTTGATTAAAAAAAAAATTGGGTTTTTTCCACTTTTAATTCTAAGAATAATTATTCTGTGTTTCTCAGATAAATATCTTCTTCTTATCTGTTATCTTATTTACACACTTGATAACAGTAGCTATTTAAAAACATGCTGTGGTAAAATTTCTCATTCAGTACTTTTGTCTGAAGATGGTAACAACGCTGTTACCGAAACGTCACCCACTATTTATTTATTTGGATTTGGTCTTATTACCTTGTGTTTACCATTGTTTCACTTTAACATAGCATTATTCAGGTGTTGACATTAAAACAAAAGGTGTATGCTGATCATTCACATAAACATTTTAGACCAAATTTTTGGTTGTTGAGTTACAGCCCGCACTAAGCTGATGAGGACTAATAACCTAAAACACGTGTGGTTGACTTTTCCTGAGTTATCAAGAAAATAGGTTGGCCAATTATCATGGAACAAGCCAAAATCAACATTTAGTTGATTTCTGTTCCATTAGATGGTACTCTGCCATCTAAAATGTGCTCATGTGAGCGGCTATTATATGCCTTTTTTGTTTTAATTATACAATAGAACTAACTCCCTGTAAAGGACAACACCTAATTGCAGAGCCAAAGTGTCCTATAGAGAGAGGTGTCCTCTTACTAGAGAATTACTAAATTGTAAAAATGGTAATTTTGCGAATAAAAACTGTCCTTTGTTGAGAGGTGTCTGCTAAAGGGAGGTTCTACTGTATATATATATATATATATGTGGTGGGACATGTTTGTACAGGAAACACTGGACCGGCTAACAGCTGCCCCCCTCCCCAGACTCTGGGACCTCTCCTCCCAGTTGGTCACTTGCCAGGTAGATATTGTTGGTGACAGCCTGGTGTTGTTACATTGGTGAGTTCTCCCACAGGATCTGCTGGCTGAGATCCCACAGGATCTCTTCTCTCACCTGCTGGCCAGTCTGGACTCAGGTACCTATAATACAATATAACATAATGCGGCTTGTGATTGTAAAACGACATTTGAAAATTATCCTGCATGTGCTTCTTTTGAACGAAAAATCAAAATTTATTTTAAGGAGAAATAATGATTATTTCTAACCTTAAGGATGAAGTATGAAAGGATGAATTGTAAAGAGTAATGATGAACGGAAAAATAAAAGTGTCCAGATGTGGGAAATGAACCCACAGTGTTCCGCTTACCGGGTAGATGCCATGTCCACTAGGCTACCCTGGACACTTTTATTTTTCATTCGTAAATAATACATAAGGTAATTTATAATACAATATAACATAATGCGGCTTGTGATTGTAAACGACATTTGAATCATTACTCTTCACAATTCATCCTTTCATACCTCATCCCTCAGGTACATAGGTATCCACTGATGGCAGTTAGTTGCTCAGTCTGTTTGCCCAGCTGGGGAGATCCACTCCTCCATCCTGCAGCCCATGGAGACAATGGACTCCCAGGTGGCAGCTCTAGCATTCCCAGGATTTGTGGAAGCTTGGATACACCACAGGTACATCTCACCCCATGCTCCCTGGACACTGTCTGACCACAGTTGCAGGAGTAGAAGCCACCCAGGGGAAGCAGAGCTGTGGCTGGAGTGGGCCACCACCCACCTGGACGACCCCCCAGCCTGTGACCTGCTCAGACAGCTGCCCACACCCCGAGGTACCCCACCTACAGGGAGTGTTGTAGCCCATGGCTGACATGTGCTGACAGGTCGCAGATTCCTCTGCTGCTGGTGCCGACTGATCCCACCAGGCTGGGGCAGGATTTGACACAGTGTTGGGGACAAAGAAATTGTTTTTTTCCACCGACAAACAACACACTCAAGTCAACCTCAACACAAACATCCACGTTGATTTCACATTAAAAGTTGTCAATCATCAAAGATGTTTTTTTTTTGCCTACCCTAGTACACATATCTCTTGAAAATGAAGATACTTCGGCCAGTGAATCTTTTTATTACCTCGACGTTTCGACAAAAATCTTTTGTCCTCGTCAGGAGCAAACAAAAATTAAACATTCAGCAAGGTGTTAAAATCTTTCTAAAGTTCCAAGGGCGTTCTCACGCGATATTCATAATTTTTGTACAACATCAAAAGCACGAGTCAAAAATAAATATTTAACTCACAAAAGACTATGATCTTTGAAATAAATTATAATATACATATATATAATGAGAAATTATAAAAAAATAAATATAAAAATAATAATAATATTTACAAAGATTTTCCTATAGTATATATAAATCGATATCTATTACTTACAATTTATACTTATACTTTTAACTACTTTTTTAAATTTATAAACGAATTGTATTGTAGTGGAATATCTTCAAATACATTTATACTTCTTGCCCCCATTTCCCGTGATACCCATCCCTCTAAAAATAATCTTTCCTTTTTAAATTTTATATTCCTATGAAATATCTCAATATCATTCCAATTTGGCCTATGTCCTGAAAATAATGCATGTTCCCCAATTTTGCTTAACGCCCTTCTCCCCAATAAACCCTCTTGGTGTTCCTTAATTCTGGTCTCTAATTTACGGCCGGTTTCTCCTATATAAATTTTGTCACATTCTGTGCATTTAATCCCATAAATTACACTACTTGGTTTTGATGTGCCTATGTTATCCTTCATTATGCTATTTCTAGTTATAAATTCCCTTTTTGTCCCCGTACTATGCCATATATTATATTTAAATTTTCTCAAAATTCTAGATATTTCGTTATCTATATCTCTAAAAAATGGAATAATTATATTATTGCAATCATCTTTATTCCTATTTGAATTTGGCCTATTTATTTCATATCTTCTGATCCATTTGTTTGTGAAACTAACTGGATAATCAGATTCTTCTAATTCTGCCCTAATTTTCATTATCTCTTTTTTATAAATATATTGGTCTGTACATACCTGTTTGGCTCTTTCTACAAGAGATTTTATCACCTGTCTTTTATGTATCATAGGATTATTGGAATTAAAATTTAGATGTATCCCACAGTCTGTTGGCTTTCTGAAAACGCTGGTTAAAATGGAACCATCTTCTTTGCGAGTTAGTCCTACATCTAAGAATGATAAAAATCCCTCTCTTTCTGTTTCAACCATGAATTCTATTCCTTTTTCTAAATTATTCAACATGACCATGATTTCATCAAGATTTTCTTTGCAAATTACTGCGAAAACATCATCTATATAGCGTCCCCAAATTTATTTTTTTTTATTCCCTCAATTAAGATTGCCTTTTTATCTACCGATGCCATTACAATGTCAGCAATGATCATGCTTGTAGGGCAACCCATAGCAGTTCAGTCCTTTTGTCTGTAAAATTTATCCCCGTATCTGAAGTAAATATTATCTAAACATAACCTAAAACCTTCTATCATTTCATCGATTTCTAATCCCTTGTTTACACAATCTTGTCTTTTCACCTCGAAATATTCCCTTAGCTCTTTTAGAGCTAGAGTTCTATTGATATTGGTGAAAAGTGATTTGACATCAAAGGATACCATTATTTCATGGTCATATTTAACCTTAAAATTTTAGCGATATCTAATAGCTCTTTCCTATTTCTTATCTCAAACCCAGAAATTTTTCTTGTGCTCGGAACTTGGGTTTTTAAGCCAGTCCGCCAAACCTCTGGTGGGGGCCTTGAATCCTGACACAATGGGCCGTAGGGGAACTCCTTCCTTGTGGATCTTTGGTAGTCCTTTGAAGAGAGGTGCAGCGACATCTTCTAGCTTCATTTTTCTTTTATCAATGTCCTTAGATTTCATGTTTTTGATGAATTTTGATATTTTGAGTTTTATCTTTTTAGTTGGGTCTTCGCGAATTTCTTCATATGTATTATTATCGTTGAGAAGGCTCCTTATCTTATCATTGTAATCCTCTCTCTTCATCACAACTGTCTTTCCTCCTTTATCTGCTTTAGTTATAACTATTTCCTCATCATTTTTTAATTTCTTTATAGCCCCCCATTCGGAGCGTTTTGTCTTCTCTAACTCAAAATTATTTTGGTTTTTTGTTTTCCTTGATATAACATTCGAAATTTTGTTTCTAATAATAATTTTATCATTTTCATTTAGATTCCTAATCCCATTTTAAATGTTAGAAATTAATCTAATGTAATCAGTTTTGAGAGGCGTAGGTCTATAGTTTGACCCTTTATCAAGAAGCCTCAACTGATCTTCAGTTAGATCCTTCCCTGAGATGTTGCATACTCTTCTAGGATCGACCTTCTTGATTCTAGGAGCCCATCTTTCCAATTTGTTCCTCATTGTGATCATTAGGCGTTCTTCTATTTTCTTTATCCCTCTCTGTATACTCTCCTCATGAATTTTCATGTAATTTTCATCTAATAATTCTGAAATAGCACTTCGCTGACTCGCCAAACATTGCCTCTGTATATGTACCATCCTGTGAGATTCTTGGATGCGTGCCTTGACGAACTGAAGACTTGCTCTTCTAGCAATCTGCCTTCCAAAGGAAGTTCTAACCAGCGCTTTTACATTCAGGCTCGGGGGAATGATATTGAGATCTTTGATACGATGGTTAAAATATAAAGAATGTTAGTCCTTGCAAACTTGATCAATACACATGGTACAAGCCATGATAATTATGGTGGGTAGAGATAGGCGACTGCTTTTACTGTAAGTGCACCATGTCTACACATTTCTACAGCAGTTCACATCTGTGTATAAGAATAAAAATCATTTAGGAAATTTCTTTTTTTTTTTTCAAGTCTATGGAAGCTGTACATTTTGTTCGAAGGAAAAATAATAGCTATCAACTTGAAAAAAAGTTTAAGAACAATAGATAAATATTTATTGTATTATATTAAAAGAAACATTTCTTCATTGTTTTTGTCGTATATCTATGGGAATTCTTATGAAGAAAAAGCTATTAACTGGGTGATTTTTATAGGAAGATTTCTAAAGCCCCAAGTTTTGTTGTTGTTATAACCATGGTTGTAACAATTATATAAACACTAGCCGAATGACCCAGGCAACGCCCGGGTTTTACCCGATTAAATGCTTTTATTAAAATACTATTCGTTACAATTATAAATTGGCGCCGTGGATGTCATTCTTGTATAATATATAAATGAGTTTTAAAAATTGTAAAAAAAAAAAAATGCATCAGCCGGGAATCGAACCCGGGGCGCCCGCGTGGCAGGCGAGCATTCTACCACTGAACCAAAAGCAAACGGTGACAGAAGTGTCTCGCGCATTGGCGGCGCCATCATAGCGAACCAATATGAGAGCGCCATTCCAAAAAAAAGCGAGTGGGGGGGGCATGATGGGGGGGCAAAGGTGGCGTGATCGTAGCCAACCAATAGGAGGGCGCCATTCCAAAAAAAAAGCAAACCGTGACAGAGATGAAGAATGACGCTCGTAACTGTATATAGAATGATGTTATAGCGAAGTTTCTGTTATAAGAGAGACTGCTATAACAGGGATTATGTGTGGCTGCAGTTAGTGATCTATGGATTATAGTGTCTTCTACAGATAAGGCACAATTTGGATTATAGATTATAAACACAAGGTAATAAGACCTAATCCAAATATATAAATAGTGTGTGACGTTTCGGTAACAGCGTTGTTACCATCTTCAGACAAAAGTACTGAATGAGAAATTTTACCACAGCATGTTTTTAAATAGCTACTGTTATCAAGTGTGTAAACAAGATAACAGATAAGAAGAAGATATAAGATAGTTATCTGGAAATTGTGCCTTATCTATAAGTTTATATTCATTTTGTAATACTTTTGTCTGAAGATGGTAACAACGCTGTTACCGAAACGTCACACACTTTATTTATTTGGTCTTATTACCTTGTTTTAGTGTCATCTACGGTAACTGTAGTTTTTCACAGAGAGAAAATAGAACTAACCACAGTTCCTGGAGTGAAAATCACCAACTACCTGGACTGTACAGTCACAGTCTAGAAGAAATTTATAATCATGGGAAAATGATAAAGCACAATTTGGATTATAGATTATAATAAAAGAAAATAAGACCAAATAATTTATTAGTGTGTGACGGCAACAAAATTGTCACCATCATCAGACAAAAGAATAAATGAGAAAAAATATCAACAGTAATTGATAAACTAAACTGGTATTAAACTAAATTGATAAAATAAACTTGATAACAAGACTATTTAAAACCGGGGGTCGGTGGAAGGCTGGTTAAACCGTTTGGTTTCCGACCACTAGGACCCGGGTTCGATTCCCGCATTGGACACTTTTTTCTGTTTAAAAAAAAAAAATGCTCCAATGGGCCCCGATTCTTGCAAAAGTCCAACCCCACCAGCGAGTGCAAGTAACCAAACGGGGCTCTGGCATTTGTAAGTGCAAAGTCGAACTGCTTTTCACATGTGTAGACATGTGGTGCGCTTACAGTAAAAAGCAGTCGCTAACTACCCACCATGATTATCATGGCCTGTACCATGTGTACTAGGGATAAGCAAAAAAAAAAAAAACTATTTAAAACCTCAAAAATTCACCTTCAATGGATACCCTCACATTTTGGCATTGAAGGCAATGAAGCTGCTGATGTGCTAGCGAAAAAAGGCACAAAAGAACCCTTGCCACAGAAAAATAAACCTACTTTTAAAGAAATAGAAACAATAGCCAAAACAAAAATAAACAAGAACTGGAGGATCCCACCTAAGCACAGTTGGTACAGTGGAGTGAACCCAGGAGGAGCTCTGAACATCAGACAGCATCAAACAACAAGATTTAGAACAGGCCATCTCGAGCCATTGAAGATAGAAAATAACAACAAAATCTACCCCACTTGCCCAAAATGTAGCTTGGCACCTGCAGCTCCAGAACACATTTTGGCTTGCATTAGATGCACTAAACACGACCTTTGGGAGAGGCCGCTGCTCATCATAAAACAGCTCGAGGAGCATGAACTCATGGAATTCGTGTAATCTTTACACAAGGGGATAAGAAACAACAACAACAACATAAGTTTATTTATTTTTTTAAAGGAAACATTCAAATTTGAATGTATGGGAAATCTTCCATTATATAAGCAAATAAGGAGTGGTTTAAAATATTGCTCAAGTCCACGAGTGTAGATTGCTGTGGTGAACCAGGTAGTTCCAGGCTGGATGTAAGTCAAGGGCTAAAGATGTTTTTAAATGTACATAGGTAATATACACATTTTTTAATGGCCTTCTTCTTTCTTATCTCCACACAATCATATTAGGGTATCAAGCTTGTGGAGCTTGTTGATGGTGTCTGTCAGGGATGTGTCTTCTTTCTTATCTCCATTCAATCATATTAGGATATCAAGCTTGTAGAGCTTGTTGATGGTGTCTGCTGGAGATGTGTCTTCTTTCTTATCTCCACTCAATCATATCAGGGTATCAAGCTTGTTGATGGTGTCTGCTGGAGATGTGTCTTCTTTCTTATCTCCACTCAATCATATCAGGGTATCAAGCTTGTTGATGGTGTCTGCTGGAGATGTGTCTTCTTTCTTATCTCCACTCAATCATATCAGGGTATCAAGCTTGTTGATGGTGTCTGCTGGAGATGTGTCTTCTTTCTTATCTCCACTCAATCATATTAGGGTATCAAGCTTGTAGAACTTGTTGATGGTGTCTGCTGGGGATGTGTCTTCTTTCTTATCTCCACTCAATCATATCAGGGTATCTGGAGCTTGAGATGGTGTCTGCTGGGAATAAGTAGAGCTCATCAATGGATGAGCCAATAAAATCAATGATGTGTTTTGGGGTTGCAGGTTGAGAATTGCACTTAGTACATAGTAGGGAAACCTTGCAACCATTCTGGAATTTGCCAGTCCCAAGCCCGGATGAAAAAGGAGGAGGGGGAGCAGTAACAAGTTCACTAAAAAACCTGGGCTCAGCTGGCCCGGCTGATAGTACCCTGTAAGGGCTCCTAACCCAGGGATACAGGATGAGTCTGTACTCCATGTTAGGAGTGGCTGTACATGGCGTCTGTTCCTCATGTCAGAGGCAGCCATTTCTTTTAGAGCTAAGTCAGCCTGCCACTGAGTAGTGCTCCAAGTCTTAATGACAAAGGCATTCTACTTCACCCATTCATGATGGTTTTAATGGCCTATTATTTTTTACATTCTTGAAAGATTAAAAGTCCAAATAACAATTGTGTAGCCATTTCTTGAATCCAGTTTTGATGAATTCTCCATGGTTTAGCCAGCATCAGCTAGCAAGAGAATGGTGTTTTGTCTTGTAATTGTTGTTATAAAAAAACACACACACACTTTGCCATCACCTGACACTGCATTTTCCTCCTATGTATTCATCAGGCTAGGATCATTCCATATTGACCTTGGTGGCTAAAAAGGTAATTTACCCTTAGTATCCCTTTGGGGAATATTTATATCTTCTAATATATGATGAACTAGTTATACATTCATGGACAAAACTTAAGGAAGTTGTACCTTTTATCATGTACTAGACGAATGACCCGGGCAACGCCCGGGTTTACATGATTAAATGTACAATTCAAACACATTAAACATGTGCCCGTTGGCTGGCAGCGAGTAAATGTCTGCGCCCGTTGACTCCCGGCGAGCAAGTGACTGCTCCCGTCGGCTGCCGGCTCGCAAGTGGCTTCCCGGCGCATGCGCGCGCACAGGGAAGCCACGTGCTCGCAGGCGGCCAATGGGCGCGCCCCGCCATCAGATCCACCGCGTTCTAAAGGGCGCTGCTCGTGAGCTATTTAGAATAATTTGAATATATAGTTTTAATAATTGATTTATATATTTTTTAAAATAGCCTATCGTCATCCTCGTTTTTTTTTACCTATGTATGGAAATTTTGGTTTGTATTAGTGAACTACTGCGAATTTGTATACCGGACATACAGACCAACCAACCAACAGACAAACATTCATTTTTATATATATAGATATCTGGATTCAGACAATAACTCTGAAAGATACACTCATGGACAAAACTTAAGGAAGTTGTACCTTTTACCATGTATATCGGGATTCAGACAATAACTCTGAAAGATACACTCATGGACAAAACTTAAGGAAGTTGTACCTTTTAGCATGTATATCGGGATTCAGACAATAACTCTGAAAGATACACTCATGGACAAAACTTAAGGAAGTTGTACCTTTTAGCATGTATATCGGGATACAGACAATAACTCTGAAAGATACACTCATGAACAAAACTTAAGGAAGTTGTACCTTTTAGCATGTATATCTGGATTCAGACAATAACTCTGAAAGATACACTCATGGACAAAACTTAAGGAAGTTGTACCTTTTAGCATGTATATCGGGATTCAGACAATAACTCTGAAAGATACACTCATGGACAAAACTTAAGGAAGTTGTACCTTTTAGCATGTATATCGGGATTCAGACAATAACTCTGAAAGATAAACTCATGGACAAAACTTAAGGAAGTTGTACATTTTAGCATATATATCAGGATTCAGACAATAATTCTGAAAGACATTAGTTACCTTTGTTGAAGACACATGAGATAACCAAGTGTAAACAAAATTGCCCCCGTCTTCTTCAAAAATATGACCAGTAACATCAAAGATTTTCCACTTCTTGTTTTATCCACGAATGTAATGGAATCTTGTATTAACATCCTAATTCTAAGGTGTCTAACCAATGATTTCAACCTTGGTAACAACATCTTGGTTCTAAACTATGAGGTTATAGTAAAGTTGGACTGTAGCTTACAGAGTTGCCATAGCTACAAGCAAATAAGACCTAATTCAAATAACAGCATTGTTACCATCATTAGACAAAGGAATAATCATTTATTCTTTTGTCTGATGATGGTAACAATTCTGTTACTGAGGCACAATTTGGATTATAGATTATAAACATAAGGTAATAAGACCAAATCCTAATAAATAAATAGTGTGTGACGTTTCGGTAACAGCGTTGTTACCATCTTCAGACAAAAGTACTGAATAAGAATGTGGTAAAAAAATTTCTCATTCAGTACTTTTGTCTGAAGATGGTAACAACACTGTTACCGAAACGTCACACACTATTTTTTTGGATTTGGTCTTATTAACTTGCGTTTTTAATACTGTTACTAAAAAATCACACTTTATTAATTTATTTGAATTAGGACTTATTTTCTTGTAGCTCTAATCTATAATCCAAATTGTGCTTTATCAAAGAGTTGCCAAACCAAACAAGAGCAGTCTGGAAATTACACCACTGGAAGAGCTAACCACAGATGAACCAGATCCTCCCATATATGTTCTTTGTCGCAGTAACAACTGTCTTCTTCTTTCTTATCTCCACTCAATCATATTAGGGTATCAAGCTTGTAGAATTTGAGACTTGACAACCATCATGACTGGGTGAAGTAGAAGTTTGTCATTAAGACTGGGAGCACTACTCAGTGGCAGGCCAACTTAGCTCCAAAAGAAATGGCCACCTCTGACATGAGGAACTGACGCCATGTACAGCCGCTCCTAACATTGAGTACAAACGCTGCTCATCCTGTATCTCTGGATTAGGAGCCCTTACAGGGTACTATCAGCCGGGCCAGTTGAGCCCAGGTTTTTTAGCGAGCTTGTTACTGCTCCCCCTCCTCCTTTTTCATCCAGGCTTGGGACCGGCAAAGGCCGAGCTTGTAACAACTGTGGTTAGTTAGTATAAGCCAAGTTCCATCCATCATATAGATATTTGGTCATAAAATTCTATGATTATCTTAAATATTATTTGTATACACACAAGGTAATAAGACCAAATTCAAATAAACAGTGTGTGATGTTTTGGTAACAGCAATGTTACCATCTTCAGACACTATTTACTTATTTAGATTTGGTCTTGATGAAGCACAATTTGGATTATAGATTATAAACACAAGGTAATTAGACCAAATATTTATTTATTTGAATTTGGTCTTATTTACCTTGTTTCTCATCTATAATCCAAATTGTGCCTTATCACCATCTGTACATATTATTTATCATCTTGTTTACATTCTTACAAGGAGGAGGGGGAGCAGTAACAAGCTCACTAAAAAACCTGGGCTCAGCTGGCCCGGCTGATAGTACCTTGTAAGGGCTTCTAATCCAGGGATACAGGATGAGCAGCGTTTGTACTCCATGTTAGGAGCGGCTGCACATGGTGTCTGTTCCTCATGTCAGAGGCAGCCATTTCTTTTGGAGCTAAGTCGGCCTGCCACTGAGTAGTGCTCCCAGTCTTAATGACAAAGGCATTCTACTTCACCCAGTCATGATGGAGCTCTACAAGCTTGATACCGTAATATGATTGAGTGGAGATAAAGAAGACATACCAATGTTCTCTGAGTAGCTCATAGTCAAAATGAGAAGCAGACACTAACAAAAATTATTATTTTAATAATTCTTCTTTCAAAAATCTTAACAAAGGAGCTTAGAGGAAGCCTATCACATGGCGTGATATCACCTAAAACAACCAAGTAATAAATATTACAATAAGTTAAAAAGAGCTATGCTTTTACTCAACTAAAATATATATATATCAAAAGTGGGTGGTTGTGAGTGTCTCAGAACTTCTTCTCTTCCTCCTGAGTTTTCTTTAGGAACTCCTCCTTCTGGATCATCTCTAGGATCTCTCCCATCTGCTTCGAGGTCACCCGCACGTTCTCCTTGCCCATCAGCTCTATCACCTGGACACACACCACTGCTGTGAGGATTTACACTTCATTTTGGTACAACAAAGAGGGTTGGTCGAAGGATGGTCTAAACTGTTGGTTTTCGACCTTTACAACCCAGGTTTGATTCTCACATTGGGCATTTTTTTCTGATTAAAAAAAAAAAAAAAATGCTCCAATGACCCCCGATTCTTGCAAAAGTCCCAACCCCACCAGCGAGTGCAAGTAACCAAACGGGGCTCTGGCACATTAGTAAGTGCAAAGTCGAACTGCTTTTCACATGTATAGACATGTGGTGCACTTACAGTAAAAGCAGTCGCTAACTACCCACCATGATCATCATGGCCTGTACCATGTGTATTAGGGATAAGCAATAAAAAAAATTCAGCAGTAAAATAAGTCAGCCTGTCACCTAAGACGGAACATTTCAAGAAGAATTCAACCTAAAAAAGCATTGAAGTAATAAAAATCATAAACTCTCCTCACACTGCTAAAATTTACCACTACAAAATAAGGTCAAACATCAGATCCCTCTAAGACAAAGATTTTCATGGTACGGTAGAACCTCCATGATAGGACCACTCTCGCTAGAGTCCACAAAGAACAGTTTTCACAACCACAATTACCAGTTTTACTATTTAGCAACTCTCTGGTAAGAGAACACCTCTCCCTAAAGGGCAACTCTGCAACTAGGTGTTGTCTTTTACAGAATTCCATAATATAAATTAGAAATAATACGGAAGAAGTACTTGCAGTAAAACTTTGTTATAGCAAACCCAATTGGGACTGAACTTTTGGTTCACTATAGGAATAAACTCCACCTTTGCCGGTCCCAAGCCCGGATGTAAAAGGAGGAGGGGGAGCAGTAACAAGCTCACTAAAACACCTGGGTTCAGCTGGCCGGCTGATAGTACCCTGTAAGAGCTCCTAATCCAGGGATACAGGATGAGCAGCATTTGTACTCCATGTTAGGAACGGCCTTACATGGCGTCTGTTCCTCATATCTGAGGCGGCCATTTCTTTTGGAGCTAAGTTGGCCTGCTACTGAGTAGTGCTCCCAGTCTTAATGGCAAAGGCATTCATTCTACTTCACCCAGTCATGATCTCAAGCTTTACAAGCTTGATACCCTAATATGATTGAGTGGAGATAAGAAAGAAGAAGAAGACTATAGCATGGTTTACTATATGGTATATATCTAATAATGGGCATTATACTTTAAGTTCATCATAAGGGAAGGTGTGCTTTATGCTTGGTATGGTTTTACTGTATATAAGAAAAGGAATTTCAGCCAGCCCCACTCCAATTGTTTCAACAGAAAGGTGAATCAAATACAGTAGAACAAACTCTCTGCTAAGGATAACACCTGGCTAAAGAGCCAGTGTCCTTTAGGGAGAGTTGTCATCAAACCAGAGAGCAGCTAATTAGTAAAAATGACAATTTTGTATTGAAAACCTGGCACAATTTGAATTATAGATTATAAACACAAGGTAATAAAACCAAATAAATAAATAGTGTGTGACATTTCAGTAACAGTGTTGTTACCATCTTCATTCAGTATATATCATTCAGTACTTTTGTCTGAAGATGGCGACAATAACGCTGTTACTGAAACGTCACACACTATTTATTTATTTGGTCTTATTACCTTGTGTATTGAAAACCTGTCCTTTGTTGAGAGGTGTCCTCCCATGGAGGTGCCCCATTGTTTTCAGTACTGTTTAAATCAGCCTACAGTAGGGAGTTTGAGAAGAGCTACTAGACACTCTCCCACAGAGAACAAAGACCACCATGTTTAAAGATACATTTCCCAATTGCTTATATAAGGAAGAGAACAGCAAGTTGGGGCCAGGTGGCAAACACACACATATCTAGGGCATTGAAGATCCATAAGAGCCGTGTGTACTCCATATATATAGCTATGGGTATTTTAACTTTATTCACAACACCATTCACACACCACAATACAACACATTTTTATCTCTGTATTTTTAGCTTGCAGCCTTTTTTTTTTTTTTGCTTATCCCTAGTACACTTGGTACAGGCCATGATAATCATGGTGGGTAGAGGTAGGCGACTGCTTTTACTGTAAGTGCACTGCATGTCTACACATATGTAAAGCAGTTCGACTTTGCACTTACAAATGTTCCAGAGCCCCGTTTGGTTACTTGCACTCGCTGGTGGGGTTGGACCTTTGCAAGAACCAGGAGCCATTTGCGCATTTTTTTTTTTGTTTATTATAAAAAAGTGCCCAATGCGGGAATCGAACCCGGGTCGTAGTGGTCGAAAACCAACGGTTTAGACCATCCTTTCACCGACCCTCTAGCTTGCAATTTTAAAAACACAAGGTAATAATTTGAGTCACAAGGCGATCCATTAAATAAGTTTATATAAAAAGGGGTGTACTGATATTTGGCCAACCCATTTTCTTGATATATCAGGCTAAATATCAGGGAACAGGTTAAATCAATGTTTAGTTGCTTTCTGTTCCACTAGATGGTGCTCTGCCATCTACAAAGTTCATGTGAACGTGGTCAGGATATGCCTTTTTTTTATTTCAATATATATATAATTCAAGCAATAGTTACCCAGATATATTCAAATAAGGAAAACTAGCTTTTTGAGAAGAGAGTTTCTTTATTTTGAGAGAAGCTTTCGAGCAAATTTTGCTCTTCAATGGGCAAATCCAAAAACAGATGAAAAGAGATGTTTTCAGGAGTGGATCAGACTATATTACAGCTAAATAAAAACCTATCCCTGGATGCCATTGTCTGGCTGGCTGTACATGTAGATGAGGATTCAGCTAGAGCACTCACCTTGAGCACATGCTCCACCTCCACAGCCCCATCATTGTCTACATCCATCCTGTCTAGGACATCTGCAATCTTCTCCAGCTTGGTGTCGTTCGGCATCTTCTGGATCTTCTTGATGGCCCCAATCAGGTCTGTGATGCTGATCAGATCATCTCTGCACATCATCCAACTCAGTTTCCACAATTGGCATAATTTTATTGACTTCTTGTCAATACAGGCAAAAGTGCACAGTCTGCACCAAGATAGAAACAACAGCATGTTGAATACTTGGGATCACAGTCTCACAAGGTAACATATACCTCTCCTCCGTATCATCAAAACCCAATGCCTGTAGGAATGAAAATCTAATGCTGCACATATCTGGTACAGAGCAGGGGGGACAAGCACTGGTTCTGTTCTCCCAAGAGAACAACAGTCTTTGATTTCCAGACTTAAGTCTGGTCATCTACGGACAATGACTTTCCAGAATGGTTGCAGGGTTTTCCCACTATGTAATAAGTGCAATTCTCAGCCTGCAACCCCAAGACATATTATTGACTGTATTGATTCATCCATTGATGAGCTCTACTCTTCCCCAGCAGACACCATCAAAAGTCTCAAGCTTTACAAGCTTGATACCTTAGTGTGATTGAGTGGAGATAAGAAAGAAGAAGACATATACCTAAAACATTTCATTAACAATATTGTTGCCACCACAAAGGATAAGGAAAGATCAAATATACGAAATAAACTCCGAGAGAATAATTACAAAAACTATAACAAGACTCAGAACAAAACACTAAAAAGGAATAACAATACATCCAGATGGTACAAGAACCTACAGGACATGCAACAATTGTTCTGCTGTGGAACTAACACCTACCCACATATTCTCATGCTCAGCAATGGCCGCAACCTTGCAGAAAATCGACATGGACCCAGAACAGCAGCTTTACACAACCGAAATAGAGAACATTGAGACTGCTGTGATAAAGATGTATGGAGACATCTGAGGTTCTACATTGTAAACGACAACAACATTGTTACCACCTTCAGACAAGAGTATTGACTTTTTTTTATTAATGAATTCTAAAAAATTACTTTCCTTTTCTTCATATCAGTACTTTATTCTATTCTCTTGTTTCCTCAACTGATATCAACAATTTACAACCATGCTGAAGATGATAACAATACTGTTACCATCACATATAATTTACATACAGTAGAACCTCCTTGTAAAGGACACCTAGTTGCAGAGCCAAAGTGAGAGGGGGGTTGTTCTACTGTATATAAGTAGTTTTGTGCATCAAAATTTCTTGAAGTACTTTTCTTCTTCTTTCTTATCTCAAAGCCATGATAATCATGGTGGGTAGTTAGCGACTGCTTTTTACTGTAAGCGCACCACATGTCTACACATGTGAAAAGCAGTTCGACTTTGCACTTACAAATGCCAGAGCCCCGTTTGGTTACTTGCACTCGCTGGTGGGGTTGGACTTTTGCAAGAATCGGGGGCCATTGGAGCATTTTTTTTAACAGAAAAAAGTGTCCAATGCGGGCATCGAACCCGGGTCCTAGTGGTCGAAAACCAAACGGTTTAACCAGCCTTCCACCGACCCCCCACACTTTCTTGAAGAACTTTTAAAACATTTGAGCATTTTCTATCCTCAAAGGAATTGGAGTTTTAAAAAAGCCTAGCGCAAGTTGGAAACTTTCTTACTTTTCTTTCAGAGTAGGCTCATCCTCCTTGGACATCTGTTCCATGAGGGTCTCCTTCTCCTTGCCGAGGTTGTCGATGAGTTCGTCCATCTGGTTGATGAGACGGCTGACCTTGGAGGAGAGTCTCCTGGCGGCCCTGGTCTCCTTGATCTTGGGTTTGTCCTTGGAGTCTTGGACCACCTCCTTGAGTTCCTCAATGTCCTGCACCACACACACACTGTTGTTGTTTCTAATCCCCTTGTGTAAAGATTACACGAATTCCATGAGTTGATGGATCCTGCCTGCAGCCACTGGGAATGGGAGAAGGCTGTGTCAACTTACCTCCTTGTACTCAGCCATCTCTTCCTTCAAATCTTCCAGTTCCTCCTTCTCAATCAGCAGCTTCTTCTCTGCCACATCCTTGATGGCGTTCTCCAAGTTCTCTATGTCCTCCTTGGAGAGTTCCTCAGCTGCGGCCGCTGGCTTCTTCTCATCTAGCAGCAGCTCTGTCCGGACATCATGGAGGTGGTGAGGACTGGGTGGGGGGAGACAAGGCCACATGAAGGTGGTATCATCATCATTAAATAATACAACAGTTTTATGAAGATTTTGAAATGAACCTGGCGATAAGGAAGATGGGGGTGTCTTTTATTTAAAAACGAGCACAAGCTTTCGGGTGAAAACCCTTCAACAGGCGGATATCACATAGCAAGATGGACACAAATGGCAAGAGCTTTTCAAATATATATAGCAGAGGTAATTTGTATAACAACGTGTAAAGAAAGATGCAAAGTATAAAAAAGCTATTAAATATATATATGGTAATTTGTATAACGGCGTTAAAAGAGAAAAGAGATGCAAAGTAGGGGCAAAAAGCTATTAAATAAATATATATGGAGAAAAGGCTCGAGATAAAATAGAGACTATTACATTAAGGACCTTACATGAAGGTCAGTTTCTTTTATTATTGCATTCTCAAGCTTTCAGCCCTTCTCTCTACAGGAGCATAACACAGAAGTGTTCTTTCTAGAAGACCCCCTCCTTGGACTCTCTCAAGGTGGGGAAGCCTTCCTTACTGAAGACATTTGTATATATATTCCCCTACATTTTATATACCATTTTACTCTTTTATTTTTCCACCTTTGTAAAATTTGATTAAAAGAATCAATAAAATTGTTTAAATTGTCAATTGTCTACAGGAGCATAAAATGAACGCCGTTCGTCATTGTTCATTTTGTGCTCCTGTAGAAAGAAGGGAGGAAATGACTGAAAACTTGAGAGAATGCAATAGTAAAAGAAACATCTCCAGAAACCTGTTATATTATTCTATATACAGTTACGAGCGTCATGCGTTCCTCAGTTTTCATCTCTGTCACCGTTTGCTTTTTTTTTGGAATGGTGCTCTCCTATTGGTTGGCTACGATCACGCCACCTTTGTGAGTCTATAGAGGGACCCACCTGGATCCTTAGCTGCTGCACTGGGCTGAGGGGCAAACTCCTTGTCGGGCACCCACTCTGGGGCCTTGGGCAGCTCTTTCTCTTCCTCGAAGAGCTCCTTGTCTTTGGCTTTCTGTTACACCCAGACCCCTGGTGGGATACAAGACATACAGAGAATTACAGTGGAGTATCAATCAATAAATACCTTTATTAAGACCCTCAAGTCAGAAAAGGAGTGCGAAAGTGAGACCACAGCCTAAAAACATGGTTAAACCCGGTTTGACTCTGAGAGACTGTTATGTCAGGCCAAGATATCTTTCAACCAAAAGAGTTTATGGGACCAGCTCCATGGGAGAACAGGTCTAGCAGATGATAAAGCACAATTTGAATTATTGATTATAGCTACAAGAAAATAAGACTTAATCCAAATAAATTAATAGTGTAACGTTTCGGTAACTGCGTTTTTACCATCATCAGACAAAAGAATAAAAGTACTATTTAAGAAGATACTGTAATATTTTTTCTCATTTATTCTTTTGTCTGATGATGCAATGCTGTTACTGAAACGTCACACACTATTAATTTATTTGGATTTGGTCTTATTACCTTGTGTTTATGTCACACACTATTAATTTATTTGGATTAGGTCTTATTTTCTTGTAGCTATTGTACCTATCCTTATATATCCCCCTGTATTTACTGAAGAAGGGGAATCCTATTGACTGACCTGGGCCTCCTCTTCGGCTTCCTCCTGGCGGATGGCGGCCTCCTCCTCGCGGATGAGCTCTATCTTGGTCTTGTTGTCCACCTTGCCCTCGATCTCTCCCAGCTTGAACTTGGCCTCTGTCAGGGCCTTGTCCGACAACTTGCTGATGGTGGCTTCCAGCTGTTTGCTGGCTGGCAGGTTCTCTGGGAGGTACAGGGTGCGGGACAGCAGCAGCAGGCTCTGGGGCACGTGCTCGTTCAGGCTCAGCTCCAGCCACTGGTTCAGCTGCATCTGGAGCCTCTCCTTGGGCACACCCATGGCCCTCATGCCCCGGGCCCTGCAGGCTGCTTGCAGCTCCGGCACTGAGAGGGAGTCAATGCCCTCCCTCTTGATCATCTGCCACACCACACTGATTTAATGCTTGGTATTTAAGATTTAGAATACATTTATAATTTAAATATTTTTATTCAATTAAGATTATAATTACACAAGCATAACATTTGAATATATATATATATCCTGCCTAACCATTCTCTATACTATCTAACTAACATTAAACGATCTATTTACAGCCTTTTTGGTCACTGGTCCAATATATTTATTTTCACAGACCAAATTATAAGATAAATTCAAAGATGAAAAATATGCAAAATAAATGAACAATTATATACATCATTTTATATTTATTTAAAACAAATGAACAATATATATACATCATTTTATATTTATCTAAAACAAATGAACAATATATATACATCAATTCCCCCTTCTTAGGCTTGGCCCCCCTTATTTATCTATTTACTCTCCATATCTCTGCGGACATCTGCGCTCCCTCTGAGGATACCTGGGGGTTGTAATACTTTTCTCCTCCGAGATTGGAGTTGGCACACGTTCAGCCTCATTCATAATAGTGGGATGTGATTTACCAGGCAACATTTTTCTAATGTAGTTTTGATGAACCTTTTTTATACTGTCACCTTGTTTTATTAAATAAACATTCCTTCCTAGTATTTTAATTATCTTTCCTGTATACCAAGAGGGATGCCCATTAGTAATCCACCTAAACTTCACAGTCTCATCCACTTTAAATTTACTGTTAACATATTGACTATTGAATTTGGAGGCTTTTACTTCTTCTTTTGATAACACCGAAAGTCTTGATCTGATCTTTCTTCCAAGAAACAGTTCCGCAGGTGATGTCCCTTTCCTAATATTTACATCTGTCCTTATAAAGAACAAAGCCCTGGACAGAGCCAAATTTAGTTCCACCTGCTCATTTTCATATAATTGCTTTTTTAGCAATTTCTTTACCTCTCTTACAGAGACTTCTGCCTGTCCATTCGATTGTGGGTGATATGGGGGAGATGTCACATGGGATATGCCATTCTTAGACAAAAAATCACCAAAGTCACTACTAAAGAAAGGAGGACCATTATCAGAAACCACTACTTGTGGAAATCCGTAGCGAGCAATACAATTTCTCATAAAATTTATACAAAAATATGCACTGGTAGATGGTACTTCAGAAACTTCAACCCATGAAGAAAATGAATCTACTGCTAGTAAAAACAGTTTGTTTTTGAAATTGAAATAGTCCATGTGAACCCTCCTCCATGGTCCTGCATATTTAGGCCAACTCTCAGTCCTTTGAGGAGGCAAACTTTCATTAGAAAGACAAGTTCTGCAATTTTTTGTAATTATTTCTATTGAAGAGTCCATGCCGGGCCACCAAATAGATGAACGTGCCATCATTTTCATTTTATTAGTTCCTGCATGGCTCTCATGTAAAATTTGAAGTACCCTTTCATGTAGACTTTTTGGGATAACCATCCTATTCTCCAGAAAAATACATTCTTGGAGAATGGTAAAGTCATCAATCCTTTTTAAATAAGGAATGAGATCATCATTGGGACTTGAGGGTAACTCCCCTGTCTCAATAATTTTATACAATTTGATTAAAGTCCTGTCTAATTGTATTTCATGAGCCACAAGAACATGGTCAATGATGGAAGTGTTTAAGAGTAAAATTTCACCACTCCCATCATTATATTCCAAATTATCCTCTTGACACTCTGGAAATCTAGAAAGGAAATCTGGAATAATATTATCTTTTCCTTTTTTATACTTAATTTCAAAACTATAATTTGAAAGAGTTAGAGCCCATCTATGAAGTCTATTTGCAATGAGTGGAGGCAAATTTGTTTTATCTCCAAAAATAGTTATTAAGGGCTTGTGATCAGTGTAAATGGTAAATTTCCTACCAAAAAGGTAATTTTTTAATTTATTTACTGCAAAGACAATTGCAAGTCCTTCTCTTTCAACTTGAGAATATTTTCTTTCATGAACATTTAACGTTCTGGAAATGAAACACACAGGCCTTTCCTCCCCATCCTTCAAATGTGAAAGGGTTGCTCCTATTCCCACCTGACTTGCATCACAAGAGAGAATCAAAGGCAAATTTAGGGAATAATGCGATAAACATGTGGTCTCATCTAATGCATTTTTACAGGAATTGAAGGATCTATCTATCCCATCCTCGTCGCCAGTTGATTTAATGCTTGGTATTTAAGATTTAGAATACATTTATAATTTAAATATTTTTATTCAATTAAGATTATAATTACACAAGCATAACATTTGAATATATATATATATCCTGCCTAACCATTCTCTATACTATCTAACTAACATTAAACGATCTATTTACAGCCTTTTTGGTCACTGGTCCAATATATTTATTTTCACAGACCAAATTATAAGATAAATTCAAAGATGAAAAATATGCAAAATAAATGAACAATTATATACATCATTTTATATTTATTTAAAACAAATGAACAATATATATACATCATTTTATATTTATCTAAAACAAATGAACAATATATATACATCACACACCAATCATTTTATTGTAGAGTAATCCCCCTTTATTTTATATAGCACTCTCATTACTGTACAATGATCACATAAAAAAAAACATTCAAAGATTCCTGATAAGGCACAATTTGGATTATAGATTATAAACACAAGGTAATAAGACCAAATCCAAATAAATAGGGTGTGACGTATCGGTAACTGTGTTGTTACCATCTTCAGACAAAAGTACTGAATGAGAAATTATATTACAGCATGCTTTAAATAGTTCCTGTTATCAAGTGTGTAAACAATATAACAGATAAGAAGAAGATTGTTTTCTGATTTCTAGTTTCTATTTATTTGGTCTTATTACCTTGTGATTAAAAGATTCCAAAAGAGCAATTGTGTGACAAAGTAGTATTTGTTAGATAAATTTGAAAGTCTAGCTCATCTTGAACAACTAGAGGTTTTTCACATTTTAACTGATAGATTCTACAAAAATTTCACCCATAATGAGGAGGAACTTTCTAGAATGCAGAGTTATTTAATTGGTACCATTATGTCAAACCTACAAGGAATAACACTGGATGAAAAAGGAGGAGGGGGAGCAGTAACAAGCTCGCTAAAAAACCTGGGTTCAGCTGGCCAGGCTGATAGTACCCTGTAAGGGCTCCTAATCCAGGGTTTACAGGATGAGCAGCGTTTGTACTCCATGTTAGGAGCAGCTGCACATGGCGTCTGTTCCTCATGTCAGAGGCGGCCATTTCTTTTGGAGCTAAGTCGGCCTGCCACTGAGTAGTGCTCCCAGTTTTAATGACAAAGGCATTCTACTTCACCCAGTCATGATGGTTGACAAACAGACACCATCAAGGGTCACAACTTGATACCCTGATATGATTGAGTGGAGATAAGAAAGAAGAAGAAGAAGAAGAAGAGAAGGAATAACACAGGATCTGAAAAAAACTACTTTCGGTGGGGCATACTCTCCCCCTCAGAAAGAAAAATGTATCCGCACTCTGTTGGACTTTATTTTAATACTCATTACTGTACAAAGATCACATTTAAAAAAACTAAAAGATTCCAAAAGAGCAATTGTGTGACAAAGTGGTATTTGTTAGATTCTATCCTATATAATTTTTATTCATTATATTCTTTATTTGCATAATCCGGACTATTCTGAGTTTAGGTATGTAAATACAGTTAAACCTGTCTATAGCACCCCCTCTTGGGACTCACCAAAATAGGTTGCTATAGAGAGGGGGTGCTATAGACAGGTCACTTTTAATGTAAAATGTTTACATTTTAATGTTTAAAATCGGGCGCTATAGAGAGGAAGGCGCTATTTAGAGGGGGCACAATAGACAGGTTTAACTGAATTTAACTATTCAATTTAGATATGTAAATTAGTCAATATCTTTTATATATTTCTTTCTGTTTGTTTAACAGCCAATCTAGTCAGGTAAGTCATTCAAGTTATGTAGGTAGGTTCAAGTCAAATATGTCTTGACACAGTAAACAGAGTGAGCATATATAAGCCGCATTATATTGTATTATAACTTACTTTATATAATATATACGAATGGAAAAATATGTCCAGGGTAGCCTAGTGGACATGGCATCTGCCCGGTAAGCGGAACACTTTGGGTTTGATTCCAATCCCTGGACACTTTATTTTTCCGTTTATCATTACTCTTCACAATTCATCCTTTCATACTTCATCCCTAAGGTTAGAAATAATTATTATTTCTACTTAAAATAAATTATGATTTTTCATTCAAAAGAAAAATTTGCGGTATAATTGTCAAACTTTGTTCTATAAGTTATTATTTTAATTATATATTTGGCTATCTCATATAAAAATGTCTACACTAGAAATGATGTGATGATGAAATCATCTGATTAACTTTTTCTGGTTCGCAAGCCAGTCAGTGGCTTTGTGTTAGGGTTTGCTACCCGGCCACAAGCCATTGTCAGTGGTTTCTGTGTAAACAAGGAATGTGGGAGAGGCTAGCACCGATGTCATGTTTTCTGGAAATTCCATGGGTATCTTGATGAATCATCCTCCATTTCCTCTTACCTCAGTTTGTTACTTATTTTGCTTACATTTTTTCACTTGTTTCAACATTGTTTCTACTTCATCTGCTCGCTCTGAATCTCCTTTTTTGGATGATTCTTCATCAACTGAGAGAGTTCAAGATTTGATAAAGCACAATTTGGATTATACATTATAATACAAGAAAATAAGACCTAATCCAAATAATTTATTAGTGTGTGACGTTTCGGCAACAGCATTGTCACCATCATCAAACAAAAGAATAAACAATACATATATTTATAGTCATTTTTTAACATTTTATTCTTTTGTCTGATGATGGTGACAATGCTGTTGCCAAAACGTCACACACTAATAAATTATTTGGATTAGGTCTTATTACCTTGTATGAGTTCAAGATTCTAATGCTGATATTAGTTCCGAAGATACCAAAATTTACAAATTTGAAGATTCTACACAAATTTCACCCATAATGAGGAACTTTCTAGAATGCAGAGTTATTTAATTGGGACCATTATGCCAAACCTATAAGGAATGCCACAGGAACTGAAAAAAACTACTTTCTGTGGGGGCAAACTCTCGCTCTCAGAAAGAAAAACGTATTCACAGTCTGTTGGAAGGACAAAAGTTTGGTCCATCTTGCCTCTCTTCATTTCACACATACTTAACATAGCTAGTCACCAGGAAAACTAGACGTGGTTCAGAAGAAATTTAGAAGCCAACTCCCATTATAGACTTCACTTTGAATATGGGAAGTGTGGATGTTGGTGACCACTAATGTACAACATACAACTTTACTTATAAAACTGTAACATGGGGGAGAAAATCTGGGGCCTAGAAGTGGCTACTGTCACCTCATACATCATATACACCTGGGGACATGAAATAAAAAAATAATAATTAAGGCCAATCAGGCACAAAAAATATCGCGAACATTTGGTGGAAGAGCTTGTAGAACCATTGCAGAATGAATGTCCAAAACCTATGAAAGCTTCAACTTCAGCAAGCTTGGAAAGGATGAAAAATCAGTTCCACAATGCTAACATCCACACTCTGAGTTTAAGGTCTGTTCTTCCCAATCCACACCTGGTGGATATAAAAATAACATTTTTTTTTTGTGAAAGCTGTAGTGACAAACCAGCTCTTCATTTGAGGTATTGGATGTTTGTCCTACATAGCATTGGTCACATTTTTCACATTTCACTTCATAAATTAAACCTGCTCTTTTTGGTAAGTGAGTGTTCTTATGGTTGTTGATATATTGAGAGATAGGGTTACATGGTTTCCATGCAATTTTTATTTTTTCATTTTTTTTTTGCTTATCCCTAGTACACGTGGTACAGGCCATGATAATCATGGTGGGTAGTTAGCGACTGCTTTCTTTTTTACTGTAAGCGCACCACATGTCTACACATGTGAAAGCAGTTCGACTTTGCACTTACAAATGTGCCAGAGCCCCGTTTGGTTACTTGCACTCGCTGGTGGGGTTGGACTTTTGCAAGAATCGGGGGGCCATTGGAGCATTTTTTTTTTAAACAGAAAAAAAGTGTCCAATGCGGGGATCGAACCCGGGTCGTAGTGGTCAAAAATCAAACGGTTTAACCAGCCTTCCATCGACCCCCCTTATTTTTTCATACTTTTTGAATATATTAGTAAAATTTCTTGCAAATTTTTGGTTTATAAATACCATTTTTTTTTTTTTACCATTTTACCATTGCAAGAGAAATTTTACTAATATATTCAAAAAGTATGAAAAAATAAAAATTGCATGGAAACCATGTAACCCTATCTCTCAATATATCAACAACCATAAGAACACTCACTTACCAAAAAGAGCAGGTTTAATTTATGATTTGAGGTATTGTTTACATAAATACTTTATTAAAATATCTATTTTGTGCTTTTTATTTTTGCATGCACTAATAAATATATTTTCACTTGTAAAACATGGTACTCTCCATTATATTTGATAATAAAAGGAATCATGGGAAGATGCGTGAGCGGATCATAATATGTGCACAGTAAAACAGCAGCTTCTACACATGTAAACAAAGGCGCAGGTGGACTGAAAAAGGTTATTTCAACCGAAATCTCAGATTCCTTGGGGATGTTGGATTAAAGAAGTAGGACTATATATAAAAATGAATGAACAAGCTGCGCGACCACTGCTATGACTTATACATCAATGAGAGACTCCCACAGGAGTTGCGTGTAGGATCAGAAAACTGTTCTAAAGCCAGGTTTGAAAGTTGTACTAACCTGATCATCAGCCTTGAGGTGCCGCAACTTGGTCCTGATCTGGAACTGTAGGAACTGGTCGGCCCCGAATGCCTGCAGCTCTAGGAGGCGGCAGAGAGCGATGAGCTGAGGCCTGTTGAGACTGTCCAGGGTGATCTCGTCCTCAAAGAGCTTTGAGAACTTGATGATGTCCTTGTTGCTGGTCTGCTCCCCAGAGGCTCTGACCTGCACACTTCAGGGATGAAAGACCAGGTCACATCCCCCCGCCACCCACGCTGACTCACCTTCTCAATGAACTGGGCAAATTCTTTGGCAGAGTGGGAGTGTTTTTCCCCCTGTGTGGTCAGGGCCATCTCACCCAGGGTGGTTTGGAGGAACTTGGCCATCTCCAGCTTCACCTTCAGCTCCTTTTTAAACTTGGCTTCCGCAGCCGAGGACTTCTCAAACGTGGAAGGCAGCATGCCTGGGAAGAACTTCAAGAAAACTGGCAAAAGCAGCTCCATGAAGGGGACGATGATGAAGACAGAAAAGGGTAAAAGTCTGAAGACATCTGAAACTGTGCGGACCAATTGGCGACGCTCACGCCGGGAGAGATCTTCCCCTTTTAAAACTTTGTAACCTAGCCTGGTGCTGACCCGGATGTCAATGAAGAGAAGCCGGAAGCCGTGGTAGTAGTGGATGAGTTCATCCTTCACCTTCTTCCAGATAGTTCTCTTGGGGGGAGCAGCCACTGCTACCTGCTTCTCCTTGAGTTCCTGCACGGTCTGCTCCACCTTGTTGTAGAGGGCAGGGTGGCAGCTCAGGGGCCGGACTGCCTGCATCCAGTAGGGGCAGGGCTGCCATGTGTAACGGGGGTGGGCCAGGAACACCAAGCCTCTCCGCTGAGGCCTCACTGTGACATAGCGGTGGAAGTGTCTGAAGTGGAATATGAACCTGGAGCTCATCTCTGGACACACATTCAATCAATAGTATTTGTCACATTTTCTCAAACTCCAACCAAATTATTTGAGTGCAATCATTTAAACCTAAGTGTTTAATTGAGGAGAACCACACATTTATGGTGCAAGGATTTTAATTTAGAGATCTGTGGACAAAATATTGACCATTAAGAAAAAGAAAGGTTTTGCTTTAGCTTATGAAAAAAAATAAATGATGCTTAGCATTTTTTATGAGTTACAAAAAAAAAAAAAACCTATATTCACAAGGGCCAAATCCAAATAGTGTGTGATGTTTAGGTAACAGCATTGTTTTTTAATTATCCCATTGTATAATTATACAAGGTCATGGAGACTATATTAATAGATCAAATTCACAATCTTGATGGGGGGTCGGTGGAAGGCTGGTTAAACCGTTTGGTTTACGACCACTACGACCCGGGTTCGATCCCCGCATTGGACACTTTTTTCTGTTTAAAAAAAAAAAAATGCTCCAATGGCCCCCCGATTCTTGCAAAAGTCCAACCCCACCAGCGAGTGCAAGTAACCAAACGGGGCTCTGGCATATTTGTAAGTGCAAAGTCGAACTGCTTTCACATGTGTAGACATGTGGTGCGCTTACAGTAAAAAGCAGTCGCTAACTACCCACCATGATTATCATGGCCTGTACCACGTGTACTAGGGATAAGCAAAAAAAAAAAAAACAATCTTGATAGGGTTGGAATACAGGTCCTGAGGCTCCCATACATTCCAAGAGGTGGTCTGGTGAGACATCTTTGGTCCTGCCCCATCATTAGATAAAAGTAGTGAATGATATATTTTTATAGAAATATCACACACTATTTATTTTAGATTTGGTCTTGTGTTTCTAATCTATATAATCCAAGTTATACCCTATCAAAAGCCTTTATATTTTAGGAGTAAAAGTAATTAAAAATTGAATTTAGAATCAATTTTAGAAAAATTTCTTGTGATTTTTAAAAAGTTTATTGATTTGTGTTATTTATAAGGTAAAAAAAACTTCTATTTAACATTTATTCATCTTTTTTTCAACTGGCTTACTTTTTAATATTTTATCTACCTCCCCAAAACTCTCTAAAGTGCCCAATTTTAACAGAATGTTTGTGCGGTCTTGGAGAGAGAGGTTGGTTACAGTTATTGTCTCATTTTTTATTATTATCCCTAGTACACGTGGTACAGATCATTCAGGCATTCTGAAAAATCATGAAACGTGTAACTCCACCTTTGCCGGTCCCAAGCCCGGAATAAAAGGAGGAGGGGGAGCAGTAACAAGCTCACTAAAAAACCTGGGCTCAGCTGGCCTGGCTGATAGTACCCTGTAAGGGCTCCTAATCCAGGGATACAGGATGAGCAGCGTTTGTACTCCATGTTAGGAGCGGCTGCACATGTCGTCTGTTCCTCATGTAAGAGGCGGCCATTTATTTTGGAGCTAAGTTGACCTGGCACTGAGTAGTGCTCCCAGTCTTAATGACAAAGGCAGACGCATTCTACTTCACCCAATGTGGAGATAAGAAAGAAGAAGAAGGGCTCTACTGATTCTTTCAATGCCGTAGCTGTGCGGAAGTGTGCAATATGATTTCTGAGATATTGTAGGCTTTAGATATTTTATAGCAGTTGTACATAGTCGTGAATTGATACTTGGAGCTAAGTCGGCCTGCTACTGAGTAGTGCTCCCAGTCTTAATGACAAAGGCAGACACATTCTACTTCACCCAATCATGATGGTTGTCAAATCTCTTTTACAGAAGTCTCAAGCTTTACACCTTAATATGATTGAGTGGAGATAAGAAAGAAGAAGATGAATTGATACATGAGCATCTCAAAACAATATTGTTCCTTGAAAAAGTTTGGCATGTTGCCATACAAAATATTGGAAAATAAAAATATATGATCAAGAATAAGCATTTTAAAATAATATATATATTACAATATTACATTTGTACTATTTTTTCATATATATATACTAGCGGACCCGCCCGGCTTCGCCCGGGTTTTACCCGAGTAAAGGTTTGTCTAACGAATCTCTCGATAAAGTGAACATTTTTTCCCGGTCCCTTGAAAAATACTCGATAAGTTGAATAAAATCAATATTAATTGGTTCCCTCGGTAATTGGAAGTTAAAGGAATAGTATCTTGCCTTGGAATTGTATCATTATTCTTGTATGGACGTACCTTGCTTTGCCCGGGTTTTACCCGAGTAAAGGTTTGTATAACAAATCTCTCGATAAAGTGAACATTTTTTCCCGGTCCCTTGAAAAATACTCGATAAGTTGAATAAAATTATTATTAATTGGTTCCCTCGGTAAGTGGAAGTTAAAGGAATAGTATCTTGCCTTGGAATTGTATCATTATTCTTGTCTCAAATAAATTGCCGTGTCATCCTGAATTTTGTCTTTCCTAATTTTCTACATTACAAAATCATCGTATCATCATGATAATATTTAGAGCAGATTGTTGAATTATAACAGATAAATTAGAATATTTATCTTGATTATTTTAAAGCGAAAAGTTATTTCAAAAATTTTATTTGCTAGAAACCTTCCCAGTACTATACTAAATAACTTCCCAAAGTTTCATGGCGTTCCAATGAGTGGTTTGGTCAGGCATAAAGGACAAACAAACAGACATACATTCATTTTTATATATATAGAAGATATACTTATTATAAATATTTTAAACAGAAGATAGATTTTTAAAATATATATTTTAATGCTTGTTATTGTTTTTGAATTAAATATAAACAAATTTGTAAAGTTCACAACTAAAGTAAAACTAAAATTCTGGCCTTATATATAATAATTCAGACCATGAAATTTATCTTTTGGTTGACCCAATTTTTTTTTTTTTACAAACTGATGCTTTGGGCTGTATCAAACTTAGGCAAAAGGTCACAATTGTTCAAGTCTTAATTCAAATAATACATAAATCTCTCCCCCAATTTTTGTAAAGAGCAATATATCTAAAATAGTTATACTTTGCATGTCCCTTTTAAAATATATATACAATATTTATTAATTTAAATACCTCCACTGAGGTTCTATCATGGTTCTATTTTATATGATTTGCATTTATTTTTTATTTTTAAATGGTTAAGTCATTTTGGAAATTATATTTCTAAGTTAAACCTTAAGATAGGTTATATCGTTTGACATTAAATAGGATGAAACCTTTAATTTTTTTAAAAATTATTATTAAAGTTTTCAAAATGCATTTTTCATAAATTGAGTGATTTTGCTGGAAGTTTTTTGGGAGTTGCGGTATTTAAAAAATATACATTATTGTTTTAAAAAAAAACTATTCTTGTTATGTGTGATTAACAACTAATGCATGTTCGATATCAATTTCATATAATTCGCCGATAATTCTATTTAAAATATTTGGCTCGCAACACACACTTACTTGTAACAATTATATAAACAAAAAAGTGAAAATGGTTAAAGGTTGCGTCATGTTATATAAAAAGAAGTTGAATTGGGGTTTTAAAATTTACCATTAATTAATGTTGCTATTTTATCAATTGATAAAAATATCGAACTGTAAAGAAATGTATTAAAAATATCATGCTAAACAAATTACAAAGTAGAAATTTTCCAAATGTGTGTATACTCAAAGGTGCCAAACAGAGTATTAGGCATTTATTTTTTCAAAAAATGACCAACACTCTGATGATATTTTAAAAAATACTTATGCTTGCTTTGTGCTGCGCAAAAATATATATAATATCAAACTCTAGAACAACTTTTTTTTATGAAATTAATTGAATTTTTTTCCACCTGTTCAATATAAAATTTAAATGAAACTTTTGATATTTCAATTTTAACTTTCTATTTTGTTTGAACTTAATATAAAATTATATTGTTATATAATATTGTAGCAAATTATTAATTCATGAAAAGATTATTAATTTCTATATTTATATTTTTATACTCTTTATACTTCCCTTATTGCTTCTCTAATATTTAATAAATTTTAGTTTGCGCTTGTACCTTAAATAAAAGGCTGCGTCAGTATGAAGTTTGTCTTTCCCAATTTTCAACATGATAATATAACTATAACTTGCAATGAAAATTAACGATCATTTCTTTTATTAAACATATAATCAAGCTGTAGGATTAAAACTCTTAAAATCACGATCATTAAAAAAACAATAATAAACATTAAGAGGAGCCTCTTGTGTAAATTTCTTTAATACCGCAAGCTTTCGAACAAAACGTTCTTCAACGGGCGTGGATAGTAAAACCGTACTAACATATTATTAGAGGAGAAAAACTAATATGTACACCAATAAATTTACATACTAAAGAGATAATAGTGTAAAAGAGAATACAGCATAAATATTTAAAATTGAAATTTGCATGTTACAAACGTGACGACGAAAATATGCAATAAACTTTGCATGAGACTAAAAACTAAGGTAAAAATTATTAAAACGGCGACATCCTTACATTAAAAGAACATAGAATATAACAGTATATGGAAGCTAAAACCCAAAAGGCCAAGGCATTGGGGCCCCACCCAGTGCTACCACTATCTTTGAGATATGAAAGGGGGGGGAAGGGGGGGTGAAAGAAAGGCTATTTACAGAGTATCTGGTAAATGTCTGGGAGGTCTATTTGTTGGGGCACGTTTTTTTGTAACCATACCCCAACAGAAGGCGTATGTATGATCAAATCAAATGGATACATGGCTTCCCTCCCACATAGACTTACAGACCATTTTTTTTGCCCATAAACTTAGACACTTGGTGACACCAGACTTCCATGCCGAAAGCTGATGCCTGGTAAAGAAGAAGACATCCAGAGACATCCGAGCTGGAAACTGTTGTTTCATATGTACTTATATTCCCCTCACCAAAAATTTAGGTAAAGGTGACCAGAAAAAAAAAAAAGGGAGAAAAATGGAGAAGGAAGATCTCTAAAGACTGAAACTTATAAAATATCCTTCCAGAGAAAGGAAAGCATCACATTACAGTCCAGGTAAAAAGGGCCTGGGTCAATTTTAGCCAAGACGGGGGGGCGATATATATACCATCCCGAGAAAAAGGGAGGATTGTATTCCAACCCATGTGGAGAGAGGGGGGGCTGGCGTCTGAAATTTTACACGATCGCTGTAGTTGTTTCCCTCTTTAGATTTTTTTGTTTTGGTAATACTATATGTTCTATTTTGAAGGGGAGAGGCCTGGGGCGTCTATGAAATTGATACTGGAGCCGTTGGCCATTTTGATTGGTGTTTCTTTCGGCGAATGAAAATGGAGAATGAGATGATATAAAAGAAGGTTCTTTGCCAAAAAGGCGAGAGAGGATTCGATCGGAGTCGCTCAGTGAGAAGGACGATTTTTAGACGGGCCTGAGACGTAGAGGAGACCAGACCTTGCCGCCGCTTTCGAGAGAAGGTAAGCCCCTTGCCATTATGGCTTAGCCCCCCTCCTTTTTTTTTTTTTTTTTTTCGAACAGAAGCTAATCTATTTAGATTCTGAATGGGCCCTAAAGGGCTTTAAGTGACTTAAAAGGAGTGTTAGGGTTCGTATATTTTGTCCCGCTAGAATAGATGGAGATCTAGGTTCCCCCCCCCTTTTGTGTAGTAGACAACCTAGATTTCGCATGGGCCCTAAAGGGCTATAAAGTAACTTCAGGTCACCTCTATCTAAATTTTACTATGTAAATAGCATATCTCGTCAGTATAGACATGTTCCCAAATTTTAAGATATTTAAATAAATATCTAGAGAAATTTTCTTGTCTCCTCTGTTACCTATTTCATACATAATTTGTCTTAGGGTGCTATTCCAACTGTTTAAATAAAATGTTGTATGTTTATTACCTATTTGAAGGGAATGTTACTAATAATCAAGTCTCCCATAAATTACCGGCCACATACATTGCCGCGAGTGTCTGTGTTTCAGTGTTTTATAGATTGCCCAATTTAATAACGATTTCGTGGGTTGTCAGATGAAGTTGTATAATAGTGTCGCGGTTGTTTCCATCTTTAGACCACTGTACTGACAATATTATATGCTCAATCCTTGCTTTAGCCCAACTCTTAATCAATTACAGAGTTTTTTTTTCCCTTTTTCTTTTTTATTTATTTTATTTATCCTATTTGCACAAATTGTATTACATGTGATGATGTAAAGACATATGCCGATAGTGCATCACTGACAGCTGTGCTGCTATTATACAACATTAAGGTCTTGCTGCGGGTTATATACATGGGGTTGTTGGCCTAAATTGCTATATATATATACTTAAGTAAGGAAACTTTAATAAGTCACATCGTGTATCCTCCCTTTTCAACTATCCAAACTGGGGAACCCATCAATGTCGCCCGCCGCGGGGCTCGAATTTAGTATATGTTTCTTCCCCTATACTTTAGAAATATATACCTAATGAAAAGCCATACTATTTTTAAGTATTGGTGAAGTAGTCCACGCATCCTGAGATTAACAGTCTATTATAAATCGTGAATTTTAATTTATGCTTTCCGTTTCACGGGCATTTTATCAGGCAATGAAAGTTATGTTGAGGCGGTGTATACCGCATCTCTCGCCGCTGTCTTTTACGATTCACATTGTTTGTGGCAAAACCTTAATATTATCATTGATTTCTGATATCAAAGTAAAACGTCTATGGGGATGAGTATCTTTTATTCTGGTCTTCTCGAGCTTTCGAGCTTGTCCGCCCTTCTACAGGAGAAACATATACAATATATCAAGAAAATATGACGTCGCCTGATGCTAAAACTATTATGATTCTATGTACATATATATATATACATTAGAAAGTTTTGCATATTATTTGTTTTCTTAAGACATATTTTTTTGGATTAAGGTATTACACATATTCTACTATTGTTTGCTATATTCTATGAATTATCTTATAGGTTAGAAATTCTATTATTTAAGTAGTTTTATAATAGTTATTGGCTATTACATATAAGTTACTTATATTATTGTTGATATTATTAGCTGGTACTAGGATATATTGTGTTATATGTTTCGGGCAAATCTATTTCTATTAATGCTATTGTGTTTTCTGAATAATAGAGAATCAATTATAAGCCTTTGATATTTGCTGTTTATGTTGTTATTGTAATGTATTCTAGGTTCTCCTAATGCGAAAGTGTGACCTGTTCCTTTGCAGTATTGGAAAATTAGAGACCTATTGTCTTGATTAATAACGTTGCGTCTATTGCAACCGACCTTTTTTTTTTTTTTTTTCATGATGCCGCCAACTGCATATGATCTTAAATATCCTATATACACTCTGACAAGGGAAGGTTATCCTGAATTGACAAATGTACAATTTTTGTCTATAGTAGAGATTTCCAAGATTCTATTTCTGAAACATTCTTTTTTTGGATGAAGACAAATAAAACCATCTTGATAGTATTGAATTTTACAGTAAATACATTTGCCAGCAGAAGGCATGATGAGATTACATGAAATTTAAACCAGTTATATGCTTAGTATGTTCCTTCAGTTGTAATTTGACACCGTCTTGAAATAAAGAAATTGGACGGTGCGCTATATCTTGATGCTGGATATTTCTGTGTCAGAAAGGTGTAGTTATTCTGTTTAATGAGAATTCCAATAATTATCGAAATTTAGCAGATTATCATTGGGGATTTGAACAACTGTCTTGAAAATTTTTGAACAGCCCGAGTAGATAAAGGAGTCCTGGAGTTAGAGTGGAGAATTAGTAGTACAGACTGACCACTCGACGCAGATAACTCTAGGGAACAATTATTGTGTTAATCCGCCGTAGACAAGAAGAACATTGATTCTCAGGATACTCGATAGGCAGAATTTTGAGAATTGATAAGGTCATGATTAAAGTTTACACAGGCATGTGGGAGTAAAGACAGTGATTTAAAGAGGCAGCCTTATGCCTTAAATACTTTCAGTGGAAGTAGATGCCACTGCAAATATTCAGGTCTAATAATTTCTAAATTTGAAGTCATGCATGACGGGTTAGCACGGGATTGACGCCTGGACGGGTTTTCACTGGGATTAATCGAGCCTGCGAAAGAACTAGAAGAAGTGTGACATGTCACACCACTGTACTAAGATAATAATTGAGAAGATTTATGTTGAGCCAACTGAAATTAGTAAAGAATTAAGAGATTAAGGTCTTATTCTTTGAGTTTTACACTAATTTCAATTACGCGATATGGACGGCGTTATAAGTTGGGTGGAAATGGTTCGGCCGCAATGGGATGGTCTCCTGGAGATGGTACGATCAAATAATACTTATTGAATGCCGGGCGGGATCGCATAAAGCATTAAACGATATCGAGAAATGCTTAAAGAAACACCCTAGAAGATTGGGGATCGACAAAATGACGACATGGAAAATGCTCAACATTGTACATTGGCAGCAAAATGATATCTTGCTATTGTATGGACGACCACTCCTTCCTGAAATGTGCAGCGGATGTTAGTCCCAGAATTAGGTCCTTTGAGGCGACACTTTCCTTTGCAGATGACATAAAGACGCATGACAAAACAGCACACGAGCATTTAAACTAGCTTCAATTCCTGCCATTTATTAATTTAGTTGACCAATAGCTATAGAACCACTGGAGACCTCCATACCTGTGTGAATATTTTAGTGAGAAATGAGCGATTCAATTCTATGAGCCATGAGGTATCCTGTAAGATCAGAGCTGTACCCCATTCAATTTTTTTTTATAGTAGCCAGTGCGAGATATTTCCAGAATGTTTGTTTCTTTTTTTTTCTAACTGTCATATAATTCGGAAACTAGAAAACTACACTATTTTGATACAGTTTACATCTAGCATCCATGAGAACTCAATATGACTATTGAACGTAGATTGAAGATTAATGAGCGAGCCAACCTAGAGAGAACGAGTTTAATAGGCTTACAATCAATAGTTGAAGCAAACTATTCGCACAAATTTGTTAAGTTCTCTCTCTAAATGATCTATGACATTATAGGTTTTCTTAACAAGGTAACTACCCCGCCGAGTGTATATGGAGTTATAAAGCTTAAAGGTCATAGGCTGTTGGAATAATATTACACTAGTAATAATTAATAGTTCAAAATTAAGAGTGATAATAGATCGGGATCCAGATCCCGATGACGGATTTCAGGGAAACACCAGAGGGATGAAAGGGCAGTGAAATGTGTAGAAAATGATGGAAGAGAGATGAGAGAGAGGTGATGAAAGAGGTGTTGAAAGTGATAAAAAGAGTGAGAAAGCGTTGAATGTTGATGAGAAAGAGATAGAGAGATGCAGAAAAATGTTGAAAGAGAAAGAATTGGAAAGGGTTGGATAAAGAGTTTTAAATAGGTCTTAGTGTTATGGTGAACTTTAAACAGTTTGCAGTTTTTTTTTTTTAACATGTGTTCTAGTGCTAAGTGTTGAAAGGAGCTTTAACACCATGTTTCAGGGTTTGTGTGTTATTTGTCTCAACCTTGTCTTTGTGCTGAATACCGTCTCACAACCTTACTGTAGTGTTTGTTGCCACCTTTAAAGATCTTCACAATTTGTTTTAATATTAGTGTGTCATTTAGAGAAAATTGTCACAACCTTATCCTTGTATAGAACACCATTTTACACCGTTTTATTTAATAAGTTATATGAGAGATTTTAGATATAGTATAAGAGTTACTATTTACATGAGCCAAATCGACCCAACAGTTAGAGCAAGAGGGGGGAACTCAGATATTTCCTCCTTTCACGTGACGCGACTGTTCACCCCGACCGGTCGTGCCAGATAAGAGGGAAATTGACAGAGTTAGTGTGAACAGTTTAACTTTACGCAGGTCTACAAGGGTAAAAAGGCCCACACAGTGTAAATTCTGCTTAGACTGTCGCCACTAACTAGAATTTTGGAGTGTGTACGGAGAATCAGCTCGATAGAATGAGAAGTTTAGAGATTTCAACCTTTTTTTTTTTTATTTAAAAACCATTTTTTTTAAAGTAGAACTTCATTAGGATTCCTTTCTTTTTCTATACAAACTGTTTCTTGTTAAAACCCGAGTTTCAAAGACCAATGAGAATAATGTATACCATTGTGAATTAACTATTTAGTGTAAATCTGAAATTTTAGTTATTACCAGGAGTAATAGGTGAAGGAAGGTGTAGGAAATCACAACTTAGAGGGGGGGCTATGTCTAAAACAACAAACCTAATAGGCATCCTATGGCTTGTGTTGGGTAATTCAGAAACCCTATAATCCCTGGCCTTCAGGTAGTAGCTTTGAAATAGGTTTCTAATGAGGACATGAAAGGTCAATCTTTCAGAGTAAAGTTGTGAAGTATAGGGACCCTAAGCCAGGGGTAGAAGTTAAGTAGGCCCAGACTGTAGTTGATCCTTGGAAAGCACTTGAGAATGTTAGTGTTGGGTAGTGAATCATAAACCCTATAAATCCATCTTTCAATAGAGTGCTGAGGTCGGACTACTGCAAAGGGGGCAGACGCACGAGGAAGTAAGAAGAAAGTGACTTCACCCACGGTGGCTAGGGGAATGACTCAATCCGCTTTTATGAGGTGTCACGTTTAATGGTTCTTTATTCGCCCTTATATTTGTGTATGTCTTTATAGAATTGTCGTGAAAAGTCGCTTAGTGTCGAGGCAAGGGCAGTTTTCGAAGTTACACTGATTTTTTTTTGGTAGGTTAGCTTCCAGATTATTTAGAATTGTTAACAATTATTGTTAACAATCATTTATCGAGTATAAAGTATTAGTATATATAGAGCTTGTACAGAGGCATTTTCTTTTGAGTAACCTAGGGCTTTAGTTCCCAACTTGTTTTAATTTTATTATTTTATTTGATTTCACATTGTGTCCTGAAAGATGTTATCATTTGTTAGGATCTATTGATATAGATAAATGAGTATTTTGGCCTTTGTAGCAGCTTTCAACCTTAGTTTGTATGCGTACCGCGAATGATAGGGGGGAGGGTGTATGAATGAATTGGTGCAATGAATGTAGAAAAAGGTTAAAAACTATTATATTGTGAGCCCAAAATACATTAGAATAGGGTTAAAGGACTTTAATAGGATCGATTTTAATTTTATTTTACTTTTTATTTCGAATTTTGTTAGGACCGAGAAGCCTCAAACAGGACAACTACAACTCTATCTATTGTTAGGAAAATATTCGCTCCACTTTGTTAGGTCTCCTTTTAGAGGAGTGCAAATATTGATTTCTTTTATTAGGGTAATCAGTTACTCTATTTCATTATATCAACTTGAATTTTAAGAGTCGTAGATAATGATCATATCTTGATTCTCAGACTGGAAGGTTGTGGGAGGTTATGATCAGACCAGGAAACCCACAAAACTTCCCCTCATTAGAGGGAACGAAGAGGTATAGATTGAATTTTATGCAGGATGGGGGATTTGTTTTGCCATGCCGTATAGCCTGGGGTATAACGGCGCGACCTTGGGTAACCGATCTGACACCGTAGTTTCGACGCTTTTAGCGTGGCTGGAGCGAGGGTGTTCTAGACGGGAGGTCCTGTAAGATTGGCATGTAGGCAGAGATTGCCCAGTTATTCTAGACGAAGTGTTTCCGTCTACTGAATTTTTTTTGGTACCAGTTTGATTCCCCATAGCTAGCGGAAGTTTCTTCTAATAAAGGATTCGCCCTGCCATACGTTTTGTTGGAATGAATTCGAGTATAAGACCGATTCGAGAGGCAAAATAAGTAATTATTAGGACCTTCAACGAGTTTAAACTCGTTTCATGATAGGATAAGATTTTAAAGTATTAGTTAACTATAAGGACCGCGAACGAGACGCCAGAACGAGCCAATGAGTCAGAGTTTTAGAAGTGTTGTATTGAGGACAGTAGAATTAAGAGCAGTTATACAGGGAGTAGAATTCTGAAGGAATTTGTAAAAGAACCAAAATTTCAGATTGATAAAATTCAAATTTATAAGATGTAGATTTGTAGGATTCAGGTCAATGAATAGAGGGTATATTAGTAGATGAAAGTAATATGAATTTCTTGGAAGGGGGAGGTAGCTGAACTGTACACACCCCAGAGACAAGGTAAACGGAGTCACAAACAAAATGGGAGAAGTTGATTAGTTTCTCTGTCAAACAGAGAGCTTTCTTCATACGGTTGTCACCCTAGATTTAAATGGACTGTGTAGTTTAATAGAGGTCTGGGATATATTCCATTTGACCAAGATTCTAAATGACGTACCCATCTGAGTTGAGAGTATTGTAACAGAGGAATCTAACACATAAGAGAAAACACACCCTCCAGTAGGATCGGGATAGACGAATATTACCCAGTGACCAACTCGTGATTCCAGACTGAATAAGATTGAAAAACTTAACTGAGATACTAAACCTTGAACCTTCAGCGCACAAATATATATAATGTGTTTTCATTTTCTAATTGAATATGTTATTATTTTATATCATATATATTATATTATAATCATATGCTATTCATTTCAACTATTTTATTTCCTTTGATATTCATGATATTAGTAATATTTACCGGCCATGTTGCGATTTTTTTTAACATGTTGTCATGGCTTATTCTTCCCTTAAGGCATGATCTATTTTATCCTTATTGTCTTTTATCCGCCTTACTTGTATAAGTATATATATTTTGTCATCATATATAATTTTGTAGTAGTTTTCTTTATCATCTATCATGGGATGATTTTTATCATATTTAATCACTATCTGCATGATACGTGTTTTCTTCAATATATATATTATACCCATCATATAACATGGAAGGATTCATTTTATCATTACATATTTCGTGCCTTATTTAATAATTACTTTCACAATTTGTTTTCTGTAACCTTTTTTTTTTTATTTAGCAAAAGTCATCATGTCATAGGCTAATCATTATGTATCAAGATATTTCTTTCAGCTAACTATAATTATCCTTTCCTTTGATTGTATATGTATAACTATACCACACGAATGTCTTGATTGGTACTTAAATAAAGATGCTGGCATGTTTTAGGAGTTGGACTAGTCAGTTATTTCTAAACGACTCCTTGGCGCCCAAATTTTTATATATAATATGTAATAGGGAAATGTTCTAACTGTATTGTTAGCAGAAAGAAGGTAGCAATGAATCCAGCACCACAAGAGGCAAGGATGGGGTTGAGAGGACTTACCACAAGGAGGGTCTACTCCTCAAGGCCAAAGAAGAAAGTGGAAGGGTGGTATATATACCCATGAATGGTAAGACAGATGACCTTGCTTACTTCCATACATATGATATGACTGTCCCCCATGAACTATTTTGATAACAGTGTTCTGACAGAATAATAGCACATAAAAACCCCTTTGCCAGGATGCGCAATGCCCACTAATGTTCGGAATAATAAACATCTAGAATGGCATACCATCATTTTGACTAGCCTTACCTTCCCTATAGGTTTCGGTACATCTGGCTTCACCTAGTAATGGAAAATGCATTTTGCTAGAAATGGGCCTGCTTTCATAGTAACTGATGAAAGGCAGATGAATAATGAATAGCACAAACGCATTTGTCCATTACTTGGCAGGGGGAGGATTGTTGGGGCACGTTTTTTTGTAACCATACCCCAACAGAAGGCGTATGTATGATCAAATCAAATGGATACATGGCTTCCCTCCCACATAGACTTACAGACCATTTTTTTTGCCCAGAAACTTAGACACTTGGTGACACCAGACTTCCATGCCGAAAGCTGATGCCTGGTAAAGAAGAAGACATCCAGAGACATCCGAGCTGGAAACTGTTGTTTCATATGTACATATATTCCCCTCACCAAAAATTTAGGTAAAGGTGACCAGAAAAAAAAAAAAAGGGAGAAAAATGGAGAAGGAAGATCTCTAAAGACTGAAACTTATAAAATATCCTTCCAGAGAAAGGAAAGCATCACATTACAGTCCAGGTAAAAAGGGCCTGGGTCAATTTTAGCCAAGACGGGGGGGCGATATATATACCATCCCGAGAAAAAGGGAGGATTGTATTCCAACCCATGTGGAGAGAGGGGGGGCTGGCGTCTGAAATTTTACACGATCGCTGTAGTTGTTTCCCTCTTTAGATTTTTTTGTTTTGGTAATACTATATGTTCTATTTTGAAGGGGAGAGGCCTGGGGCGTCTATGAAATTGATACTGGAGCCGTTGGCCATTTTGATTGGTGTTTCTTTCGGCGAATGAAAATGGAGAATGAGATGATATAAAAGAAGGTTCTTTGCCAAAAAGGCGAGAGAGGATTCGATCGGAGTCGCTCAGTGAGAAGGACGATTTTTAGACGGGCCTGAGACGTAGAGGAGACCAGACCTTGCCGCCGCTTTCGAGAGAAGGTAAGCCCCTTGCCATTATGGCTTAGCCCCCCTCCTTTTTTTTTTTTTTTTTTTTCGAACAGAAGCTAATCTATTTAGATTCTGAATGGGCCCTAAAGGGCTTTAAGTGACTTAAAAGGAGTGTTAGGGTTCGTATATTTTGTCCCGCTAGAATAGATGGAGATCTAGGTTCCCCCCCCCTTTTTGTGTAGTAGACAACCTAGATTTCGCATGGGCCCTAAAGGGCTATAAAGTAACTTCAGGTCACCTCTATCTAAATTTTACTATGTAAATAGCATATCTCGTCAGTATAGACATGTTCCCAAATTTTAAGATATTTAAATAAATATCTAGAGAAATTTTCTTGTCTCCTCTGTTACCTATTTCATACATAATTTGTCTTAGGGTGCTATTCCAACTGTTTAAATAAAATGTTGTATGTTTATTACCTATTTGAAGGGAATGTTACTAATAATCAAGTCTCCCATAAATTACCGGCCACATACATTGCCGCGAGTGTCTGTGTTTCAGTGTTTTATAGATTGCCCAATTTAATAACGATTTCGTGGGTTGTCAGATGAAGTTGTATAATAGTGTCGCGGTTGTTTCCATCTTTAGACCACTGTACTGACAATATTATATGCTCAATCCTTGCTTTAGCCCAACTCTTAATCAATTACAGAGTTTTTTTTTCCCTTTTTCTTTTTTATTTATTTTATTTATCCTATTTGCACAAATTGTATTACATGTGATGATGTAAAGACATATGCCGATAGTGCATCACTGACAGCTGTGCTGCTATTATACAACATTAAGGTCTTGCTGCGGGTTATATACATGGGGTTGTTGGCCTAAATTGCTATATATATATACTTAAGTAAGGAAACTTTAATAAGTCACATCGTGTATCCTCCCTTTTCAACTATCCAAACTGGGGAACCCATCATATTCTACGGTTACAGCTATTGTTTTGTGTGGAGATAATAGATTCTAGGCAGAGTCTGTGATGTTTGTTATATATGTGTCGGTATTTAACTTGAGGATGGTCGAGATCAAAACTATGGCCTGTTTGAGCTATATGTGTGAAAATTAAGGATTTAGGATCTTTATTGCGGATGTTGCGTCTGTGTTCTGAAATTCGGATGCCAGTGGTTCTGCCCGTTTCCCCAACATAAGAAGTTGGGCAATTCAGGCACTGTACGGAATATATACTGCACCGGTAGAGTTTATGGGTAGGGTGGGTTTATCAGATTTGGTGATGTGATGTCTAAGGATGGTGGCTAAGTTGGGGGGACTATTGTAGAGAACTTTTCCTCAAGTTAAATACCGACACATATATAACAAACATCACAGACTCTGCCTAGAATCTATTATCTCCACACAAAACAATAGCTGTAACCGTAGAATAGACCTCCCAGACATTTACCAGATACTCTGTAAATAGCCTTTCTTTCACCCCCCTTCCCCCCCCCCCCCCTTTCATATCTCAAAGATAGTAGTAGCACTGGGTGGGGCCCCAATGCCTTGGCCTTTTGGGTTTTAGCTTCCATATACTGTTATATTCTATGTTCTTTTAATGTAAGGATGTCGCCGTTTTAATAATTTTTACCTTAGTTTTCAGTCTCATGCAAATTTCAATTTTAAATATTTATGCTGTATTCTCTTTTACACTATTATCTCTTTAGTATGTAAATTTATTGGTGTACATATTAGTTTTTCTCCTCTAATAATATGTTAGTACGGTTTTACTATCCACGCCCGTTGAAGAACGTTATCATCGAAAGTCTCAATATTGATTTTATTGATTATTTTATTGGATCATATATTTTGTGAAAGAATTAAATCTGAAGTTCTACACATCCGATAAGAATTTTGTGGGACAAGTGATAGAAAGTGTTCAATTTAAAAATCAAAGAATATAGGAATGGGTTGTCGCCCATTTCAACTTTTAGAGAAAGTCATGTGAAGAAAGTTTGGCAAAGTAACTTCACAGCAGAGAGAAATTGAAATGATAATAAGGAAGAAAATATCAATTGAAATTTGTAACACTCACCAATTTGAGAGTGTCATCAGATATTAAAAATCAATTAGTAGAAAAATTTCCAATTTTTTACCTTTTACAAAAAAAAAAATCTGCTTCATACTGTCCTCTGTGTTTAATCAATGACCCTGCTTCAGGATTATATTATGCTTATTATATTAAATATTGTTGTCGTCAATGGAAGAATATTTATTAACGAAGATGGATATTAATGTCACCCCTCCCCTTTCCTCTTGACAAAGAAGGGGGGTGGGCTTCTTCTCCTTGGCAATACATTTGACAGAAACAGATTCATTTGGGTCAGAGGAGTTTTTGTGTTTGCCTATATATGTCGACAAAGAGAGTGTGGAATTGCGTTTCCTAATGATCAAAATGAGGTTGGCTAGATGATAAAAAAAGATAAATATTGGCTTAGCAGTTTTAACGCAACATTGAACACATTAATAAAAACATTTTACACTTTAAAAACATTTTATAATTTAAGAGGACATATTTTTCATTTTAATAACAACACTTCAGATTAGAATTTAATAACAAAATCAATTTAATAAATATATTTTCGATTTTATGTAGAGAATTTTAACAATTCTAATATATATCTTTTGTTCTCATAAAATATTTTTATTTTTATTGAAATCGGACATTTTTCTATCCGTTTTGATCAAGCAATAGAAATAGTGAAATTGTCATTTCTCTCAAATAAATTTAATCACAGTTTAAGGTGGCTTTAAATTTTCGAATCAAGTTTTATCGCCATATTTTAAAAGTATTAATGCTATTGAGACATGCTTTTAGAGGAAAAGGGTAAAAGGAGAAAGTAGATCAATATATGGGAATGATGCTAGCGAGGTTGGATTTGGATATCTGAAAGTAAATCTCTCGCGTAGATATAGAGATGATGTATCCTGTTTATGTAATCATAAAAATTTGATAATATTCACTCATGAAACATAAATTAATAATGTCTTTCCTTTTTTAGATATCCTTGTAATTCACACTCCAAATAATTTTAACAACAGTATTTTAAAAAACATTTTTCATTCTAATCTCATCCATTTTCCCATCTTTTGTCTTATCAGCCATAAAATTAACACAGATAAAAACATCAACTAAACGAATTTACAGCCATTGTTCCACCTAAGCATTTTAAACAATAGAAATAAAAATGATAATAGACCAACTCATATCATCTGGCTATCCAAATTCCTTCATACTACTACATAGATACTACATACTACATAGACATTTCTATGATCCAAACCTCACTAGCATCACTCTTATGTATCAACCTCCAGTTCCTTACCCTTTTCCACCCAAAGTGTCCCCATAGCCCGATCACTTAAAAAATATGGCATTAAAACTTGGTTTGATCAGTAATATCAACAGCGGTTTTGCTATTTGTGGATGGAGTTCCATGTCTGTTGCACTTGATCAGTCAAATCAACAACGGTTTATGTTAGTTGTGGATGGAGTTCCATGTCTGTTGCACTTGATCTGTCGAATCAACAACGGTTTATGTTAGTTGTGGATGAAGTTCCATGCTCTGTTGTACTTGATTTGTCGAATCTACAGCGGTTTATGTTAGTTGTGGATGAAGTTCCATGCTCTGTTGTACTTGATCTGTCGAATCAACAACGGTTTATGTTAGTTGTGGATGAAGTTCCATGCTCTGTTGTACTTGATCTGTCGAATCAACAGCGGTTTATGTTAGTTGGGGATGAAGTTCCATTCCTTATTGTGCTTGATCTGTCGAATCAACAGCGGTTCATGTTACTTGTGGATGAAGTTCTATACTCTGTTGTACTTGATCTGTCGAATCAACAACGGTTTATGTTAGTTGTGAAAGGAGTTCCATGCTCTGTTGTACTTGATCTGTCGAATCAACAGCGGTTCATGCTAGTTGTGGATGAAGTTCCATGCTTTGTTGTACTTGATCTGTCGAATCAACAGCAGTTTATGTTAGTTGTGGATGAAGTTCCATGCTTTGTTGTACTTGATCTGTCGAATCAACAACGGTTCATGCTAGTTGTGGAAAGATTTCCATGCTCTGTTGTACTTAATTAATCGAATCAACAGCGGTTCATGCTAGTTGTCGTCCTATAATGCCCTATATATGTACCCGATTGGAGAAAGATCTGGTGACCTTACAGGTAAAGGCAACACGCCAACATTCTGTAGAGCACGTTGAATGACAGCATTTAGATGTTGCAAGCTAGCGTTATATCAGGGAATACTGTAAAATCATTAACAGCCGCCGGTAGCCCAACCCTGTGCGCTACGCGGATTCTAGATGAAAAGAACTAATCTGTTACGATTTTAATTTTACGAATTAAATAATTATACAAAAGGTCACAGAATCCCAAACTCACTGAGTTCCAAGAAAACCGACTAATAGGGCTACGAGAAGGTGAAAATTTTTCGCGATATTTCAGAAAGACTTGGGAGAGATGATCTATTGTGTTTGCTTGCTGGCACCTGTGGTCATGGAAAGGTACTGTCTCAAGAAACGGGGTCACACGGACCACTACTGGAAGGGAAGATTACCGTATTCGTGGCGTTGCTTTGATGCATCCATCTGCAGCTACATTCAAGCTTCTGTTTGTCCCAGAGTGACACAACATACTGTAAGTAATCGATAACTTTAGGGAAAGCTCTGGACCTGACAAATGTCACTTTTACGGATTATCACACAAAAGCAATAAACTAGGGCCTACAGTAAGAGTAACTTAATACAAAAAAACGTACACTCAAGATTACAATACCAACAGCAAAAAGGAATTAAATAAAAACGAGCGATTTGTTAAATAAAATAAAAACAGTTCTTTTATTTACAGCGTTGATAAGGAGCGGACCGGGGTTATACAGGTATGCGAGGAGATCACCAGACAAGCACACAGAGAACGACGTCTCCACTCGAACACCACTCCTCGCATCCCGTTTCAACCCTCTTTTAAATACAAACGTCCAATGACGTGGGAGATCAGTTCACTTAACAAATATACAACATTCTTCTCGCATAACTGAGAAGATTAAAACTGCTATGTTTGTCAATATAATTTGACAAACCAGATGTTTATAGTGGCGTTTATGCCACTAACTACAAATCGACTTCAGTGATGTCAACCAAGACTTCATCAGAAGCCAGAATATAGAATTGTTGAGAGTCGTCTTTACTCCAACGATGGATGGATGTTGGTTAGAAGGAGGCAAGGTGGGTGCTTAGAACCAAGCTGTTTATGGCGTAGACACATTGGAGCTACACCAGGAGTTATGGTCTGGGTAACATTCACCTATAACAGCAGGATCATTCTTATTGTTTTCGCAAACTCTTTGACAGTAAATTTGTAGCCAGACTAGCGATTGAAACTGTTGTTTTGCCATTCTTGATGGCAATTGGGGGCATTCTGGGGGGCATTTAAAAGAAACATATCCCTGAAAAAATAGTACAAATGTGATATTGTACTGGGATAAGGTGCATAAATTATAAAAAAGGCATCTTCATATCGTGCAACTGAAAGTTGCTGATGGCTTGCGAAAAGCTTGCTTTGCTTGCAAGTCATCAACGACTTTCAGTTGCACGATAAGGAGATGCCTTTTTTTTATAATTTATCCCTGAAAGCCTGATATTCTCATCTTAATATTAATACACAAGGGATTATTTTATTGAACTTTAAAAAGAGTAAAAAAATAGTAGAAATGTGAGAGTATACTGGGATAAGGTGCATAAATTAAGAAAAAAGGGGCATCTTCAGTTGCATGATAAGGAGATACCCTGTGTGTCATAATTTTGACCAAGTATAAGGAATTTTTACACAGTAAAAAAGCTTTATATACCAAAAGGTGAATTATAATAATAAAAAAACGAGTTCAATCAATAATAACGAAAAACACAACTAAGATTTGTTGTGCAATAGTGTCAAATTCTTTTTCAACTTGAGTAGAAAGTTATAAGAAAACACACCGTATTTGAAAAAATATTGTGTTTTAATATCCAAATTAAAGGTTTAACGAGCGATGGGAGAGCCAGAATACTCCGATACAAAGATTGTTGTTCAACTTCCCACTTGTGTCCTAAATGTGTTTGTGTTCATAAATGTGTCTCCGCCTGGGGAAGAGAATCTATATTTGGCCGACTTCAGTAGGCCGCGCTCTGTCCTCCTCGTCTGGCGACAAATATAACTTTGAAATAGTCTAGAGACTCTCTCGTCTGCCTTTCTAACAAAGACAGAATAAATAAAATGATGAATGTAAATAGCTTCTGCATATTTTAGCGTCTTGCTCGTTTGACTTTATTTAATAAAAAAAAATATTCATATCAAAAATAAAGAAGAAATTTCCTGACCACGAGCACGTGTACCTTTTAGAAAGCTCGTGGTCAGAAAATGCCTTCTTTATTTTTAATATCAACACCTGACCCACTTATCTTTTATTTTATTTTTTATTGTTTTTCATATATATTTATATTTTTGAAAATAGAGCAATCCATATTTAATTCATTAGATAATAAAAAGGCATATATTGGATTTAATATTTACATACATAGTCTAGTTTGTTCATAAAGGGCACATCTTGGATTCAATAAATAATCTTTTATTTCCGATATTTCAATGGGCTAAACAGCCATCTTTTTCAAGGATCTCATCCCCTCTCGCGGCAAGCCGCGCATTACACTTGAGACACGGGCGTCTCACAATCTCTTCGGGCGAAAATTTTGTGAGATTGTGAGACGCCCGTGTCTCAAGTGTAATGCGCGGCTTGCCGCGAGAGGGGATGAGATCCTTGAAAAAGATGGCTGTTTAGCCCATTGAAATATCGGAAATAAAAGATTATTTATTGAATCCAAGATGTGCCCTTTATGAACAAATATAACAATATGGATTGCTCTATTTTCAGAATAGTCTAGTTTGTGAAAAAATAATAGTAAAAATAAAAATAAAAGATCAGGTGTTGATATTAAAAACAAAGAAGTCATATACTGACCACGTGCATATGTACAGTCTGCTTCACGATGACGAAGGCCAACAGCCCGAAATGCATTCGTGGATGGCTTTTCTTGATTTATCAAGAAAATGGGTTAGTCAAATATCAGGGAACAGGCCATATCAACGTTTAGTTGATTTCTGTTCCACTAGATGGCGCTATGCCATTTAAAAAACTCATGTGCTCGTGGTCAGGATAAGTCTTTTTTTTTTGCTTATCCCTAGTACACGTGGTACAGGCCATGATAATCATGGTATGTAGAAGTAGGCGACTGCTTTTACTGTAAGTGCACCACATGTCTACACATGTGAAAAGCAGTTCGACTTTGCACTTACAAATGTGACAGATCCCCGTTTGGTTATTTGCACTCGCTGGTGGGGTTGGACTTTAGCAAGAATCGGGGGCCATTGGAGCATTTTTTCTTTGTTTTTATTAATCGAGTATTTAGATGGGAATTTGCATACACATTTACATATACACAATGGGGGAGAAAACATCACATTCCATCATTTTCATATTTACATACACTACACTTTGATCTTAGCTAAAAGGCCGACATACATAAAGAGAGATATATTTATAATATGATGCACTAGCGCGCCATCTGTTATCAAAATTCGAAACTATTTTAAAAGCGTAAGATTCTTTTTGAAATTAAACAATTTCTGCTGCCCTTACTTAATTTTTCCATTGCAGTAAGGGCAGTAGAATTTGTTTAATTTCAAAAAGAATCTTACGCCTTTAAAATAGTTTCGAATAGAGATATATTTATAACCCAGGTTTCTGGAGCGCAGAACGCCAACTACTCGAGGAAACGTACATTGAGACTTTTATATATTTTTATACTAATTTATATAATACATTTCGATTTTTCTTCATTTAGAGGCATCTCTAGTACTTTTAGATCAAGTATAAGGAATTTTTACACAGTAAAAGCTTTATATACCAAGAGATGAATTATGATTAAATAAAAATAAAAAAAACGAGTTAAATCAACAATAACGAAACACACAACTAAGATTTGTCGTGCAATAAATTGATAAAGAGGGAGCAATCTCTCGAAAATTTTTGAGAAAAAAATGTTTTTTTTTTTTTTCACAGATCCAGGTACGCCCTTTATCATAAGGCAACTAAGAATAAAGCTAAATTAGTCACATATGCAGCATGCTGTGTACGCCAATAGTACGCAGTAAATTTCTAGACTTGAAGCAATGGAGGCGTTTAAACAAGAACAAAGGTTTGTAATAAATTTCCTTATTGCTGTGAGAGCTTCAGAACTGTACGGATAAGCAGAACGATGTCGTATGCCAGAACATTTCTTCGGCCGAGTAACTGCTCTAAGTGGAGAATCCAAGAAAGGAAAGTTGAAGATGTGAAGGGGGTTGAAGAGGTCGTTGTAAGATATTTATTTATACCAGGTCTATTAGTATGAAACGCGAAAATGGCCGCCAGAGGGCGCTGTGCAACTTTATTTGAGCCGACGGTGGCGCTGTTGAAGGCGTTTTGTTTTTTGACTCACGTGGCATCAGCACGCGTGCAGTTTTAGAAAAATTCAAATCGTGGGTATGGATGGCGCGTTATTGCTTTGTGTTAATTTATGCCTAACTGGCCTTATCTTTATTATTCTCGATGCCAATATTTAACCGTAATTCTACTGTCCTATAAGCTAATGTTCATAGTTTTCTTGAAACCCATTTCTGAGATTCCATCCTTCAGTGCTGCGTATATAAGCAGAATGATCCAACACAGTATTAGAGCTCCGAGAAGCGGTCTGGTGGATTAAATTGGCGAAACCGCGGAGAGGGTTCACCACTGATGAGCCAAGCCCTCCCAATATATTTTTTCATCGTAGTAAGGACAGTAGAAGTTTGTATTGTATATAAAAGAAACATTCGTGCTTTTAAATCTTTTCATTTTATATGTATAGATGGCGCGTTATTGCTATGTGTTAATATAAGAAATGTGAAAGGATTTGAAAGCACGAATGTTTCTTTTATATACAATACAAAATCTACTGTCCTTACTGCGATGAAAAAATATATTGGGAGGGTTTGACTCATCAGTGGTGAACCCTCCCCGCGGTTTCGCCAATTTAATCTACCAGACCGCTTCTCAGAGCTCTAATACTGTATTGGACGATTCTGCTTATATATTGTTACATCATGATTAATGGCGTATTTCTTATATTATTTTTAATATATTTGAAATTTAAATTATATATTTATTTATTTTTATATAAAATATTCTATGATATTTATTTAAAACACAGATTATTTAGATTGTCATCATTTGTATTTAGGTACACGTGTGACTTCACTGCTCTCTTTGATGTGAGGAAATAAATAAAGGATTCTGGTGGCTACTTAAAGAAGACTTATCTCGTTATTCCCTTTTATAAATTTGTAGGATGGTTGAAACACGCTCTGGTAAGATGCAAGACCCAGCACAGGAGAGAATCCAGGCTGAAGAGTCTGCCAAGCCGCAACCTGGTGCAACAATTGGTAGAGATGCTAGTTCCGACCCAGTTGTCCTGAATCCCAACATCGACATCCCCAAGTATGATGGAACGGAAGACCCTCGCCCATGGATTGAATCTCTTGAAGAAATTGGCTTCTTGTACCATTGGGCAGACTACATTATCTCTCGTTATGCCGCCATGAACATGACGGGAAGCGCTAAAACCTGGTTGAATTTACACAAAGCTAGTTTCACGAGCTGGGAAAATATTAAAATCCGCCTCATTCAGGATTTTTCTTTGGACGCGAGTAAAGAAGAACTTAGAATGAAGCTCAACAGAATGCAACACTGGAATGAACCAGCAATCAGGTTCGCGGAAGACATTCTAGTGTTGTGCAACAAGGTTGACCCCGCAATGGAAGAAGAAACAAAAATTGAACATGTTATTGGAGGACTGAAAAAAGAGTACTCATTCGCGCTCTACCTGAACCCTCCTAAAACGACCGATGACCTTCTTGTCGTGTGCAAGAAAATGGATTCTTTTGAAAAGAAGTATCGGGAACGTGTGGAGAAATCCAGAAACCTATATAACGGTCCACGCTATTCTAGACCCCAACAACAATTGAGGTACGTGCCGCCGACTGCCGCACGAAACTACCAGACCACTTCCAGGCCCCAAGCCCCTGTTTCCAATAATTACAAGAACGACTCCCCTCCTACCCCCAGACAGTATCGAAACAACTTTCCCCAGCCCGCTACCCCTAGACGTCCTTATAATCCTAACTTTGTGCCGAAACCAAACCTTCAGAGAAACACTTACAATAAAAGCCAAGAAGTGAGCAAAAATAGGACGGAAGATGGAAGACCAATCTGCTTTAAATGTAACAAGCCAGGGCACGTGGCCCGTTATTGTAGGGTCAAGTTTATAAGAATCCTAGAAGAGGATCCAGCAGATACCCAAGAGAAGGTCGAAGAAAAATGCCAAATGAATTATATATCAGAGAAATCAGGACCTCGGCTTTATGCTGATGTATGTCATAGCACACAGACAAATATTCCTACCCGGAATAGATATTCCGTGTTGGAAGATTTAAACTAAGCGTCGCGCCTGAATCTGTCAATCAAAGCAAGTCGACCATAAACGGAATCAAGAAGTTGGACCCTAAGTACAAATTAAAAATTAATGTGGACAAGATAGGGACTTTTGAAGCTTTGGTTGATACAGGTGCTGACCTCTCAGTGGTCGACCTCAGAACGGCCCTCGATACAGGCCATGGTATAAGTAAACTCGCAAAAATTTGTGCAGGACCCGATGGAAAAAAATTGGACATGGTAGGAAGTATATTTTTAAATATAAAAATTGATGACGAAACATTATCACACAACTTTGTGATATTGAAAACGCATTTACGGACATTAATTCTTGGGAGAGATTTCCTTAAGAAAATGAACGCAAAAATAGATTGTAAGCAAGAAACTATAAAATATGATTTGACGAATAATCATGACGAAATCAATTTTGAAATGTTGAAAATAAAGAGTGCCAAGGATTCCATTGTACCGGAATGTTCCATGAAATTGATCAAGGCATTGGTAGAAACAGAGGATGGAGAATATATTATCGAGGAGAGCAGCAAAATGTTTCAAACAAATGGACTTCGTCTAGCAAGAAGCTTGATCAATGTTATAAATAGGGAAACACACATCTGGATAACTAATCCGTATCCTCGACCGTTAAAAATAATGAAAAACCAAACATTGGCTTTTGGAAGTAGTCATGCTGAAAAAATACTTCGAAACAAATCATCTAACCCTGAACGAATCAAAATCCAAGATAATGGTTTTCCGAAATGGTGGCCGCCCTGCAAAATCGGACAAATGGTTCTGGGGAGACCAACTGTTGACAGTGACATCGAAATATCTCTATCTTGGCTATCCCCTCACAACAACAATCTCGTTTAGTCAAGTGGCTTCATACTTTAAAGGCAAAGCGCTTGCAGCTACCGGCGAAGTATGGAAAATTATGGAGAAATCCAGGTTGAATTCATTTGGTTCATCAATGAAACTATTAGACTCGATTATCCTGTCAACTCTGCTGTATTCTGCTCCAATTTGGGCAAACGAAAAGTACAAAATCTTGGACCAAATTCAGAATAACTATCTCCGACGACTATTGAACTTGCCGAGTAACACACCAGGCTACATACTACGCATGGAAACCGGACGCTTCTCACTAGGAGTCACAGCAACCAAACTAATTCTAAAGTTCTGGTTAAGAATATTAAAAATGGAAAAATCCAGATTGCCCGCAATCTGTCTAGCCCAATTATGGGAAACGTCCACTCTGACGAATACCTTTATAGGTTTTACAGAAAATTTAATGAATATCCTAAACTCAACTGGATTCATGTGGTTAAAGAATTGTTCAGACCCCAATATTCTACAGAAAGCAATACCTCAAATTATCAGAATCACTATAGAACAGTCTATCCAAACCGATCAATCAAGAATAACCAATTCGAAGCTACACACACACTACAAATATTTACATAAAACATTCGCAGCAGAGAACTATCTACTAAGTGAACTCCCACTGCCGACTAAACGCCTCATTGCGCAATTGAGAATTCTATTTGTTTTATATCGAGAAGACCATATAAAATATCTAAGGACAGAAGACTTGTATTGCCAACTATGCAAAAATAGAACCGAAAATGAATTAGAACATTATATATTTGAATGCATGCCTCTTGACACGGAAAGAAAAATACTCTTCTCTAAGATAGGCCATACACACTTCACATTATATTCTTTATTATCCAACTTTATAGACAATAGTTCAGTAGCTCTAAATCTATATAACTTCCATAAAAATGCTGTAAAAAAGAAAGACTTAACCGAACATTCAAACATACCAAAAATTTCTGTTTGATGAGAAAGACAGAACCAACATCCAATTATTTGTTTAGGCAGATACGATAAGTTAACCCCCACACTGATAAAACGGTGTTTACCTTACAACCCTGAACACGCGGATTTTCCTGGGAAATCTCTTAAAGATTTCTTAAAAATACATGGCCCACCTGTGCTGTGTGAGAGCTTAAATTGTCTTGTTCCATATGTAAATACCTGTTTTCTTTCCTCTTTTCGCTCTCCACTTCTCCCATCCATATTTCCAATTTTTTTTTTCTTTTTTGATTTTTTTTTTATTCTTCTTATTTTTTTATTCTTTCTTATAATCTGTATATATTTACCAAATGTATATAATCTTTCTCCATTTTTTATTTCCCACTTTCATAGGTTTCTCCGTTTTGTAACCCCAAGGAGAATCCTCTGTAAGACCTGTGTGTCTTAATAAAGGCTTTTGTGTGTGTGTGTGTGTGCTTTTGGAAGTAGTCCAGCGAAAATAAATGTGAGTCGAGAAAGAGAGGTAGAAAAGAACGAAGAACCTAGATTCCAAATAAACGAAAATCTTTCACCAAAGGAACAGAAGGAGTTAAAACAAGTTTTAGAAAGGTATGGAGATCTTTTTTCATCGAGATTAGGGAGAACCAATTTGGCAAAACATCGGATAGACACAGAAGACGCGAAGCCAATTAAACACAAGCCTTACCGGGTAAGTGCTAAAGAACGAGATATTATAAAAGAGCAAATTGACGAGATGCTTACAGAAGGCATAATTAGGCCATCTTCTAGCCCCTGGTCTTTTCCAGTAATATTGGTCAAGAAGCGAGATGGTAAATACAGATTTTGTGTGGACTACAGAAAACTGAATAATGTGACAGTAAAAGATGTCTATCCGATCCCTAGAATAGACGAAGTTATGGATACTCTCCAAGGATCTACACACTTCTCAGCAATAGACCTCAGATCTGGATATTGGCAAGTTGAAGTCGAAGAAAGAGACAAAGAGGAAAACAGCTTTCACTACAGCGCATGGATTATATGAATTCAACGTGATGCCTTTTGGACTTTGTAACGCGCCTGCTACCTTTGAGAGAAATATGGAGAATATGCTTGGAAATCTGAGATGGCAAATTTGTTTGTGTTATCTGGATGATGTTATCATATATAGCCCGGATTTTCCAACGCACCTCAAAAGACTTGAAGCTGTTTTTAGATGTTTTCGTGAATCTAATTTAAGGTTAAACGACAAAAAATGCCGATTTGCTTTTGAAGAATTGGAGATTCTCGGCTATATAACGAGCAAACATGGTATAAAACCCGCGGAACATAACATCAAAGCTGTCAGAAATTTTCCTCGGCCCAAAAAGGTCAAAGAAGTACAATCCTTTTTGGGAATGTGTTCATATTATAGAAAATTTATCAAAGACTTTTCAAAAGTTGCTGACCCTTTGACCAACCTTATAAAAAAAAGTGTATCATTTACCTGGACAGAAAGACAAGAGGAAGCGTTTCAAACCCTAAAACAGCACTATTAAGTCCACCAATTTTAGGTCACTTCAATCCAAATGCACCTACTTATGTTCATACTGATGCGTCCAACATCGGCATAGGTGCAAGACTTGTCCAAGACATCGGTGGTGAAGAGAAGGTGATCTCATATTTGAGTCGTACCCTAAGTAAAGCGGAGCAAAATTATTCAACCACTGAAAAAGAATGTCTGGCCGTTGTCTGGTCAATGTCAAAATTACGACCCTACCTTTATGGAAGACACTTTAAAATAGTAACAGACCATCACGCCTTATGCTGGCTCAAAAACTTGAAGGATCCAACAGGTCGATTGGCAAGATGGGCATTGAAAATTCAAGAATATGACTTCGATATAATACATAAATCGGGAAAGAAGCATCTGGACGCCGATGGCTTATCTAGGGGGCCCTTACCAGAAACTGATTGGGATGAGGATTTTGAAAGGCTATTTTTAAATCAAATAACAGACGAAGAGGATAAATTTATCGAAAGTGTTAAGAAAAACCTCAATGGAAGCAGGCGATCAATTGCGCAAAACTTTAAAGAAGAAGATGGATGCCTCTTTAAGAAAAACCCGAACCCTGAAGGCAGGGCGTGGTTGCTTGTGGTTCCAGAGAATAAAAAGAGAGAAATTATGAAAGAATATCACAATCATATGTCGAATGGCCATCTGGGCGTCGCCAGAACCATGTACCGAATAAAGAGTAAATACTTTTGGCCATCCATGCTAAAGGATGTCTCAGAATTCGTTAAGACGTGTCACCTTTGCCAAAGTAGGAAAGGCTCAAACCAATTACCTTCTGGACTACTACAGCCCCTCCCCCCAGCCAACTTTCCTTTCGAAAGAATTGGAATTGACTTTGTTGGTCCACTACCATCTACGAAAAACAGGAAAAAATGGATAATCGTGCTGACGGACTACTACACTAGATATGCAGAAACAAGAGCAGTCTCGGAAGCAACAGTGAAAGAAGTTTCTAAATTTCTAGTAGAGGATATTTTTCTTCGGCACGGAGCCCCACAATATCTTATTAGTGACAAAGGCTCTCAATTTACCAGTAATTTAATGAAAGAGGTGATGAAAACGTGCAAGATTAAACATTGCTTCACAACGAGCTATCATCCCCAGACTAATGGATTGACAGAGCGGTTAAATAGAACATTGATCAATATGCTCAGTATGTATGTGAACACTGATCAGAAAAATTGGGACGAAATACTCCCATTCATCACTCACGCTTACAATACTACAATTCAGGAAACCACAGGATATTCTCCCTTTTTCCTGATGTTTGGAAGAGAACCCACGTCTCTTTTGGACGACAGGAATATCTCGGTGGACATTGACAAAGATGATTATGATGAATACATAAAACATCACTTAGACAAAATAAACAGAACAAGAAAATTAGTTATTAACAACACAATAAAGACTCAAGAAAGAATGAAAAAGAACTATGACAAGAAACACATGGAAAGAAGCTACGAACCAGGAGAATTAGTAGCAGTTTGGACACCAATTAGGAAAATAGGAAAGTGTGAGAAACTACTGAGAAAATATTTTGGCCCATATAGAATATTAAAGAAGCTGTCTAACGTAAATTACTTAATTGAGCCAAAAGATAATCCTGGCCAAGACCCATTGATTGTCCATGTCTCAAGACTCAAACCCTATTTTGAGAGAATTGATGAGGTAACTCACGAGGACGTGACGACCTCTGGAGAGGGGGAAGTGTTACATCATGATTAATGGCGTATTTCTTATATTATTTTTAATATATTTGAAATTTAAATTATATATTTATTTATTTTTATATAAAATATTCTATGATATTTATTTAAAACACAGATTATTTAGATTGTCATCATTTGTATTTAGGTACACGTGTGACTTCACTGCTCTCTTTGATGTGAGGAAATAAATAAAGGATTCTGGTGGCTACTTAAAGAAGACTTATCTCGTTATTCCCTTTTATAAATTTGTAGGGTGTTTGAAACACGCTCTGGTAAGATGCAAGACCCAGCACAGGAGAGAATCCAGGCTGAAGAGTCTGCCAAGCCGCAACCTGGTGCAACAATATGCAGCACTGAAGGATGGAATCTCAGAAATGGTTTTCAAGAAAACTATAGACATAAGCTTATAGGACAGTATAATTACATTCAAATAAGAATTGTGTTGATGTTTTTGTGAACGAAAAAAGGAATCTATCAGAATCAACAACAAGTCTCCAAGTGTCTTCTTTAATTACGTACACATCGAGCTTTCAGGTATAACGACCCTTGTACAATACTATTTCATTTCATATCCAATATTCCTGTATAAAGGTTGTTATACCAGAAAACTCGATGTGTTGGTAATAAAAGAAGACACTTGAAGACTTTTATTGATTGTGATCAAAAGATTCTAATCATTTAAAAGGAATCTATGTTAGGTACAAGATAACTATTTCAGAAAAGAAAAATATAGCAATAGAACTCTATAATTTCTACAGATCAATAGATTCATACACAAAAGAGGTAGTGAGGAAAGTTTTAGAACAGATATGTAAATAAATCCCTTTTAAAACAAAGACTCACTCAGGGTAAAGGGGAGAAAAAATTACTGTATTATTTTGTTGTTGTATGGCGAATCCATACAGGGCAATGGGCCCTAATAAAAACCTTTTGTTGTTGTTGTTAGGTACAATATAGTGTAATAAATATTGTCGCGCGTTTTCACATGGATCTCCTTTCCCTCTGGCAGTATCTCTCGACTTACCACTGGTGAGGGGACACGAGAGACTTACCAGGAGAGTTGCTACTGTGCTGTTGGAGAGAATCACAACAGCAACAGGCAACAAGTCTGCGAACACTCCTTCTTTATTGTAATCTTTAATCCACATTACATAAGAACTTGAATATCCATTAACAGGTATTTACAGTAATTTACCTCATAGAACCAATATAAAAAGGTATTTACAATTATTAGCCATTAGCCCTGCACAGTAGTCCAACCCCTCCTCTACGTGGCGGACGGGAGAAGCAGCACAAGTAAGGGACTGCACTGTAGGGCGAAGTACGGTGTCGTGAGCCCCGAGCCGCTACAGTAACCGTGAACAGGGAACTCTGAAATGTGGCTGACTAACAGGGCAATGGCACCTCCTCTTTCCATGGAGCAAATATTTTGGATAAGACACCACCTCACAATTATTAGCCCCAGGAAACAGGAACACAGCAGTAAGCGACTCCCACACTAGTCCCAGACTAGAAATAGGCCAAAGCGCTATCTATTGTCGGAGGTTTTAGCTGTTTTCAGACTGATACTCGCGTCAATATTATAAGATGGATGACAAGGCCAAGATACCAGAGTAAAGTTGGGGAAAGAGGGGTGGACTCCAGCTGCCATGTGGCAGGCGCTAAAACAGCATTCCTGTGTGGGGGAAGACAGAGTCTGGTGACATCTGCGGCAAGGAGAAGACGTGGCGACTTGCCTCCGGGGCGTGTGGATGATCCTACAAGGCTGCATGTGTATAGTGTGGAGCGGAACGTTTCACAAGAGGACATCCACGGCGCCAAGGATTCTTATGACGGGGAGGTCTAAGGCAAGTCTCACTGTTGTATTCCTTCTGTTAAGTGAGATACAATAAAGCGCTAACTTTAGCTGCAATCCCTTCGAACTCACATGTGTATCTTTGTGGCATCCTGAGTAGACAAAGAACACGAACAACGTCTGAGTACGACGTAACAATATAAATTATGGAAAACGCCGTGGAAGTTGGCGGGCTGTGACCTACTTCTAATTAGTGGAAGGAAGAGAACGTTCCCCATTTGTTTATTTATAACTTTTGGGGTGAAGATTGTTCCTGGGGTGTTTGAGATATTTCTCCTGCGATTTCTGATATAAAGATTTGAAAGAAATATAGCTACTCTCCACAGAGTGAAAGTGAGTCACTGAATCGTCATGAATTAAATAAACAATTGATTAATGTAGATATATTTTTTTCCAAATAAACTTCCACAACCAACAAATTATCTTCAAAAATAAAGAGAAGAGCTTCACCTATTAAGAACTTGTTAATAATATTGGAGAGGTTAGATTGACCAAATCTAGCTGAGCTCGCCTGGCGGCGCCACCGTCGGTGAGAAGTGGTGCGCCTCCGTAGTTGGTGACAAGAATCAGTGTGGTGCGCATGCGCGACGGAAAATAGAAGCAGGAAAGAACTTTTACCAAGCAAGGAAGCGACGCCATTTAAAACGCGCGTCGAACTTTTTCATATTTAATCCTGATGTTTTAATTAAAGTACCTAAATTTAATCCAATATCAATTTTAAATTATCCAAGTTAAGTACACTATTTCAAACATAAACAAATATAATCCATTAGGTAAATTCCCTATATATATAAAAGTCAGTGATGTACAGTATGTATGTATGTATGTATGTTTGTCGGCTATACACGTTCACAATACGTAACTAATCTGACTGAAATTTTAACAGTATATAGAGTAGAATCTGAGAAAACTTATAGTGAAAATTTCAAGTTTCTATCCCAAATATTCGTCGAGTTATTTGCAAATTTGCCCTTTCGCTCGCTAGCAGCGCCTCTAGCGGTGAAGATGGGAGGTAATATCAGCTGACCTAATGTACATGTAAAGTTTGGAGCGGGACATTTCACAAGAGTGGCATCCACGGTGCCAATTTATAATTGTAACGAATAGTATTTGAATAAAAACATTTAATCGGGTGAAACCCTGGCGTTGCCTGGGTCATTCGGCTAGTTATAAATAAAAGGCAATTCGCTGAGGGATAAGTTTCTTCTCTCTTAAAAAAAGACATCTTCCCTCAGCGAATTGTCTCTTATTTATAATTTCACCTATGTTAATTTATATAAAATTTGATTTGTTAAATAGAATTAACGTATGACATATATATATTTTAATTAAAAAGGCATATATTGGATCAAAATATCATTTATTTTACCAATATTTCAGTTGGCTAAATGCCAACCTTTATCAAGGTGTTATAACATATTTAATGTGTGTCAACAACAAATTCAGCGCCACATAACGTCAACAGAATTAAGTTTTAAAAATATTTTGTTATATTTAATGGGGAGAATTTTTTAATATATATTTTTATATTATGGACAAAATAAATTATGTAAAATATGGGTGTGAATATTTTGAAAATGAACAATAATGCCTATTTTATATTTATATGTCATGATATATAGAAATAATTAAATAAAGATAGAGCCTGTATGTAAGAGTAATGAGGAAAGGAAAGAGAAAATTACCTATTCAGAACAACCCTGTGGGTGCCCATATGTCCAGCCTTCTAAAAACAAACATTTCCGTGAACTTTCCGTCTTATCACCCTTCCTCGAGGACTAATTTATCATTTTCAAAGGAGTTTAAAAACACCTGGATTTGATAATAGAGACAGTTCCTGGCCTATGCAAGACTCCTGCCTCACTGCTCCCTGGCGCTGTTCCCCTGCTTGCCTAACCTTTACACCATTCCTGCGAGACATCTACTGCCGCAAGATCCCAAGATCTCTTGCCACCTGACATCGCGTCTGCAGCCATGAAGAGGGGCTAGAAGTCCATTGCCCTAAATGGACAATTAGCCCGGAATCGAAAGTCGTCGTCGTCGTAATAGAGACAGTTCGCACCGCAAGGTAGTCTCAACACCAGTTGACCTACAGGGCTGGATCTTCGGGCATGGCCTAGACGATGACGTCCTGGCCATCCTGGTGTCTGCCAAGACACACATCTATAGATACTTCCTCGTGTGGAACTGAGGAGTGAAGACCTTGTCTGGAGGAGAACTCTCTCAAGGTGGGGAAGTCTTCCTTGCTGAAGAAATTTGTACACAACTATATATATATTCCCCTATACTTTATATGCCCTTTTACTATATTTTACAACTTTGTAAAATTTGATTTAAAAAAATCAATAAAACTGTTTAAATTGTCAAATTGTCGACACCAGTTGTTCCCAAGGTGGTCCTTTGACTTTCTCTTTCCTCTCTTATCTACTCCTCACGGGTTTTTGCTCCGTAATCCTGTTTCCTATGTGCTTTCTTACCACCCACGACACAACTATCACGACTGCTTCACACAAATCACCATACACACATATATGGGAAATTTGCCGGATCCAGAGAAGCATAGGGCGCCTCTCCCGTCAAAATAAACGTCAAAACCTGACGCCTTCTCAGTTTGCCAAAGCTGGTGTTGTGGCTTTGTCACCGACCCGAGGCCGCTAGTTGCGGCGACGGTCAATAGATGGCGTCAGGTTTTGACGTTTATTTTGACGGGAGAGGCGCCCTATGCTTCTATTCACATATATATATTATGATGCATTAGCGCGCCATCTGTTATCAAAATTCGAAACTATTATAGAGTTGTATGATTCTCTTTAAAATTAAACAATTTTTACTGCCCTTACTGAAATGGAAAAATTAATGGGAGGGCCTGGCTCATTAGTGGTGAGAGAGAACCCTCCCAGCGGTTTCTGCCATTTTAATCTACCTTTTATTTATTAAATTATATTAAACTGGCGAAACCGCTGGGAGGGTTCACCACTGATGAGCCAGGCCCTCCCATTAATTTTTCCATTGCAGTGAGGGCAGTAAAATGGTTTATTTTTAAAAATAATCATACGAGTCTATAATAACACATATATATGTTATGATAAAATATTTTGGAGATGAGAGGAATTGCTGGTTCTTTTGGAATACATGAGTATTATGTTATTGGAAATGTTATTACAGTCGTGATAAAAATAATGAAAAAAATTGTAATCATAATTTACTTTAATTGATATAATAACATAATTGAGGGGATGAACTAATACCTTAATTAAGACGTGGAAAATGAAGAAAACAAAAGACATATTTACATATGTACAAACAGATTTGAGCCGGCCAACGGGAAACAACAACAATGGGTTTTTGTACTCGTAGTATGAAGCCGCGATATCTGGCGGTCGACTTTACAGAGTAGTTTTGCTCGAAAAATTATATAATTTTAAAATAATATAACTTTTTTATATAACATATATAATATTTTTATTTTATCAATATTTCAGATGGCTGAACGCCAACCTTTTTCACGGTATTATTGTGTGTAAACAACGTTGTTGACACACATTAATACCTTGAAAAAAGTTGGCTTTCAGCCAACTGAAATATAGGTAAAATAAATGATATTTTGATCCAATATATTATTCTAAACAAAGGATTTCTGAATATTCCATTTAGAAGAGATAATATGTAGAACTGATGAGTCTCCTGAAATAACAGTGACCCCAATGCTCATATTTTCCTATTTAATAATGGTTTAGCTAAATGATTAAATGTACCCTATATTCAGAGCAATACATCTATTTATACCTTTTACAGTGTATCGAATTTATCATGATTTATTTATGGATTGCTCTATTTTCAAAAAATATATATAATATTTTGAAAATTCGCGTACAAGTAAAAATCTAATCGGATCGGTGATAGAGTCAGCCGTTAGGAATCACAGAAGCGGTGTGATTACCCCGGTCCTAATGAAGGTAAAACAAAGAAGATTCGGGTTGCCAAACAAAGTTGTGCGGAGGGGAAGATGATACTGAGCTGCGCTATTAGCTGATTGCCCATCGGCTAATGTATGGGGCGGAGTCTAAAATTATCCTTCGACAATATGTTGTCGCCCCGTTGTCGACATAGAGAGGTGACATAGGTAGTCCAGGTGTGGACAAACTGCGGCTCCCGACCTACATGCGACTCTTTGGATGTGAAGCTGCGGCTTTTTTATATAGTTCCATACACAAATATTATTTATGCGAGTACTATTTATTGTTGGCAAGAAAAAACATTTTTGACTCTTTAAAAACTTTGAAAATGTGTAAATTTTGTAATTTTTGACTCTTCCGACTCAAAAGTTTGCCGATTCCTGCCTTAGACAGAGCTATAAGGTGTTAGATATAAACTCCACACCATTTGTCCAATATACCGGTTGTCGACATGGGGTGACATAAAGGCTTAGATCTGAGCTATATAGTGTTAGACATAAACTCCACCCCATGTGTCCAATATATCGGTTGTCGACATGGGGTGACATAAAGGCTTAGTTCTGAGCTATGTAGTGTCAGACATAAACTCCACCCCATGTGTCCAATATACTGGTTGTCGACATGGCGTGACATAAAGGCTTACATCTGAGCTGTATCATACATATAAACTCCACCCCATGTGTCCAATATACCATTTGTCGACATGGGGTGACATAAAAGCTTAGATATCAGCTATATAGTTTCAGACATATAAACCCCACTGACGTGGAGTGTCCAGTAGGACAATATGAATAATTGAAGAAGATAAATCTTACTTCGTCACCTAATAACACACACACACACGCACACTCGTCGCGCGAGCTCCGTGTTTTCGCCTCTGGCGAGCGATGAAATGCACCTAAGCATGCCGAGTTCGGCATCGCCAGGGACCTCGGGATCTGCTGGAAAAGAGCCTGGAAGGCCCAGCATCCCATCTCCAACTGGTGGACAGAAATTACAAAAAGATGAGATTCAGAAGACAATCTCAAGAGAAAATTCTGAAAATCGTGAAAATGCAAATCCGCCGGCAGGCGTTAAAGATGTAAATCTGGCCGCCGCGCGTGACGTCACGCTCAGCCTGCCGGCCAGTACGTCATTCAATGGCGCTGCCCGTGTCCTGGGAAACTGGGCGGACTGCATTGAAGATTTGGGCCCTGAAGCGGACGACGCTTTTACCGTCGTCAAGGGTAAGAAGAGGCGCCGCGAATCGACGAATTCGCCTACAGCGGCTGCACCATCCTCCAACATCGGAGGTGCAAGGACAAGTCGCCGACCGCAATCTTCGGCAGGATCCGTGCCGCGGGCACAAGAAATAAGAACGACCAGGGCCCACATCTCAGAGGCCCGGGCGCGGCAGGCATCCTCCTCTGAGGACCACTGTGTGTACCTGGAGCACGGCCCCGAGTTACAGCCCTTCCATTACCTGAGAGCGCTCGACAGGATGCTTGGAGGAACCGCCGGAGTCATCCAAGTCTCCAAGGTGAACGGCCACCAACTCCTGGGACTGGCGAACAGAGGCCTGGCCGAGCGCCTCATAAACGAGGGCCTCGAGGTTGAGGGCACACTCCTCAGGGCCTTTCCTTTCCGCAAAAGAGCGGAAAGGATAACAGTGGGCAACCTCCCCTTCTTCGTGGAGGACTCCGCCATCATCAGTGGCCTAAAACCTTATGGGGCGCGTAACATCAATTGCGCCCAAACTGATGAAGGCCGGCCCATACACCTACAACGACGGCCGCCGTGAGGCGTTCATTGTCCTCCACGATGGAGTGACTACCGAGAGGCTCCCCACCCGCCTCGATATTCCGATCAAAGGCGAGGCCTGGCCCGCCTACCTATCATCGGGCATCAAGTGCTCCAGATGCCACGGACAAGGGCACCGGAGGGCCAACTGCCCCCTGCTTGCAGGGCGGGCCAACACCACCAGATCGGCCCCACCAGCTTCCCCTGCCGGCCTACAACCAACAACCACCCCTGCACCGCCTCAGCGGCCTACGCCCCAGCATTCAGCACCGGCGCCTCCCTTGGAGATCTCCGGTGCCTCGCCCGCGGCCCGAGCTGCAATCCACCCAGCAGGCGCACCCCGACCATCACCAACAGCGCCCTCGGCCTCACCTACGGAGGAGACGCCTCCTGCCCCTCCACCTGTGACCCCTGATCCGTCATCGCAGGCTCCTAGAGATCCCGCATCCCAGGAGATCCTCGGGCCTGCAAACATCACTCAAGACATCGAGATGACTGCCGTGGAGGAGTCCATCCCTCCCTCCGCGTCATCAAATAAGAAGTGCACGAGAATTGACCTCGCAGCCTTCATAAAGAGAAGTCCCAGCGTGTCCTTCGCTGGAACTGACGCCCTTGGCCTTGGGCGGGAGGAGGTTCTGGACCTCCTCTCCTCAAGGACCAAGGCACATAAGCGCGGTCGCCATCTGACCCCTCCGCAGAGCAATGCTCTTGCCGGCCTAGTAAACCAAATCCTCGACCTAAGGCCCGGAGGAGATAGTAATAGTACTATTTATAAGGTCCTGCGACAGGTCTTGTCGGAGCTGAGGACCGGTACAGCCGCAGTGCCTCCAGCACCCACACTGCCTGCGCCTCGGCCTGCTGAGCCAGCACCACCCGCTCCCCAAAAGAGGGAGTCGACGCCGGCCATGGCCACACCTCCGCCTCCCCCATCTGCCCAAATGGAGGTTGATCCAATCGATAAACGTTGCAAGGAATTGCAACTTTTGACCTTTGAATTGATGAAGGAATTCAATCCGAAGCCCTTACCCCAATTTTACTCTTTCGAGCTTGACCTCGTGGAAGCGGTGTTATACCCTGAGGATAGGGAGGACTTCCTCGGGAGATTTTCGCCGGGGGACAAGAAAGTTCTCGCCCAAATCCTGGATAAGCTTTCCACTCGGGACTTGGACTCCCTTACTCTCAGGGGGACTATCTGAGCTTAGGGCCGCCTTGCCGCCCTGACCTCCTGTTGAAATCATTTGGGCTCGGAGAAGCGGTGGAGGACCCGCTCTTCGCCTGGTCCAGGACCCTCCAGCGCCGAGGTCTCCTACCTTCGTCCCCTTTATAAATTTGACCATATATGTATATTTTTAATTCTATATGTATTTATTTTCCTCTTCTCTCTCTCTCTCTCTCATGTGAGATGTAAAATTGTCTAGATGACAATAAATAATTTTTAATTGTCAATTGTCACACACACACACACTCGGCCGTGCGGCCACGCGTCGCGCGAGCTCCGTGTTTTTTCGCCTCTGGCGAGCGGAATAACGTCGCGGATGGCGACAAGTTTGGTACGGGCTGAGAGCCCTTCAAAAGCCGAAGAGAAGCCTGCAAGGCACGGCATGCAAGCGCATCCATGTGCTGAACTAACAGCGAAACAAGATCTTCAGAAGAATTTTTCAATTTCTTCTAGCGAAGATCAAAGGTATGCAAATCCGCCGACAGGCGTTGGAAATGCAAATCTGGCCGCCGCGCGCGGTGACGTCACGACCGGCTCGGCAGCAGCCACGTCATCCAATGGCGCTGCCCGTGTCCTGGGAAACTGGGCGGACTACACTGAGGACCAACGCCCTGGAGAGGACGACGACTTCACCGTCGTCAGGAATAAGAGAAGGCGCCGCGACTCGCCGGGTTCACCCACAGCGGCGAAACATCACTCTAACCCCAGGGGCGCAGGAGCCAATTCCCGGCCACGATCGTCCACGGGATGGGTGCCGCGGGCGGAAGAGATCAAGACCACTCGAGCGCATATTGCGGAGGCCAGGGCGCGGCAGGCGTCCTCCGCCGAAGACAACTGCGTCTACGTGGAGTACAGCCCCGAACTTGAGCCCTACCACTACATAAGGGCCGTCGACAGGATGATCGGTGGCACCAACAATGTCTTCCAGGTCTCCAAAATCAACGGGCACTACCTGATGGGACTGAACAACAGAGGCCTGGCCGAGCGCCTCATCAGCGAGGGCCTCGAGGTTGAAGGCACTCTATTCAGGGCCTTCCCATTCCGCAAGAGAGCGATGAAAATCACCGTGGGCAACCTCCCCTTCTTCGTGGAGGATTTTACCATCATCAGCGCCCTAACACCCTACGGGCGCGTAACTTCAATCGCGCCCAAACTAATGAAAGCCGGCCCTTACATCTATAACGACGGCCGCCGAGACGCTTTCATCGTCCTCCACGAAGGAGTAACCACCGAGAGGCTCCCTACCCGCCTCGAGATAAAGATCAAAGGCGAGGTTTGGCCCGCATACCTGTCCTATGGCATCAGGTGTTCCAGATGCCACGGGCAGGGGCACCGCAGGGCCAACTGCCCCCTGCTTGCAGGGCGATCCAACGCCCCTAGACCGGCCACCCCAACCTCTCCAACTGGCGTCCCCCCAGTGACTACGCCCAGGCCGCCTCAGCCGCCTTCTGCCCAGCCTCCACCACCGGCGTCCCCCAGTCCAGCCATGGAGGTCTCCGAAGTGCCCTCCACAAGCCGAGCTGCGCTCCATCCACCTGCAGCACCCCGGCAATCACCACCAGTGGCCCCGGCCATACCTACGGAGATGGCGCCTCCTGCCGCTCCACCTGTTACCCCTGCTCCGTCCCTGCGGGCACCTGGGAGTCACGGGCCTGCAGTCCCTACACTGGACGTTGAGATGTCAATCGAGGAGACATCGACATCCTCCACCTCCTCGTCGGGAACATCAACGAGAGAAGGCCTCGTGACTTTCCTGGAGAGGAACCCGGGCGTCTCCTTCGCCCAGACGGACGCCCTTGGCCTCGGGCGGGAGGAGGTCTTGGACCTCCTCTCCTCGAAGACCAAGGCTCGAAAGCGGGGACCCCTCCTGTCACCTTCGCAGGGCGACGCTCTCGCCGGCTTAATCCGTCAGCTCTTGGGCCTGAAGCCCGGAGGAAACTCCAACATATACAAAGTCCTCGGGCAGGTTAGGGCGGCGCTCAAGACCTCGCCAGCCGCAGTGCCTCCAACACCCCCACTGCCCGCGCCTCAGCCTGCCGGGCCGATACCACCTGCTCCCGACGAGGAGGAGATGACGCCGATCATGAGGGAGGAGTGTATGGTTATTGAAATCTTCAAGAAACTGAAGCACTTAACCTGCCTAAGGCCCTTATATCAATCAGGGATCCAACCGAATGACCTCAAGGATGCCATTCTCTTCATCGATGAAAGAGAGTCCCTCATGGCGAGACTGACACCTGCGATGAGGGGAGTCCTCGCTGAGTTCCTCAGCGCGGCCATAGAACCGGCTCGGGGCAACCATCCCGATGTTAGCTCCGATTTGGCCAGTCTTAGGCGGCGATGCCTTGATTCCTGACAACTGTCAAATGTAAATATTTCTTTTTCACCCTCCTGGTTGAGTTGTTACATTGACTGACAGTCAATAAACTTATTTTAATTGTCATTGTCCAACATATACAAAGTCCTCGGGCAGGTTAGGGCGGCGCTCAAGACCTCGCCAGCCGCAGTGCCTCCAACACCCCCACTGCCCGCTTTCGCGAGCTCCGCCGTTTTCGCCTTTAGAGTGCGTGTGAAGGGCGTTTAACCTGGCAAGTGTGGTACTGGCAGAGAGCCCAGGATGTACTCGCCAGGCATCCTGCACCGAGGAGCAGTGCCTATATCTCGAGTACTGCCCGGATTACCAGTCCTACCAATATCTTAGGGCTATCGAGAGAGTGGTCGGAGGACACAAAAACATCTTCCAGTTCTCAAAGATCAACGGCCACTACTTGTTGGGACTCGCCAGCAAATCTCTGGCGGAACACCTAGTCCGGGAAGGCCTCGAGATCGAGGGAACCCTCATCAGGACCTTCCCCTTCAGGAAGAGCTCAACCAGAATAACGGTTGGAAACCTGCCCTTCTTTGTGGCGGACGCCGCCATCATTGACGCCCTCTCCCGCTATGGGCGCATAACCTCCATCGCCCCCAAGCTGCTGAAGGCTGGAGAGTTTACATACACCGACGGCCGACGGGAGGCCTTCATCCTCCTCCACGACGGCATCACCATCGACAAACTGCCCACCCGATTTGAGATCAAGATCAAGGGTGAGGCCTGGCCAGCCTTCCTGTCTCATGGAATAAAATGCTCGAAGTGTCACGGCCAAGGGCACAGAAGAGCTAACTGCCCCCAACTCCATGGGCGCTCTGCCACCGCCAGACGGGCTTCACCGCCCCCTTCCACCGACCTCCCACCATCGACCGCGCCTGGGCTGCCTAGGCAGTCTTCGGCCGCGCCTCCCAGCCCATCTAATAAGGCTTCCCGCGCCCCATCTGATTCCTGCGCTGCATCTCTACCATCTGCGGCGCCATGGCCATCCACACCAGCGCCGCCGGCCTCACCCATGCAGGCGGTGACTCCAGCTCCTCCACCAATGACCCCTTCACCTGAAGATCCCATGGGCCCTCGCTCGGCGGCGTCGCGTCCTGAGTCGACGCCTCCCGCCCGGCCGGACTTCATTGCCCCGTGTGGCCTTCTGCCTGCACAGGGGACCCTCGGACCTGCGACCCACACACCGGATGTCGACATGACCACCACTGAGGAGCCCTCTGCTCCCTCACCAGCCGCAGTTTCAACACCCCCACTGCCTGCGCCTCAGCCTGCTGGGCCGACACCATCTGCTCCCCACAAAGAGGATCCGACACCGGCTATGACACCTCCGTCCCCACCACCTACCCCGATGGAGGAAGACCTGCCGCCGAACCCGGGTGATTGCATCCATAGAATTTTAAGAGAGATCATCATTTCCAAAATCGACCCTGGACCCTTGGTCGATGATGAAGTCTCCTGGACCGACGCCATTGATGCCATCCTACATTCCCATTCTAGGGCGCCTTTCCTTGCGAGACTTTCGCCTATTTTGAAGAAAAACTACGCTGTCTTTCTCGAGGCGGCCATCGAGCGCGCTCGGGATTCCCATCCCAGGATCCTCAGCGGGTTGTCCGAGCTCAGGAGGGCCTTGGCTCCCAAGACTAGACGTCACCGCGGCAAGCGCTAACCTAATGTATATACCCCTCTCTTCTCTCTTTCTCTTTGAGATGTAACATTGTCTAGAAGACAATAAATAATTTTCAATTGTCATTGTCACACACACACACACATATCCCCATACCCATTCAATAACTTCCACACACACACCATAGCTGTTGTTACACCACCAGGTACAAGTTTGGAAGGTTCATCGACCTTGAATTCTTCCTTCTTTGTCGTCTACAAATTCTCTCCGAGCGTGTTTATATAACCAAAACAAATCAAAAAGTATCTTCAATATAGAGGTAGCCTGGCCGTTATTCATATTTCTGTAAAAAATAGAGACTTCGGCCAGTTAGAGTTTTTTTTATTTTCTCAACGTTTCAACAAAATCTTTTGTCTTCGTCAGGAGAAATAAATAAAAATAAAGCATTTGGAAAGTTCTTGAACAACTTTTAACGCCTTGTCAAATTCTTTATTAACTGGCCGAAGTGTCTATTTTTTACAGAAAAAAAAAAGAAAAAGTAATTAATGAGGAATTTACCTTTAAGTTTGTTATGTGTGTTTATTTATTTGTTGTCTTCTTTGTAGCTGGTGATCCTAGGCCTTCTCGTCTGTGATTCTTGTCAAACTTGGGCTCTCCTTGCGACAACCTTCAAAATGATGTGTAGCAATCACAATGGGGTGTGTCAAGTGACAAGGGAAACCGCTATATTCTAGTTGCAATGGATTATTTCACCAAATGGCCGGAAGCAATTCCGCTTGCTGATCAAGAAGCTGAAACAGTTGCTGAAACCTTAATCAACCAGTTCTTCAGTAGGTTCGGTGTCCCCATGTAGATCCACACTGACCAAGGGAGAATTTTCGAGTCGAGACTTTTTGCCCAATGTCCTGGAGCCACGTACAGAAGTCGCCAACTACCCGGGCTGTCCTTCTGACACCTTCTTGGTTTTATTTACAATGCCGGTGGAAGTCAAAATCATGAGGTGAAAAAGAACAAAGATGAATTAGAATCTTTGGTCTTCAGGACCAGGTCGGAAAAGGTTCAACATCGCGTGGCCTGCCTCTCCAAAGTCATCATGTTTTGAAAAACAACCACATAGTTCGAAAGACACAGATTCCGCACAGCACATTACTTGCTGGAGCTGCCGAGTCGTGTTGAGAGGACGGCACCTGAATAGACGGTAAACCACTGTGGAGAATTGTCCGTCTGCGTTAGCTAGGCACCTTTACGGCTGATGACGCCGATGCGTCTGGCTCTGCATGCCCTTCCCCATCTTGGCTCTTTCCGGCCGTGTAGAATCGCTTGTGGTTCTGGAGACAACAACAACAACAAAAATCTTTATTAAGACCTTTTAGTTTTATACAGATTCTCCAAGCAGAAATATAGGATACATGCGGGGAAAACAGTGATAGAACTTAATGGTAAAATGATATTTATATACAGGGAAAATTATATAAAGACAATCAAGCAAATAGATTAATCTGGGCAAATTGGAAGCAAAGAAAGTTGCTATACATGGATTTATCACGGATTCTCGTGTTAGTGCCGTGGAGTTATTTGGTAGCAGCTTTGAGACTTAGCTATGTAGAACTTTTCCTAGTCATCATCCCCGCCCTTGACATTGCCGCTTGGACTTCACTTGTAAGCATTTCGACCTGTGAGTCAATTGTGGTGGTTCTGGAGACTTGTTTTCCAAATGGAGGATAGGTCCGGGCAGACCATGGAAAAGTCTGAACACCACGTAGGACATCCATGGAAACACATGGGGCCGTGCTTTATCCTGCTGGAAACTCTCCAGTAATCCCAGCCAGGACGTCATAGCGCTGACTGGCTACGTGCCGCACAGAGAACAAGGAAGTTGCGACTGTCGTAGGTGATGACATCCAGATGTCTGCAGTTCGTGCAATTCGGCGTGAGAGAAATATTGATTTACAAATTCCTAAGTATATAAATTGAAGCATTGAGATACGTTTCTCGATCCAAGTACTATATATTTTAAAAGGAGATTATTAATATGATTATTCACTCATAGACAAAACTTAAGTAAGTGCAAAGTCTTTGATGTCTTCAGTTGTATATTTTATTTTAAAGAGACAGAGGTAATTTTGTTCACACTTGGTTATCTCGTGTGTCTTCAATAAAGGTCACTTTAATATCTTTCAGAGTTATTGTCTGAATCCCGATATACATGCTAAAAGGTACAACTTCCTTAAGTTTTGTCCATGAGTGTATCTTTCAGAGTTATTGTCTGAATCCCGATATACATGCTAAAAGGTACAACTTCCCTAAGTTTTGTCCATGAGTGTATCTTTCAGAGTTATTATCTGAATCTCGATATACATGCTAAAAGGTACAACTTCATTAAGTTTTGTCCATGAGTGTAAGAAGAAAAAGAATAGAAAAGTAATAAATAAGGATTATGTGTGGATGTTTAGGCCATAAAAGGAATGTGAAGAAGATAACCAGGATATACAAACTGATGAGAGAATTCACCCCCAGTAACTTCTGCCAGATATTTCTTTCTTTTGTACACAGTTCTCTTTTCTCCTTTTTCTCTCTTTCTCCTTGTTAATACGAGGGGCATCCAATAAATAAGTTTCCCTATTTTGTAACAAATAAACAACTTTATTTACAATTATGCAGTTATTTTATTTTCATTATACAACTCATAGACTACTTCTCTACATAATCGCCATTTCTGTCCAAACATTTTTGGTACCGTTGTAGCGATTTTTTGATACCACTGTTGTACCAAGCCGTGTCCTGTCTTCGTAGCCAGTGGTTCGCCTCCGCCTGTTTTCAATTCAAATTCAAAACATCTGACATGATTGTTCCAATCGAAGAGCATCCAATTTCGATTCCAGGAGGCAGTCGAATCATTATTTCGTCAATGGTGACGCGGCGATTTGCTTCCACCACATTCCGAACAGCAGCCACGGCTGCATTGTCCGTAGCAGTAACGGGCCTGTCGCTTCGCTTGTCATCATGCACGTTTTGCCGTCCTTCCAAGAACCATGAACGCCATCGGTGAACCATTTGGATGCTCATACATCCTTCACCATACACTGACACTAAATTGCGATGAATATTGACCGCAGTTTCATTTTTCGCCGTGAAAAAACGAATTACAGAACGGAGTTCGCAAGTGGACACGTTCACCAGTGGTAGCTCCATGGAAACTGAAGCGCTACGGACTTGCGCGTACGAGTAGAGTGATTTTGAAAAGTCACCAGCTTCCAACGATCCTAGTGACCATTTCTTACCTACTAACTAATTTTTACCTCGTTTCGTTCGCCGAAAAAAAAAATAGGGAAACTTATTTATTGGATGCCCCTCGTATTATATGACTATTCTCTTCGCGGCCTAAAATTATTGTAAATATATATGTATAGAGGTATACATGTATGACAGCGCAA